>CM018695.1:51197018-51548131 GCA_009363875.1 Mikania micrantha
ATGAAGATCACTTGAGGAAAGTCTTAGAGTTTACTAAGAACTGAACAACTATATGCTAATTCTCAAAATGTGAATTTTGGCTAAAGGAGGTTCACTTCTTAGGACATGTCATAAACAAGGATGGGATACATTTAGATCCAGCAAAGATTGAGGCGATTAAGAACTGGACTACCCCGTCTACTCCAACAGAGATTCGTTCATTTCTGGTCTGGCGGGCTATTACAGGAGATTCATACGAATTTCTCTAAGATTGCTTTGCCACTTACCACCTTACCTCAGAAAAGTCAAGCCTTTATATGGGGACAGAAACAAGAAGATGCATTTCAACTTCTTAAAAACGAAGTTATGCAACTTCCCTATCCTTAGCCTTCCAGAAGGCAGTGATGATTTCATTGTTTACTGTGATGCTTCAAACCTTGGTCTCGGTTGTGTACTTATGCAACGGGACAAGGTCATTGTGTATGCTTCAAGACAACTTAAGGTTCACGAGAAGAATTACACTACTCATGACCTTGAGTTAGGGGCTGTGGTCTTTGCATTGAAGATTTGGAGGCACTACCTTTATGGTACTAAAATGTGTCATCTATACAGACCACAAGAGCCTGCAACACATTCTCAATCAGAAAGAACTCAACATGAGACAACGGCGTTGGGTTGAGCTTCTAACTGATTACGACTGTGAGATTTCGTTACCATCCGGGTAAAGCCAATGTGGTGGCGGATGCTCTTAGTCGCAAGGAACCAGTCAAACCAATCGTGTCAGAGCCATGGAGATCAACACACAACCAAACTTGAAAGACTTGATTCGTATCGCACAACACAAGTATTAACGAACAATCAACTCAAGACAGACTTGGATTGTGGCATTGAGAAAAACTAGAACCTCGATCTGATGGGGTTTATATCTCAACGGCCGCATTTGGATTCCAAAGTCTGAAGAATTGCGCACACTCATCTGTGATGAGGCTCATAAGTCGCGATACTCAGTTCATCCTGGAGCCGATAAGATGTATCAGGACTTGAGGACATCTTACTAGTGGCCGGGAATGAAGAAAGACATAGCACTGTATGTGGGAAAATGTCTTACATGTTCAAAAGTCAAAGCAGAACATCAAAAGCCTTCGGGACTTCTGCAGCAACCTGAAATTCCTCAATGGAAATGGGAACAAATTTCCATGGACTTCATAACTAAGTTGCCGAGAACTCCGCGAGGTTTTGATTCGATTTGGGTGATCGTTGATCGACTCACCAAATCTGCTCATTTTCTCCCAATCCGAGAGGATTATAAAATGGAGAAGCTATCCACTCTTTACATCAACGAAATCATTGCACGTCATGGTACACCACATCAATCATATCTGATCGTGATAGTCGCTTCACTTCTCGCTTTTGGCAATCATTGAAAAAGTCTTTGGGAACTCGTGTTAATCTTAGCACGGCGTATCATCCCCCAAACCGACGGTCAAAGCGAAAGGACTATCCAAACACTCGAAGACATGCTTCGTTCTTGCGTCATTGACTTCGGTGGAAGTTGGGACACTCATCTTCCACTTATCGAGTTTTCGTACAACAACAGCTACCATACGAGCATTCAATGTGCACCATTCGAAGCTTATATGGTAGAAAGTGCCGATCACCGGTTTGTTGGACCGAGATTGGTGACTCACAGGTCGTAGGACCCGAACTCATTCAGGAAACATCAGACAAAATCACAATCATTCAATCAAGGCTTAAGGCCGCACGAGATCGGCAGAAGAGTTATGCTGATCGACGTCGGAACCGCTTGAGTTTCAAGTCGGTGACCGGGTCTTACTCAAAGTTTCTTCCTGGAAAGGCGTTGTCCGATTCGGGAAGAAAGGGAAACTTGCACCCAAGGTACGTTGGACCATTTGATTATCCTATGCCACCAATTGATTACATATACCGCTTTTTGTTCTATAAAACGTTAGAAACAAACCATAATCAGATTTATTCGATTTTGGGGGAGGCTCGAGAATCTATTAAAGGACATCTAAAGCTAAGGTTACGAAGTAAGGGTTTGTGTAAATAATTCCTCAAATAAGAACCAAATTTTATTAAAATTTGATTTTGGTTTTGTAAAAACATATCGTTTTTTGTAAACCACAATATTTTGATAAATTAAGGTCGTCAAAGTAAGTTATTTGTAACCAGAAGGGTGGATATTGTTATTTGAGTATCCTGACTAGGAGAGCAATTCACATATATCCCAAATAGACGAGGAATCAGTCTTCCTTTCCTTAGGATTTTTTGGAGAGAGAATGTATTAACCTATTAGGGCAAAACATGTCAATAAACTTCGCTTGAACTTAAATAGCTTTGCTGGAATTAAAAAGTTTAGTCTAAACTTTGGTTTTGTGTAAACCTTAATTTTGAAAATCTGACTTGCTTTGTTTGCATTTCTTTTTTTTTTTCATTTCAGAAATGACTACTCAACCTGCTTTATCTTGACACATGTGGGACCATTAGTTGGTACCCATGCTGCCCAAGCTATGGGAAATCATGTTGAACGACTACTTTAAACCTTGCAATGGTCCTAACTAAATCTCCTCCTACAATCACTGATGGGGATGTCCAATCCATAAGCGTTTTGGAGGCGTGGAAACATTCGGAATATCAATGTCGTAACTATGTGTTAAGCGGTTTGGTAGATGCATTGTATAATATTTACTGTAAGATAAGACTGTAACATTTGTACATTTAGTCATGATAGGCATGAACAGTGTTAGAACAGTGTGTATCTATGTTCAGTCAGTCAATGTGAATCATGTGTTCATTATGTGCTTGTGTGTTAGAATCGTTATTATTTGACAACAAGTATGTATTATTTAATTACAGTCGAATACACTAGGCAAGAACAGTATCGTGTTATATCGAAACGGTGGTGGGCAGCGAGAGTGAGCCCTATATATATACTGCGTTCGGTGTAACAGGGTAGTGTTAGTGCGTAGTGTTAAGACGAATAATATGACAATTAATCAAACAAAATCGTAATGCGTAAGCGAGACTGAGTATAGTTATGGGTGACGACCCATAATGGTACGAATGTTGAACTTATAATTACGAGTGAACGGCTTTAAGTAATTAATACGATCGAAAAACGTACGCGATTGCGGGTATACACGTAATTGTATGTGTTTAACGATCTGTTAACGCACGAAGAGTAAAAATAGTTAAAATTATTATTTTATTTTTTACAATTTTGAAACTCATTATTTTAATGAGTTTAACAACTCTTTTATTTTAATTCGCGTAAAATACGCGTTACGTTCCGGAAACGCGAACCGAGCGACCGAAACGGACCCGAATACCGCGCGGGCTATAAAAGCCTTGAAAGAGGCCATCTCCTCATTTATGTCACCAACAACCACTTCTCTCTCTACAATTTTCGTTTACCCTCTCTCTCTCTAAAAACCAAGCTTTAAACGCTCGTATCTCGCTCGTTTCTTAACGGAATTCGGTGTTCTTGGCGTCTACGCGAAGCTCTCAACGAGTACTACAAGAAAGTACAAAGGATCTGAAGGTTTATCCACAAAATCTCGAGGTATTGATGCTTGAATAATCACGAATTTAGGGTTTTGATCGTGGGTTTTGTCAAACACATACATAGCCGGTTTTTAGCATCATTTCTCGAGTCTCGCACGTATAGGGATCTTTCTCACGGTTATGATGTCTTGGATCGTGTTCTGGAGCTGGTGGTTCGATGAAGATGATGATGCACACAGGGTTCGTTGAGGGTACATTCTCGGCCGAAGCTGTTGGGGTGGCCGAACCATTGAGCTAAGGGCGAACCTTAACGAACCTGTATGCTCATGGTTCAGCAGCCGAGCCCTAGGGAGTCCCACGAGCCTTCACGAACCATTTGATGACCAACGAACCCTCCTCAGAGCGAACTTTCTGCGAACCCTACATGAGGATCACTCCGCGAACCCTAGTCGCCATGCACGAACCCTCGAGCTTCTCCTTAGCCGAACCTTCATTTGATGACCAAACCGTAGCCACTAGACGAACCCTGGAGCTGCATGGAACGAACCTAAGCCTTTAGCCCGAACCCATGCAGACGAACCATCGATTTAGACAAATCTCATGTATGGGCTACGAACCATAGGGTCACGAACCTTCATATATGGACGAACCTAGTTGTTTGCATGCTGTCGAACCCTGTTAGATTGCTTGGCCGAACCCTGGTGGCTTAAGCATGACAGACGAACCTAGGCCTTGAACTCCTAACGTTCGCTGCCCAAAGTGGGCAGCCCACATTCCTTTCGGCCCAACCTCACCATACTTGGCCCAATCTAAAACCCATTCGGCCCAACTCAATGCTACAAGGCCCAATTCCGTTAACAACTTGGCCATAGGTTTAAACCAAACACAATAGAGTTAGATTGGCCCATTATGGTTTTAATTGGCCCAATATTGCCTTGGAAACTTGTGTGGCTTACATACACATTAGTGGGCCCAATTAAATTCTTTAGGCCTAATCCAAGCCCATTAGGCCCACTATTATCCTAATTGGCCCAACATCACACTCAATTGGCCCATCGTTAACCTAAGTGACCCATGGACTTGGTTTAAGGACCATCATGGTTACATAGGCCCAAGGGACAATGTTGGATCATAAATTCGATAATTGTGAATTGATCAATTTTGGTTTAAGTTGCAACTTAATCTAATCATGGGATCAAGTCACAATTACAAGGATTAAACAATTAAACATCTATTCACAATACATGGTAATCGATGGCTATCAAGTTCACAAACAATTATCATTTTATGCATAAGATTTATGCACAAAAGGACATCACATATTCTTTTCATGGACCCATGATCAATCAAGTGATTCAAATCATAACTTTCAAGTTTACACAACAATCATAATCATGAGATCAAGTATTCAAGTATTCAAGTGTTAACGAATTTCAAGAGAACACAAATCAATCAATGAATCAAAGTCTATACAACTAAAAAATCTTATATCTTATGTATGATTACAATGATATAGGAGTCAATTAGAAGTCCTGTTTGCTACTTGCTATCTGTTTTAGTTCAGAGTCTACTACAGACAGGTGAGAACATTAGCCCCTCTTTTACTGTTTTATAACTGTTTTGGGGTGGAACACGTGATCAAACCCGCTATTTACAATCGTATTTCATTACACAGGATGTGTGTATTCTTATAAACATTACACGTTCATTTTACGAATCCAAGGGATTCCTGTTTTAAAGAAATTGTCAACTGTTTTAAAGGATTTATCAACTATTAAACTCTTTTTATTAAAAAGGTTTTATAAAGCCCCTTTGAACTGTTTATAACAGATTTACTCAAATGTTTTTATACAGGATAAACACTTTTAAATAAGGGATTTTATAAACTCTTCTGTTATAAACCTTGTTATTATACAAGGTCACTATTTCATGGTATTCAAATCAAGAGGTTCATGTCATGGTATTCAAATCAAGAGGTTCATTTCATGGTATTCAAAACAAAGGATTTAATTCATGGGATTAAATCAAGGTTTTCAATTCAAGTTATCAAATAAGGCATTAACACGTTCGGTTAAAGTAAGGTTCATAGACATGGTGTCTATTGTTGTAAACAAACTTGTAAACGCATCAAGTATCACATTCATTAGCGTTAGTACTGGATGATTACAACAAGGGAAAGGGGACACATTGGTTCTTATCCAGGATGGAGTTAGCTTTTAAATTTGTTTTAAAAGCTAACTGCAGGTTTGGTGTCATTATGGTTTTTTCAAAATTGCTGATACATTATCTAACTCCAAACGTGGTTTGGGACTTGATATTTTATGTTGGCTTTCGTGCGAACAGTGATTGGACTGTTTACACTCATTTTCTTACTTGATTTTAGTTTGGGTTGCAGCTCATCCATGTGAATCATTTATTGCTTTAACATACCTATGCCTTATATCACATATTCATGATTTCATATGTTAAACCTATTGTTCTCACCAACTACTTCTGTAGTTGACAGTTACTTTTCACGTGTTTCAGGTAATCAGGTTTAAGACTTTCTCAGGGACAACTAAGGAGACCATTTTAAGATATAACAAGATGAAGAAACATGCTAGGATGGATTAGAAACACACAAAATCCTAATTGTTTAATTGTCTTGTTTGAAGTCTTATTTTGTAAACTATATTTTGGGTCTGTAGTTGTCATTATTTTGGTAGATAGTTTGTCTGTAACTAAACAACTGTCTAAACATTATGAAACGTAGTAATCCATTGTGGTTGTTCTTATTCAATACTTGTGCATGATTCAACTGTTCATACGTCACCGCGCCGTGGATTCCGCACGCGGCGCAGGGGTGTGACAAAGACTGCCAAAGAATTATGGGAGTCGTTAGACAAAAAGCATTGAACGAAGAATGTTGGCAAGAAGAAGTCTGTGGTAGCCCGTTTCTTGGACTACAAAATTGTTGATACTAAAACAATGTTGAACCAAGTTCAAGAGTTGAAAATTATACTAAGCAACATACATTATAAGGGAATGACTCTTAGTGAGACATTTCAAATTGTTGCTATGATTGAAAAGTTGCCTAAAGTTGGGTGGATTTTAAGAACTACATGAAACATAAGCGAAAGAAAATGACGGTAGAGGACCTTGTGGTTCGTCTTCAAATTGAAGAAGACAATAGGTTGGCTCTTAAAATGTCTCAACAATATTTTGTTCCAAAAGAAAATATGGTGGTGCATGGTCAATCTTCCCATGGGTATAAAAAAATGACAACTACAAAGGCAAGGGCAAAGACAAAGGCAAAGTTGTTGACCTACATATACTAATAATAAGACAAATTTATGACACATGCACATGAGGTTGAAGGAATAAAGACAAAACATGTCCATCCAACTTAGTCAAGATTCTTGGTGACTTACCAAGACCATGCATGTCACTATCTCCACTTCAACACACAATCCCCTCTCTCCCTCTCTCTTATTTCCATCTATTCTCCCTCTCCCCTCAATAAACTTTGTATAAAGTATTGTATTAGTGTATTCTTGTATATCATTGAGAGTACAAACAAACATCTATATATAGGCTGATTGTAGAAGATAGACAGCCTCTAGAGGAGTTGAAAAGACTCTAACTTAATAGATAATTTATGAACTATTAATAGATAATTATGACTTATTAATATGACTAATATACTCAACCATCTAACTATATATATATATATACTAAAGCTGTCTAATATTCCCCCGCAAGCTAAGGCCGGTTAGCGACCTGCAGCTTGGATCTTAGCAATGTGAAACGATCAGTAGATAGAGGTTTTGTAAAGACATCAGCAATCTGGTCATGTGTTGAGATGAACTAAACTGATAGATGCCCCTGAGCAACTTTTTCTCGAACGAAGTGAAAATCAACTTCAACATGTTTGGTGCGAGCATGAAAGACAGGATTCGCTGACAAATAAAGAGCACCCAGATTATCACACCACAGAGTTGGAACCGATTGCACCCGAACTCGCAATTCCTGTAATAATGTTTGCAGCCAAGTTAATTCAGCCACGGTATCTGCTAAAGCCTTGTATTCGGATTCTGTAGATGACCGAGATACAGTGCGTTGTTTTCGCGCGGACCATGAAACCAGATTAGAACCCAAATATATTGCAAATCCCCCCGTGGATCGACGGTCATCCGGGCAGCCAGCCCAATCAGCGTCAGAGAAAGCACTCAGAGAGTTGAAAGCTGTATCCGTGTAAGCATGAAGTTGAGAACTAGACTTGTGAGACAACAAAAGGCCCTGGTTGGACGTTCCCTTAAGATATCTGAGTATTCGTTTAACTGCTGACCAATGGTTCTCTGTAGGTGAATGCATAAATTGACAAACTTTATTAACTGCAAACGAGATATCGGGTCGTGTCAGGGTGGCATACTGTAGTGCACCCACGATCTGACGATACTTAACCGGATCAGCGAAGGGAGGACTATCACCAAGAGACAACGTATGTGAGGTGGACATTGGTGTAGGAACTGGTTTAGCAGTAAAGAGACCAGCACGGACCAGAAGATCGTTGATGTATTTCTGCTGCGAAAGAAGCATATCAAGACCTGCACGAGAAATCTCAATACCCAAAAAATAAGAGAGGGCGCCCATATCCTGAATGGGAAATGTCTGACTGAGACGCTGAACAACCGTGTCAATAGCGGCGCTGTTATTTCCTGTCAAAATAATGTCATCAACGTATACCAGCATATATAAAAGTGTACCATGCCGAGAATAAACAAAGAGTGATGGATCAGTCCGGGAACCCTGAAAACCGAGGGTGGTCAGCGTCGATGTCAGACGATGAAACCACGCACGAGGGGCTTGTTTAAGTCCATATAAGGACTTGTGCAAACGACACACATGATGAGGTCTTGTAGTGTCAACAAAACCAGGAGGTTGGGTCATGTAAACCGTTTCTTTGAGATCTCCATGAAGAAAGGCATTTTGAACATCTAGCTGGCGAAGAGACCATTGTTGTGTAACCGCAAGAGAAAGCACAACACGAATGGTGGTTGACTTAACAACCGGACTGAATGTTTCGGTGTAGTCAATTCCTAGTTGTTGATGAAACCCTTTAGCCACGAGGCGAGCTTTATATCTTGTAATTTTGCCAGTTTGGTCTCTTTTAAGTCTATATACCCATTTACAGTCCACCAAATTAGCACCAGGAACACGAGGAACCAATGACCATGTACCATTTTTCATAAGAGCTGAATACTCAACAGCCATGGCTTGTTGCCAGTGAGGATCTTTGTTGGCAATGGCAAATGAAGTAGGTTCAGGTGGATGAGAGGTAGAGGTAGTATGATAGGAGGCAGGATTAAAAGGTTGAGTTTGTTTAGGGTTAGGGCGTAGATTAGCTGGTCTAGGGCGGGGTTGTGGTTGTGGAGGTTGATTAGAGGTATTGGGAGGTGTATTAGGGTTGGTTTGGTCGATCGAAGGTGGTTGGGTCGAGGCTGTTTGGTGGGAGGCTGTTCGGGGTGAAGTTGTTTGGGTCGGGGCTGTTTGGGGTGAGGCTGTTTGGGGTGAGGCCGTTTGGGTCGGGGCTGTTGGGTTAGTAGTGGCAGATTGAGGAGGTGTGTGGCTCAGCTCGGCATTACTCGGATCTGAAAAAGGTATAGATGGGTTAGGGTAGGAAGAGATATATGGAGACTCAGGTGATGGAACAGAAATTTTGAAAGGTGTGGAGGCAAACGGGAAGGACAACTCGTTAAAGCGAACATGACGAGCGATATAAATGCGGTCGGTAATAGGATCAAAGCACCGATATCCATGATGTGCGGTGCTGTAGCCAAGGAAAATGCATGAAGTGGATCGAAAATCCATCTTATGTGTGTTATAGGAGCGAAGATGCGGATAGCATTGACAACCAAAGACACGCAAGAAGGACAAGTCAGGTTTGCGTTTGAAAAGGTGTTCAAATGGAGAAGTGTGCGAGTTGGTTCTAGATGGCATACGGTTGATGAGATAAACCGCTGTTTCGAAGGCAAAATGCCAAAACCGGTGTGGAACATTGGACTGAGCCAGGAGTGTAAGGCCGGTTTCAACGACATGACGATGACGTCGTTCAACCATGCCGTTTTGTTCACTCGTATGTGGGCACGAGAATCGATGTTGAATGCCTAGGGAGGAGAGAAAAGGTGAGTTTTCGAAACTCACCACCCCCGTCAGTCTGGACGGATTTCAAAGTAGTTTGAAATTGGCGTTCCGCCATTTTTATAAAGTTGGTAAATGTGCTAAAAACATCAGATTTGTATTTTAACGGGAAAATCCACATAAACCGAGTAAAATGATCAACACACAACAGAAAATATTTATGACCATCAAAAGAAGCAACAGGCGCAGGGCCCCACACATCACAAAAAACCAAATCAAGAACATGAGTACTTTTATAATTTGAAGGAAATAAATGAAGTTTGGACGATTTCCCAATGGAACAGGCATTACAATGAGAAACAGTGTCATTATTCAAAACAGGTAAACAATACTTAGAAATCATAGAAGCAAAAAGTTGTGGATGTGGATGTCCCAACCGTTGATGCCAAATGGTGGAGGAAGCACGAATTGTGGAAAAAGCAACTTTCTTGATTGGTTGATCTTTTGGAAAACGAAAAGAATAAAGGCCACCATTACTTGGACCCATGAGGAGGGTAGCGTGTGTAGAGTTGTCCTTCACAAGAAAAAAAGTAGCATGAAATTCGAAGAAGACATTGTTATCTTGACAAAATTTTTGGACAGAAAGTAGGTTAGTTTTGATTTCAGGAACATGTAAAATATTGTGTAAAGAGACAGTTTTAGAGGGTGAGTAAAGCCGAGTAGAGCCAATATGAAGAATAGGGAGAGGTGTACCATTACCAACATGAAGATTGTCATCACCGAAATATGGCTCCGAGTGTTCAAATCCTGTGAAATCTGGAGAAACATGATTACTAGAACCTGTATCCGGTAGCCATGTACTTGTAGACGCTTGTGAGCGATAGTCAGCATAGTTTGCAGATGGCTGGCGTGTCCTTACAGTAGCTGGATCACGGTTGGGGCATTGTGAGGGGAGATGGCCAATCCCACAACGGTTACACGTACCATAGACTGTGTTCTGATTCGATGCCCAAGAAAACTGACTCCGGTTGCCAACTGAATTTCGAGAGCTGTTCTGATTGCCACCACGTCCACCACGACGATTGCCACGGCCACGAGAGAAAGACCTGTTTGTATACAGGGCCTGCGGTGGCTGATTAGAAGTGGAAGCAGGCTGGAGTTGTAAACCAAGCTGAGAGGTCAACTGCTGAAGTGCGTGTAAGGTGTCTGATGGAGCCGTGGATGCGCCAGGAGCAGGGGCTGTGTTGCGGTTTATTGTAGTAGCAGCGAATGCCTGAGTAGGGTTAACATCAGGTTGATTTTTCGTGATCAAATAATCATGATCAGCCAACAAACCATGCAATTCTGAAAAAGCTGTTGGAAACTGCCGTGTGAGCAGAGTGGATTTTAAACCATTGTATTCTTCTCGGAGACCTGTGATAACAACAAGTACCAAATCAGTCTCGGCCATGGGATGGCCAATATTTGCCAGAGAATCCGACAGGGATTGTGCCCGTGTCAGGTATGCAGAGGCTGTTTCATCGCCTTTCATCTTGATCTGCATCAGTTGAGTCTTTAATGTGTAAACACGAGAGGATGTTGGTGGCGCATAGGCTCGTTCAAGAGATAACCAGAGATCACGGGAGGTTTCTCCCTGCACATGTTGGAAAGAGGCTTCAGAGATGGTGGAGGTAAGGATGGTGCGAACGTGTGCATCATTCGAAATCCACGTCGCATAGTTACGGTTGGGCTGGGGTTCATCTTTATCATTAGCAGGTGGAATGGTTTTGGGTGGACAGGGTATGGATTCATCTATGTAGCCGAATAGATTGTTTGTAACAAGGAACGGTTTGATCATGTTCTTCCAAAACCCATAGTTGGTAGGAGAGAGGGTGAAGCCAAACTTGTGAGAATTGTGACTGGTTTTGTCAGCAGTCGAAAAGGGAGCAAGAAGAGCCATGAGAGGGTGGTGATTGGTGGTGGAGGTGGGTTACGGCTGAAGGAGAAGGGTGGCTGGTGGCTGCGGCAGGATTAGGGTTGAAGGTGGTGGCTGCCAATTGAAGGTGGCGGCAGGATTAGGGTTGTGATCCCTGGCTGTGATACCACAATAAACTTTGTATAAAGTATTGTATTAGTGTATTCTTGTATATCATTGAGAGTACAAACAAACATCTATATATAGGCTGATTGTAGAAGATAGACAGCCTCTAGAGGAGTTGAAAAGACTCTAACTTAATAGATAATTTATGAACTATTAATAGATAATTATGACTTATTAATATGACTAATATACTCAACCCTCTAACTATATATATATATATACTAAAGCTGTCTAATACCCCTCCATAATTTCCTTTTCAAGTTCTTTCATCTCCATTCTTCCTCAAGTTCTAGAAAGTTTTGGTGAGTTTTAAAGTTCCGGTGCAAGAACAAGGATTGAAAGGAGCTCAAGAAGGAAAACATGTAACATTTAAGGTTTTCGGTAAACTCAAATGTGTCAAAACTAGATTAAACGAAAATTCAAAAGAATTTTTCAATTTAGATTTCTCTTTAAATATATTTATTATATATATATATATATAGGGGATGGTTCCATTGTTAACCCACCTTAATTGCGGTAATCCAATAACTTCGACAAAAAATGCCCAAATCTTTGGTTTTTTTTCATGGTCTTTATTATACATATTTAGGGGGTTTCTTTTTGGTGTTTTTGCTAATCCACAAGGCAAATCGAATTTGCACTGGTGTAAAAGTTTTGCAATTTTCGTAACATTTAGAAAATTGCCAAACTTTTACACTAGTGCAAATTCGATCTACCTTGTGAATTAGCAAAAACATAAAAAAGAAACCCCTCTAAATATGTATAATAAAGACCACGAAAAAAAACCCAAAGATTCAGGCATTTTTTGTCGAAGTTATTGGGTTACCGCAATTAAGGAGGGTTCTTATTTGAACCAAATCCTATATATATATATATATATATATAGTATAAGGTTTGGCTAGAAAGTCTAGAAACCATGAGAAGGGATCTCAACCATTAGATCAATTTGTTTTGTGGTTAAGATTAATCTGGTGGTATTTTCGTAAATAGTTATAAGTTAAAACCATCAGTAGGGGTACAATGAGAAGATCTAGCAAAAAATCTGCACATGCAAGTCACATGCATTTTCCTCCATCTTTTTTAAACGTTCATAACTTTTTTATACGTCAGTATTTTTTTAAAAAAATTACACCATAAAATCGAGCATTTTTTATCTTTCTAATGAGTATAACATTAGTATATTTTTAAAATTAAAATAACAACCTAAAATGAGTTTCACGAACCATATGTTTATGGTGTTTTTCCAATATATATGAAACTGATCTTTTATGGTGTTTTTTACACATATGTATGTTTTATAGTGTTTTCAAAGATATTTTATGGTGTTTATGATGTTAACATTTTATGTTATTTTTGGTGTTTGCGTATTAATAAAACTAAAAGAGGTTATATTTTGGTGTTTTTGAAAACAAAAAACACCATAAACACCTAAGTTTGTACGTGGTGTTTTTAACTTAGTTTATGATGTTTTTCGAGATAATTTATTGTTTATGGCGTTTTTTCAAGATATGTTGTTGTGTTTATGGTGTTAACATTTTATGGTGTTTTTGTGTTCGGATATTCATGAAACTAAGACCAGGCATTTTTATGGTGTTTTTGAATACTAAAAACACCATAAATCGCTATATTTCATAAACATTTGAGAAACACCATAACAAAAACACCTAGTTCATAAACATTTTATACATGACGTTTTAAACTTAAATGTCAATATATGGTGTATTAAATATGTTCATGGTGTTTTTAATTTATATACATAAATGTGTTAAGTTTGTACATGGTGTTTTACATTGGTTATAAATATGTATGTTTTATGGCATTCATTTTTGGATTTTGCATTTTTTTTAAGTTTGTAATTGATGTTTTTAGACTATGCGTCTTACTGTTAATATGAACATCGTGTTTTAGTAGTTTACACATGGTATTTTACACTTAAATTACACAATTAAAAAGTGCCATGTGTAAAATTTCGTGGTTCGAAAACACCATGTGTAAAAACACAAAGTTTAGAACGACATGTTTTTTAGTTTTCAAAAACGCCATAAAACACAATGTGTAAAATTATACAGTCCAAAAACACCATGAATAAAATTACAGTTCAAAAACACCATAAATAAAATTACAGTTCAAAAACACCATAAATAAAATTACAATTCAAAAACACCATAAAATGTCTGTGAAAATTACACAGTACAGAAACACCATAAAACGTCATGTGTAAATGACGCAATTAAAAAACGTTGTGTTTTGTTTATGTTCAAAACACCATAAAACGTCTAGTTTCACAAACAATATGAAAACACCATAAAAACACACAAGTTTCAAGAACAATCAGGTTTGTTCTTTTTCTATTGTTAAATATAACAATATTATACTCGTTAGAAATGTAAAGAAATTTGTGATTTTATGGTGTAATTTTTTAAAAAAAAAATTAACGTATAAAATAGTTACATACGTTTAAAAAATTTGGTGGAATTAACATGTGACTTGCATGTGCAGCCTCCATTTATATGTTGACGTTTATACCCTTTACCCTAAAATACACGTGTCACATTCTCGTGGCTTCTCACACTTCTCATGGTTTTTAGCCTTCTTAAAATATCCCTCCCCTATATATATATATATAAAGACATATGGGTGTATAGATATATATAAGTTAATACAATATAAATTTTATACATTGAATGACAAAGAAATGTATGTGTTTGTGTGTATTGGCACAACACAACACTTAATATTATCAAAGTTGTACGTATATATACTCATAACAAAATTATAATGGTAATTAAAATAAGGGATAACTCTACACAAATGTAACCAACTTTTCTTATTGTCCCAATTAAGTCACTGGAACTTTTTTCTGTCCCAATTAGGTCACTCAACTTAATATTGGTGTTCTAATCCTATATAAATAACATGAATAGCAGGTTATCGTTAATTTTCTACATATTTAACTTATTTAATATGTTAAGTGATGATATAATCATTTGATAAAGTAAATAATAAATTAAAAATTATTTAAAATCATCCACATTTACGCATGATATTTGAAAAAAGTTAAGTTTCAAACGTTAAATATTGACACATATTGTTTGAAAAACTTATTTTTTTCAAATATATTGCGTAAATATGGATGATTTTAAATAATTTTTAATTTATTATTTACTTTATAAAATGATTATATCATCACTTAACATATTAAATAAGTTAAATATGTAGAAAATTAGCGATAACCTGTTGTTCAGGTTATTTATATAGGATTAGAACACCAATACTAAGTTGAATGACCTAATTAGAACAGAAAAAAGTTCCAGTGACTTAATTGGGACAGTATGAAAAGTTGGTTACATTTGTGTAGAGTTATCCCTTAAAATAACTAATATTTTTGTTATGTAATCATTATATAAATATATACATATATAAATATATAAACAAACAAAAGTTTTTTGATAATTTCATTATTTATAAATTTCTTATATAACTATTCTAAGTAATTAATTAAAGTTTTTTTAAAAAAAAAATCCTTTGTATTGAAGGTTTTAAACATAAAATATAAAACGGTATAACTTGGAGGGGCTAAATGGTAATTGTAGATGACAAACCCTCTTTCTCTCTCATCTACCCCGTTTTTCCGGCACCATCTACCGGAAATCCGGTCACGTCACCGGCGAAGCCAAGAACCCACGAAACAACCACATTAATGCGTAAATCGAATGGTTTTTTAATGTCTCATGACCCAAACAACAATCCTAAAGTCTTTAGCTCATAAACACTCAGAAGTAATCACCTTTAATTCGGTTTTGATTATCACAAAACCCTAGGTTTAACTCATAATTAAACTAGGTTGTTTCAAATGAACTAATACTCAAAACTATAGGCTTTTTACTCCCTTCATCATTACGAACGGAACCATACTCGAAATCCTCTATGTAACTCCTTCTAGATCTCGGATTCGACTCAAGAACATCCGCGAACTAAGACTACTCGAACACGATTAATACTCCATCAATCCAAGTAAGTTTTATATTCTTTTCGATCGGTTTTAGATGGGGAACAAAAGCCCCATGAATATTCTAAGACCTAACATGTACTAAATCTATCAGATTTGGATCGAATTCGAATTAGGGTTCATGCGAGTTGTATTCGATTTGGATGTGTGGTTAAAACATTTGAGAAGGAAAGAATCTCATAAATAAGCCTTCCCAGTCAAGCGGTTAAGACTCACACTGGGCAAGGAGGAGGTTCCGGGTTCGAATCCTTTTAGAACCAGTTTTTGGATTTTCCTCATTTTTTTTTTTTATTTCACTATCCAAATGAAGTCCAAAAATTCTATAAAAAAATCCATAAATTCTAAATTATACTTCTAATATTCTGTGAAAATTTGGGAAATTTTCTTATTTAATTTGTATTATTTTGCTATTTAAATATAAAAAATACTAAAACATTTTTAAAAATTCTGAAAAAAAAAATCTAGAAATTATAAATTAACTATATGAACATTCTGGAAAATTTAAAATAATTTTTGGATTATTATTTTTCAAATTTTCTATTTTTTTGTTTAGATAAACTTGAAAAAGATAAATATTATTTGTAAAAATAATCGAAAAAGTCAGAAAATTATTTTTATGAGATTAATTTTATGTTAATATAACTATAAATTTTCAAAAATGTTATTTTTAGAGATAGTATTTCTATCAAACATTTTAAACTTATAAATATTTATAAGTCCTTTTATAATTATTCTAAATTCCTAAATTCAAAATATTAACAAGTTATAAAATTTTGTAAATTTTATCCTTTTCTTTTTGATGTATAAACGGTTTCGAGGACGAAACCTTCGTAAGGGGAGGAGATTTGTAACAACCGGTTTTAACAATCGTATATGTTTGAAATAATCATTAATAAAATGATTGTGATGGTTACAAATTGAAAATATGCGAGAAATCATGAACGTGGGAGAAAACCGTGCGCGAAACGGAGTTCCGGATTCTCCGAAATTGCAAAACGAAGAAAATTACAAAAATATCAAAATCCATGATGTCAGGCGATACGCCTAGCCCCAAGTGCCCACGATAGGCGATACGTGTGGGGCCAAGAAAATATCTGAAGACCTTAGTCTCGCGCGCTACGCCTCGGGCTAAACGCCCACGCGGGGCGATGCGCCTAGCGCGCGTCGGTTTGGCAGATCTTTATCTTTTCAGAAATTGTGCAAGTTAATTTTTTTCAATTCTCTCGACTTTAACACACACAGACACGATATAATCAGCCTTCAGCAACCAAAATTTAGTTCAAAAACCATAGAATCTTCTGTTTCAAGCTAAGGATCAATTTTACAAGTCCGGATCGTCGTATCGCGGCCAGAAATCCGTTTAAAAGGGTAAGGATTCGATCTCTCCTACTGATTTGATAGAATATGGATTAAATATAGTTTAGAGCATGATATAATGATTATTGTTGATGATTATTGCCTAGGTGATGGCTAGGAATAATTAGAAACGAAGAACTAGATGTTTTAACGGTGAAATCTTGATTTTGACCCGTTATAATGTTCGGTTGTCAAGAAATCCATATTATTGAATATGATGACTAGTAGGATGATTAAATCATGATTATGATGGAGTTGGATCATTCTTTGTAATGATTAATCCAATTCAAGTGTTTTGATTAAATGTTGAGATTTGAAAGTTAATGATTTTGGCATAAATATGCTAATTATAAGTGATGACTTGACTTCTAAATGCCACATAGTAATGAATGAGATTCAAATGAGTTTGAATCAGTATGTATGGGTGTATTGAAACTAGTTGTATACGTGTGATTTGCAACTAGGTGTTGGTGGTGGAAGTCAAGAGATAAGTTACAAAATATGAAATTTTGATAACTTGAATGTGGCTTATAACATGGGCAGATTAGTTTCTGCACATGAGTTGTTTGATAAAAAGCCTCAGTGAGGTTTTGATTGAATATGAAAAGTAAAACAGGTCAAATGAATTAGATTACATAAATAACACAAGTTGTGTGTCATGTTGTTAAATCTTGTTATATGTGGATATATAATAGGAAGAGGATGTGAATCTAGTTCTAGAAGGCCTGGAAAGGAATTGGAGATTGTTGATAGCTCTCCAATATCAAGGTAAGTTACCTATTTGGTTGAACTTGTAGTTGTAGGATTGGGTGAGTCCGCACTACAAGTATTTGTGCATTTAGCATATATGTGATTTGTTGTTTTGATTGAATTTGATATAAATGATTATGGTTAGTGTGCTTATTGTAGTTGAATGATTTACAAGGTGTGTGAACATTCAACTAGTAATAATGATTGAGTTGATTTACAAGAGTGTAAACAACCATCATTAATGTGGAGGTTAAGATCTACAGAAGTGTAGACATTAAACGGGTAATATGCATGCTTTGATTCACAAGGTGTGTGAACATAAGACTTGAAAATCCAATGTAATAGATTCACAAGGTGTGTGAACAAAAGATGATCTACAAGAATGTAGACATCTGTTTCAAGAGTCAAATTGTTTAAGTTTGACTTTTAGGAAATATGATGCACAACTGGAGTTTTGTGTGCACATATGTGTTGCGTTAAATTATAATCATTGTGTATGAATGGGAGACTTATGGGATGTTGGGTGAAAACGACCTGTTAGTAAATCGTATTGTATGCGATTGAATGTTACCAAATTATATTTGGAACATCATTAGTGTATCCATATTGTGTTATAGAATACACTTGAGGAAATAGCTGGGTAATCTTACTTAGTTCTAACAAACTAATTGTCACACCCCGGGCTCTAGGCGGCCCGGGCGCTGCGACCCGAATTGGTTTCATGGATATGTCTCGGTCAGAGTTTATTACTCTTTTTCATATGTGTTAAGCGGAAGCGTTATTTCATGAATTTTATAATTTTACAAAAGATTCACATGCATAGATGTGAAAACCATATTTCATCGTTTCTAAATGATTCATAAGTGTGTGTATGAAAAACCACATTTTCATCGTTTGTTAATAACTTTTCAAAATAGCTTTTCAGGATTTCATAAGGTTTTATATGCATAGGTATGAACATCATCATTTCATATTATTGTAAACCGGATTTTTCAAACACATAATTTCAAATCATTTTATAATATCCGGTTTATACATGACTTGGAGGCATAGCTCCACTAGCTCTATGGTCTCACCACAAGATCCTATTCAAGGCATCATAGGCCAAGAATCTCTAATCTTGCTTCTCTTTTACATTTTATTGTTACCTGAAAAGTTTTTGAAAATAAAACGTCAACATAATGTTGGTGAATACAAATAACAGACTCGATATGTAAACATAGCATGTTCGGTCCTTTAATCATAATTAATAGTGGCAATACTACACATTTAGCAGGTTATTTCACTGATCGATACAAATACTGCATACACTGGTTTATAACTGTCACTGGTTAGGAACTACAGCACAGCGCGCCTTACGTTTTGTTCCCTCCAGCCCACAGCTGGTCACTGGTTAGGTTGCATGCGGAGTACGTCTTATGTTTAACCTTCCAGCCCACCTGTACCAGCCACGTATGGGAATTTCACCCATATGTGGATACGATTGCAAATCATACGTATACTAATAGCCTAAATGCTGGTCACGTAGTATCCCTTTATGTGTCAAAGTTTAAACAAACCATGCTCAAAACTGAATTTATATTTAAAAAGAAGTTAAATGTATTCACCTGGATTTTTGATTGGCTGTGTGACAGCTTAGAACTTCTCAATATGAATTTGGGCAGCATTTCTGCTTAATCTATCCTTATAACTATTTGCAAGGATGATTCCTGATGTGTTTATTTTTCTTCTCCTAAAATAGATCATAATCAACATAATATTTGTGTATATATGGAATCGAGTCTTAATCCTAACCCTGTAAGCTAATAATATCCAAAAATTTAAATCTATGATTAAACTAAAAGGTTTATATATATATATATAACGTACGCATATATATATATATATATATATATATATATATATATATATATATATATATATATATATATGTGTGTGTATATACGTTGAAATTTGTTTTGAAGATAAGTTGATTCTTATCTTTTGTTTTCATTTTATTGCATTTATTTATTTATTAAAATTTTTTAACGTAAATATGCACAAATCTTGAATTTTTTTATTTCGTTATTATTATTTTTATTATTATTAAGTTAATTAAAATTTTTAATACATACATAGGGTCGGATCTTAACCTCAACCCTATAAGTTAAACAATATCACGAGAAATCTTAAATTTATGAATCAAACTCACAAGTTGAAATATATACCGGATCGTAACTGGTTTTAAACGAAAGAACGTTGATCATAACGTTGGTTGTGAAATCTACTAACCGGCTGTTCATAAGAGTATTAAGATAATATTGGTTGAGGCGGTTCTATTTGTATTGCAAATCTTCGATATTGAATATTGATTGTTTTGAAACAATAAGAGCACACACAATCACACATGTATGTATTAACTTTTCACCATTTGTACACACACAATCACACGTGCACTTTCCTGACTTTTCTTAATTTTTTTTTTGATTATTATTATTATTATTATTATTATTATTATTATTATTATTATTATTATTATTATTATTATTATTATTATTATTATTATTATTATTATTATTATTATTATTATTATACCTGCACACTTTCTCTTTTTATAAATGTATATATATAATTTAGATTTTTGATCTTCTCTTGTAAAAATATCATGTTTTGTAAAATTCTAAATATAAGGTATGACCTGCTCATTTTTCTCTACATTTCGACTTAAGTTTCGTTAAAAACGGATCAATATTTAATTATAATATATTTTATTAATTAATTTTTTGATTGGCTGTGTGACAGCTTAGAACTTCTCAAGATTTAATTATAATATATTTTATTATTAATTTTTTTTCCGGTTTCCCATAATAATAAATGATCGTTCAAAAAACGATTATTTCTAATAATTGTTTCATCCTACTTATTCATTTAAACGAACGTTAAAAATTTTGAACGTTTATTTCTATTCTTATACTCTTAATTAATCATGTTTGTAAAATAAACTATTTTATATTGTTAGTCGATACATTACGTTTTAATTAATCGTTTTTATTATTATATTTTTGACTAATAATATTTTAATTATAAATGAGAGTATTTTATTTATATTTATAAAATGAGATGTTACACTAATGGTGAAATTAAATGTGTTGTTTACAGGTACAAAGAAGTCGGGTGAGCGGTGATGGTGATTGGAAATCGAACATGGAGGCTCGTATGATGGTTTTAAACTTAATAATCAAACTTGTGTGAAACTTTTGGGTAATAAATGTTTTGTGGAGTTTTTAAACATACTTAAACTTTGTTTTAACAGGCGTTAGTAAATATATGTTTATCGGACCGTTTCAGATAAAGGCAAGGGTAGGGAAAGTCGCGTATCGACTTGACCTACCAGAGGAGCTGAATGGGATTCATCCTACCTTCCACGTGTCACATCTTAGGAAGTGTCTGGCAGAAGAGCAAGCCCATGTTCCTTTGGATGACATTGAGGTAGATGACCGACTGAATTACATTGAAGAACCAGTTGACATTGTGGATACGAAGGAAAAGCAGCTACGGAATAAAACGGTTCGTCAAGTAAGAGTTCAATGGAAGCATCGGAAAGGTTCAGACACGACATGGGAGACGGAAGATGAAATGAGGAGGTTGTATCCTCATTTGTTCAATATGTAACGAGTCAGGTTTCGGGACGAAACCTATTGTAAGGAGGGGAGACTTGTAACATCCCAAATTTTCTAATACAAGTTACTTGAACTTACGAATGGGTAACGAATGATAAGCTTGAAGGGAGATAGACGAAAAATAAACAAGTTAGGGCCTCGGGTTCGTGTACTCGACATTTGATTTCGAGTACACTGTACTCGAAACTTGTATTCGAATATCCCCCATATTTCGAGTACCACACACTGCCTATAAATAGTAGTGCCTTGGGAAATGTGCGAACCTTTGGCCAGAGCACATTCTCTCTCGAGTACATGAAGTAGAGTCCCAGAACTTCAAGGATCGAGCTTTGGTCGATCAAACGGAAGAGGATACACACGAGAATCTGCAGAAGGGATCATCTAACTACAAGTAAGTGGTTTATGTATAAAAGTTACGGTTTTTATACAAAAGTTAGGATTGTGAGATGGAAGCGAACTTATGCACAAAGCTCACACCTTTATGCATAAAGTTCGGAACTTTGAGGTTCTAGTGTGTTGGTAATAACCTAAGGAACCTAGAAACTAGCCCCCCAAAGTCTTAGATGAATTTCTGATATGTTTATGAAGAAAAGGATGAGTACTCGAAATTATGACCCAAAGGGGTGTACTTGAAAACCCAAAGGTTTCGCATACACTGTCTTCGAGTACACCAGTTCGTGTACACCCTTGTGTACACTAATTTCGTGTAGTCCCTAAGTTCGAATACACAAGGAAATTCGAGTACACATGGGAAAACGAGTACACCAGTATTTCGAGTACTGGTGATATTTCGTATACTCTAGTTCGAGTATATGACAGTTCAGGGATGTAACAGTTCTCGAATACTGGGGAGGCTGGTTAGGAGGTGCTGAGGACTTAGAATATATCCTAAGTCTAAGAATGGTATGTTATGATATGATGTAGCTGATGTAGGTTCCCAAGTCTTAACTAAGGAGTTCGGTTAAGAAGACAAGGAGCCATTATCAGGTGAGTTCTAGACGCCCTATTTTATGTTTAATGTTTTGGGCTGGCATACATGCTTATTGTTATGTCTATGATGTTATGTGCTTATGATGATAATGAATGAATGATGATATGACCTGACTATGTATGCATGTTTATGTGTTAGCATGATTTATGCATGAAAGTAAGCTAAGTATGATGAATGCATGATAAATGAGTATGAGGATGAATAACATGATGATATGATATGATAATGATGCTAGCATATGATATGATGATGACTGTATGATAACATGCTTCATGTTGATAACTATGAGGATAGTTATAGGAGTATGATAAGGTCCTAGGTTGCTAGGATGGAAGTATGATATCTAGGCATGATGCCATGATGTTATGATATGATAACGATGCTAGCATGATATGTGCATGATGCTAGGATGTTATGATGATATGATGAAATGATGCTAGTATGACATGCCTAAGATGCCATGATGACTACGATGAATGATGTTATGATACTAGCAGGAAATGTTATGATTATGATAAAGGATGATATAATGCTAGTGTATCATGTGTGACGAATGAATGATGTTCCTATACGTGTTATAGGATATGTAGGAGAGATGTACCAGTACTTGTGCTGGGTAGGTATGATAGTCAACCACGACTATAACTGGGTATGATAGTCAACCACGACTATAACTGGGTATGATAGTCAACCACGACTATAACTGGGTATGATAGTCAACCACGACTATAACTGGGTATGATAGTCAACCACGACTATAACTGGGTATGATAGTCAACCACGACTATAACTGGGTATGATAGTCAACCATGACTATAACTGGGTATGGAGCCTTGTGCCGGCATAAGCCCACTGTTCGTATGGTGACAGTGGAACGTATGATGATGATGTTAAGGATGTTATGTGCTAAGGTTATGGACTATGTGTATGAAATGATGTTTATGTTAAGTATGTTTAATGTTGTTTTATGAAAACTAGAACTCACCAGCGTAAGCTGACTTGATTTAGCATGTATGTCAGGTTGAAGGTATGATAAGAGAAGGCTTGGAGCTTGGGCATCAAGTCAGACGATCTGTTGGTTTTGGCAATTCGATATGATTTTGATACAGACACTTTATTGAATTCTGTTTATCAAACTATGTTTACATTTCCGCTGCATGATTATGAAAGTTTTTAGTTTAAGAGCTATGTGTTATGATGAAAACCAACCTCTATGGGGTCGCCCGGGAACGGGGCCTCACACATGATCACGAACTATACAATACAACGGAAACGATGATAGATCTATTGGGTGACACCCGTCCATCCTTTGACCGTATAGAGGGCATTCGGGCGATTAAAACCACATTCATTCTATTATTGAATTGCGAATCAAGTGTCTTCTCAACAAAGGTTTGATCATTCACGTGTTTATTCATACATTATTAGATTCTACCACTGACATAAGAATTCACAATTTTCAATCTATTACATATATCCAAACCTATGTCTACTCACCAACATATTTGTTGACTCTACTTTTATACATGTTGCAGGAAATGCAGTGTGAGTATTACAAGTCGATACTACATGTAGGATACTATGGACCTAGTGTAGTAATTAAAAACAATGTTGAATTTATGTTTTTCAATGATGAGAACTACTTGATTGGAGCATGTATTGAATTTGGTATAATTAAATTATGAAACTTAATTAGTGTCATGTGTTATGAACAATAGCGTCACGTCCCTACGTTATTCTGCCGTCGGTTGAGGTGTGACACATATCACAAAGGAGGGTTCAAAGGTAACACCTATTTCTTCTGCAATACTCAACCGCTGAAATTTTATCGTGATACTTGAGTATAAGGATCGATTTCTATTCATGTGGGAGATTGTTGAATTTTTAATAATAAATATATTTTATTATTAATTTTGGACTTTGATAATTATTCGTACATGTTATAAATATGATTATTACATATTACGTTTTTGTCCTATGATGTGAGAAAACATAATCGGGTTTAAAGCGGAACTAAGATGAATGAGATACTAATGCTCGAAATTGTGTTGTGTAAAGTATTCAAAGAAAAAGGAAAAAGAAAATGGAAAACTTTTCATCTATCATTTCTATTGTCATGAATTGGTTAGTAACTAACCCATGAATAGGCTTGTTAATTGACATAATGACAACCTTTGAAATGCCTTGGCTACATGTATATATAGAGGCATTTGGCCACTTGTTAGAGTTGCTAGAGTTTTGAGATTTCTACAACATTTGAGACACATACACAAGCTTCAAAGGCTCACAACACAATCATATACTTTGTTGAATTCTCAACAATCTACAATGATCGATTCCTTGTGCTACATTACAAAACAATGAGTATTCGGTTAACTCTTGTAGTACATACTGCTTCGGCTATTGTGCCCTGGGAAACAATCAGGTTCACTGGGTGGCCCAAAATCTATTTTAGGGGACCTATGCTGAACAGAAATCCTTAACCAACGAATTCATTTCAATTCGTTTAATCTTGTACTATACTTCTTTCTTATAATTTAAATTTCAGCACGTGTTTCATCTTGTGCTATACTTCTTTCTTTTAACTTAAATTTTAACACTTTTATATTTTTTGTATTACTTTATTTTATATTTTATATTTCTCTAAATTGTAATTCGAGCAATTGAATAATAGAAATATTTGTTTATATTGTAAACAATGTTCCTACAAGTTCTTGTATATCACAAAAACTTGAGCGTCGGACATACAAAAACTTGATATCTCACAAATTCTTTAGATTATCCAAAATCAAATTTCTTAATATCCGCAGGGAAAGAAATATTGATTTCGGAAAATGATTATAACAGCATCCTATAAAAATCCAAGCATTAATTGTCTTCAATTTTCAACAATAAGAAGATCGTAATATTCCACCATTAGCCAAAACATACTTTATTCTATTTTAAAATCTTTTTTGATGATTATTCTTGATAAATATTTTAACATTTTATCAAATAATGTTAATTAATTATTTTCTATAATTTTCATATAAATATAATAAAGATACCTCTTCCCCTCTATTTTTAGTTGTTGCACTCGCACTTCAAGTTATCAAACCAGTAATATTCTTTCATTTTAACAATAAAAGACGAAATCACTAACTTGATGTATTTAGAGGTAAAATATGATGAAAAATTAAGAATGGATTTATTTAGTCATTTCTTTTTATTTTGGATAATAATAACGAGGTTGGCTAAATGAACACCAGTACACCACCATTCACATTTTTATCGTATCTTATTTTTGAAATCATCATACAAATGTCGGATTTTATGTAGGTTTATCGTATTTTATTCTTGAAAACATCAGATACATGTCAGATTTTATGAAGGTTTTGAACAACGAAATTGTAATTTTAGAATTGTTTATTCTCTTTAAGCTTAAGATTATACATTAAGAATCAAGATCTTACTCAATGCGCTGGTTCTTTTTAAGCATTTTTAATTCAATAAAAGATAAATTCTATGCTAATTATCTGAAAAACCATTATTACAAACATGATAACAACAATTTACGATAGCTTATATCATTTGGATTATTAAATTGAATTCTTAGGAAAATAGATTTTCGGGTCTTGAACCTATAAAACCAAAAACTTCTTCGAATTTAAAGATGTTAAATTGTTAACAAATTTTGCAAGTTTGAGAAAATGTTTATAAATAATTTTATATATATATGTATATATATATATATGAAGGCCATATAACTTAATAATAAATTTATTCTTAATTTTATATATAAAATTTTTAATACGTTTATAAATATGTTTTTACTGATATTAAAAGTCTAGAGTTTTACTAAGGCTGTGTTATGGTGTGTGATGGGGGCGTGAGGGGCCAGTCACATCCCAGTGGCGCCCTCCCCCCATTACACAGGGGCTTGAGGGGCATCACGGGGTGAAAGAAAAAGAAAGAGGGAAAACAGGGGTGATGACGTGGAGTGATAGGGAAGTGACGGGCATTGACGGATCCAGGAATTTTTGCCAATGATGTCACTGTATTTATATGTTATAATTTCTGAGTACTGGTTTTAACATTCGGGTCAAGTAATGCTCATCACATAATAAAAAAATGATAAAATAAAAATCGTGAATAGAAATTAAAAAAACACATAATATAAATTCGATAGTTTTTACAATTAGAAAAAATACTTAAAATTGTTCTCTACGAGTTTTTATCTTTTGAAAATATTACATTACATTTTCGACTGAAACTTGTTGAAATGTCTCTTTTCAGCATAACAAATACAAGTCTAACTAAAGCACTTAATCGGATTCTATACTCTCTGTTTTGTTTGTCGGTTTATTTCTCAAAAGCCACACGTATTGGTTGAGCTTGTTCAAGTAAGTTATACCCTTTTTTACGTGTTCTACTATGAAAACTATAGTTATAACCAACATGAGTTTTAGGTCTTTTGATATTGTTCCAACCGTTGAACCCTTCAACTACAAATGCATCCTTTCGTCCACTTTCCTTAAACAAACAACAATACAAGCAATACACTTTATCTTTTTGGATTCTATATTCTAGCCAATTTCCATGTTCTCATTTAAACCAATCCGGATTAATACATCTTAATTTACCACTCATATTTGTTTGTGCAAAATCATGCACTTGGTTGACAAGAACCTCTAAGTAAATAAGTTGATCTAACTTCATCTTTTTTATTAGGATGATAAGATAAAATTAGTTTTCTATGAGCAAACTTAAAATGTATTAAACTAAAGTGATTTTTTATATTCTAAACAATAAATACATTGTATCAAACTATAAATGCATCTTAATCAAAATTTAAAAAACATGGTCACATAGGATTTACACATGGATTAGATTGAATCCGAAATGCATAATAAACAAAATTTAAAATGTGTTTTATCAAAAAAAAAGTTAAAATATGTGATTACATGAACTTATACATAATCTAGAAGCCCACGTATCATGAAAATAAGGCTCACCCAATTTAAATTCTTCTATACAAGTCACGTCTGACGTATCAGTGTCTCCAAGCTTGTCTCTACATACGGTTGAGACTTGAGACAAATCCCAAAAGGCCAGAAGGGATCGACTACTGACGTAGTTTCGTCTTTTTGAATTCAATCAATCTTGTCACTAGTATAAAAACCGATGTTGTCACTTGTACAAAAACCAATTATGTCACTTGTACAAAAACCGATGTTGTCACTTGTACAAAAACCGATGTTGTCACTTAACAACACCGTTCATAAAGGTTCATATACCTCGAAAAATCGCTGCTGTCCCGGGACTACGTACCAATCTATGTACGTCCGCCCTTGGTGACGGGGGAGTGATGATAACATATGTAATAATGATGTGGAGTGATAAGGGGATGATGGTGTTAGTTGATTATGTGGCGCATACGTGGAATGTTGGTGGGTGATGGATAACACATAGCCTAAAAGCGGTTATTCTCTCTCCAAATATACGAGAAATACATGTTATTCATATTATTATATGATGTCATACAACTAGTTTACAATTTATGAGATTTTACATGATACGTGTTTGTTTGTTTTTATTAAGAAAACATAATTTTATTGACTCATTAAAAATAATTACTTATATTCGAATTAAATATTTCACAACTCATTATCCTTTCAATTTTTTAAAATAAAAATATTTGGTTCAATATCATTTCAAGTATGGAACTCTACACCACATCCAACCAGTGGACCACGGTCAAACCCACAACCAATCATACAACTCGGATAGATTTCACCGCACATGAACCTATGGTCCTACACAACTCTCAAAGTCTCAAACAAACCGAAATAAACCGAGCAAGACCGGTCCGACCGGAGTTGCTACCACATCAACAAGAATATTCGAACCACAAACGATATGTGGCTCATGATGCATTATCAATTCAAAGGTTCTCAAATTTACACCAAACCCACAAACACCCAATAAACACACACACACAAACCCATTTCAATCGTCCAATTCTCATCACAAACATCTCAACTCAGATTCATTTTCATGGCTGCATCATCGGTTACTGCAACAGGGTTTTCGTCTTCTTTTCATGGAAGCTGGGGGAGTTGTATAGCTGGTGAAGAGTATGCAGCCATGGTGGCTAAGACCGGACCCAGCCGGGTTCGAGTTGGGAAGCCGTTGCGGTCCGGACCGATGATGGGAAATGTTAATGAAGGGAAAGGGTTGTTTGCACCGTTGGTTGTTATCACCCGGAATATTGTTGGAAAGAAGCGGTTTAATCAGCTTAGAGGGAAAGCAATTGCTTTACACTCGCAGGTATTGTATGCATATGCGTTGAAAACTTGTAATTTTGTAAGTAATCAAGTGTAAAATAAGTTCCTTTTTTTGGTAATCGTGTAAACTCACTTACGTGATTAATCCTCTAGTCCTCTAATACCCAACTTACCGGGAGGAACAGGTAAATCATGTTCGTATTGTATGATGTGAATTTAAAAATGATCAAGAGGCTTTATTGACTTGTATTAATAGGGTGTTGAAAACGAACAAACGAACAACAATATTTCGTAAAATCTCACACGTAACAAAAGCTGTTAATAGGGTCTACAATCATATACCCGAAAGACAGACAGGCTGCTTTGGATTGAGTATTTAAATAAAATGAGTTTTTTAAGGAAAATGTTAGTTGTGTATACGAATTAGGGGTGGTGGTATTTGATGTGATTTAAAAGACGACACACATGTTATATGGTTTTGTGTTGTCATATTAAACATGTTTGTTAAATGATTTATGTTTGGATTGATCTCTTTAAATGTTTACAACTCTTTTCAATCAATGTAAAACAACTCAACAATCTGATTAATACCTTTACAACTTGATAATAACCTATGAGCCTTTTTGACACGTTTAGATGAATTAGTTAAATGCGTAGTGTTTAGACCATACATTTTTAAGTACAAATGGGTTAGGTTTAATATTTTTTATGTGGAAAAACTCGATATATCAACCCGACATGATTAACATTCCTACTGTGAATGGTTGTTTGCCAAAATTTTTAAGACAACCATTGATACTCTCACTATTCGTAGATATGTGGACATGTAGAGATGTTTAGTGATTCATGGCATTGCTTATTAAGTGCTATGTGGTATGAAATTATTATTTAAGGATTTACATGTAAAATGAGCCTAGATCGTATTTTCAAAACAATTTTTTGACCCATAAAACTAAAATACGATACTTTTGCTCTAAAATGCAATCGACATCAAAACCACAATGCCAAACATGACCTAAGATGTAAGAATCTTGAATGCAACCTTATAAACTGCACTTAATGCGCTCTTTTAGGTAATCACAGAGTTCTGCAAATCGATAGGGGCGGATGCGAAGCAAAGACAAGGGTTGATTCGTTTGGCAAAGAAGAACGGTGAAAGACTTGGATTCCTAGCTTAATTAAGTAGTGCAATTTGCAGACAAAAGATTGTAAGTTTGATGAGAAATTTTTAATTTTACCTCCATAGTATGTATGTTACTGTTATGGTACCAATCAAACATATAATTCAAATTCACTTCATATTTTTTTTTTGGGTTTTTAACGGTCGAGTTAGGTTGTGTAACAAAGGGAAAAGAGTTTAGGTCATACTAGCTATATTTGTTTGTTGGTAAATTAAATATACGCTTTCTTCCGTTAATTTTAAGTTATTAATCGAGTATAAACTGTATTTGGTATGGCCATATGGCCATTGACCCAAAACATTGACTGCCTAGTAAAGTTAAGCAATAACAAAACTAAAGTTAAAGTATTTATATGTCAAATAGATTAACTCCAAGGGAAATCGAAATAAAATGGAAAATTGAGTGTTATCCTGTCACATACTCAAGTTTGTTTGCATATATATTATATATTATATTATTATATATAATAAATAAGTACCAAAGCAGATTTCTTTCAATGGTATCTAGGTGATATTAATGTGTTCTTTTCTAAACAGATTGAGAGTTCAAGTCTTATAATAGAAAAAAATAGAAAAAAATATTGTTCATATATATATAAAATAAGTGATTTTCAGTGTCACATGTTATAATTATATAAACTAATGATTTATTTTTCTCAATTCTCTTATTTCACTCATTCATATTTGATTTCTCTAATCTAAAAGGCTAACGTATAGTTAAGCGAAAAAAATACTACAAATGTAAAATATAAGTTACATGTGAATACATATAAATATGTATAATTGGTCTAGCCTAAACCAAAACCTAACGACTAAGTAAAGTAGATCGGGGCAACCAATCCTCTAGCATCAAGTCACGGGTCTGCTCTTTTCCATCTATGTTTATGGTCTACTTTGGTTCACACCTAAATTTGTAAGGGTTCGTTTCGTTAGTTTGTGTCACACTCAGATGTTGGTTTTGCTTATTTTTAAAGTATATTATGAAGTTTTATAAATTTTATCGTATCAAACTATAACACTCATATGACAAAGTGGCAGAGGAGGAACAAATAAAATCAAAATGAGCCCGATCATTTCGAGTAAAATGTGAGAATTATTAAAGTTGGTAAAACTTAGGAAAAAATCGATGGGATCACATGTTTTTATCCAAAATTAAAGCCACACAAAAATATTTCACATGATGAACTTTGGATTTTTTTGAAGATCTAGTAGAGGTTTTAAAAAGAGAAGGTTGGTGAACGGAAACTAGCTTTTCAACCATAACCGAAGTCTGAAGCTATTTTGTAATCTCGTCTGGTTGAAACTTAATCAAACCAAACTATAGGTTGAATTTGGTTCTTAAATCCCTCTAGTAATTCGCTAAAACTGGTCATACATAAACCAAACCAGAAAAAACTAGTTTGATATTAACCCAAATAAAAAACGGTTTTATACATGTCTAACAAAACATATCTAAAAGTATTAAACTGATCAGACACAATTACACAGTTACAAAATACTAAACAAACATAACACAATACACTAATTGGGTTATTCTTTAAATACAAACATGATCATCAAAGGTGATTAATATTGATTGACCACGAACACTACATGACCCATTTAACAACTCACAAGATGAATACAACATCACCAATATTATAATCTATACAAAAAAAAATCCTTATAGTTTCATCGTGTGTCATTAACAAGTGGAATCCATTCAATGAGCGGTAACGAAAAGATATGATCCCAATAAACCTCATGAAGTCGACCAAATATCTCTAGCTAAATTCTCATCTCTTTGTAAACTAGGTTAATACCCCGTGTATTACACGAATTAAATAAAGAAATATAACGAATAATTATCAATGAAATTTTTGAATATATAAGATGATTTTTAATATAAAATAAGATTACAAATTTCGAATGATTTAATATTTTAAGTATTAAAATAACAATATTATTTTGTTAAACACTAAATTTTTTTTATAGTTTGTTTTTCTTTTAACATTGTGTTTCAGATAATTGTTTTCAAAAATTTTATAATTAATAATAATTTTTTCAAAAAAAAGTGTGATTCTAATATTAATGTATTTTAAAGTATTAAAAATCTTTTTTATTTTAAAAACACATAAAAAGTATATTTAATATTTAATATTATTATTTAATATTAGATGTATTTAATATGAGAGAAAGATGGGAAATGAAGGTTGAGATACTTTAAAAACATGTAATGTGATACTAAAAACATTTATTTATAAGTATAGGTAGATTTTGAAAATATTCAATTAAATAATTTCTTGCAAGTCTATGCAACTTTAAACAATAACGTCTAAGTGTGGTATGACTTACGCAAGTGTAGCAATGTTGAAATATCTCTCAAATCATGTTTGTCAACCAAGAGTTGTCGAAGTGGTTGAACTTCAACATTCGACGCCAAACCGCATTTATGTTGTACATTAATATTTTGTCGCCATTATGTAATTATATGTGTACGGACTCTTGATTTGCTTTCTTCACATTATATGTGCTTCTTGAACATCAAACTCAACTCTTAAGTCATATATAATGTTACAAAACTTGCAACAAATCATTTGAGTAGACTCACTCAACTCAACCAAATCTTAATTGTACCAAACTTTTATGTTTCTTCATGAGGAATAATCCCGACAACCATAGGTTTCATGTTAGAATCTTAACCAGTGGAATATTGTGATAGAGCAATAATAAAACTAGAAATGTAAAATGAGAATAAAATAAGTGTATAGCAAGAGATCTTAACCAGTGGAATATTGTGATAGATCAATAAAAAAACTAAAAGGCAAAATAAGGGTATAGAAAGAGCTAGACTAAGGCAATTTTTGCATTCGGTTTTAGGTTTTCAAGTGGGGTAAATTCACTAATTCATCAAACATCAATTTATACTAAGTTTTAAAAAACAAAATAGGCAAGAAAAACACCAAAAATGGTAAAAAAAAATGAAGGGAAAAACAGCAATAATCATTTTTTTAATGGTAGGAATTCATTAAAAAAAAAATTCTTTTTGGTTTTGGGTGGAACCGATCTCAAAAAAGTTAGTAATATGTAAGGAACAGTTTTTTGGGTTTAAATTGGGTCTATTTCCTAATTAGGTAGGAACCAAAAGTTTAGGGTTTTCCAAAAAAAAATCTAAAACCATTAAAAAACCAACCGTATTCGTAACCAAAACACCAAATTGAATTTTAAATTTGGTTTTTAGTTCGGTTATCCGCTACATATATTTTTTTAATCTTGTTTATTCAATTAACCGATTAAATGAATTTAGGTATAAATTTATCATTTTTATATATAATATAGAAAGTTAAATTGGGTTATTCGGTTGAATTCAGTTTATTTGCTGAAATCGGTATATTTGGTTAGGTTTATTTTTTCGGTTTTTAACCATTATTTGGTTTTTAACTAGTTTATTCGGTTATAATTCAGTTTGTTTGGTTTATAACTGAAACCGAACCAAATTGCATTTGCTTGAATTTGATTTGGTTAAATACCTTCCGAATTTGATTCGTTTCAGTTTTCGATTACAAATAAAACATTTTCAAAACTAAACTAAACATAATAATAACCAAGCAGATAAACACCCCTAACCAAAACCAGTTCTGGAAGTGGTTTTCTTGTGTCTCTCCTGTAGCGTAAAGTAGACGTGCGCAAATCGGGTTTTTTTTAAACCAGTTCCGGTCAACAAAATCAAGACCCAGTTCCGGTTCCGGGTTTTTGGCCAGTTCCGACCGGTTTTTGGCCGGGTACAGGTGGAGTCAATTCCGGTTTTTCTGGTTACGATTTCGGTTACGGTTCTAATTTGTCTGAATAATCGGACCTGTTTATACCCATTAATTCGGGTATGACTGGTTCGGGTTTTCGGTTTTTTTCCCACCTCTAGCGTAAAGCGTAAACTGTTTGGTTTGGTTTCTATATTTTCGGGATCATGGGCTTAAACAGGCCCATTGGTTTCCATAGCACATGCGGCACATTAGCACTTATGTTTGCAGTAACAGAAACAGCGAAAAGGGCACGTGGAAATGTGGAATAGACGAAGGTAATACGTGGAGGAGTCACAACTAGAGTAAGCATCGTCTCCAGCGCCACCTCAAAGCGGTGAACTGGTTTTAAGACGGACTCCGATGAAGATAACAACCAACACACTCACCAACAACAAGACATGGCCGGAAAAGTGATCGGAATGACGGAGGGGAACGCATTGACGCCAGAGGCGGATTGTCAACCGTTGACTCACGAGCGAAGAGTCCGGACTGATTTGGAAACACATCTTCCTAAACCTTGTATGTTACTTTACTTTATTTTGATTGCATATCTGGATCTTTTGGCGTTGTTAGGAATGGATTGATTATGATGTTGACTGTGATTTGAGCATTCATTGTTGCTTTAGCTTAAGATCGTATTCATGTTCGGTTACTTTTGTCCTGATTGCATGTCTAGATCTTGTATTGGTCATATGAACGAATTTGATGATGAATTTACGATCGTATTGAGCATTCGTTGTTACTTAATATCGAAATTTATATTCATATTTCGTTTAGTTTTATGTCCGTATTTTTATGATGATGATTTTGTTAGTGCTTCGTGAATTCGTCCTGTTTGAATGTCCAATTACGCATGTAATATTTGTTTATAATAGGTGTGTGGTTGCTTCATCCTGAATCGACATTCACATTTTGTAGAATTCGCATGAACAATTTTGATGATGAATTGATGTCACTTTTGAGCATTTGTGGTTATTTCATATTGAATTCATATTAGTATTGTGTTGATTTGTGTCGACAATACGATTATGATGATTTTGTTAGTGTGTTGTGACTTCAATGTGAATGAATGTCTGATTGCATATAATTTTGCTGAATTGATATGCATACTAGTTGAATTCTTATGAACAATTGAGGATGATGATGATTAATTTATCGTAAACGCATCAGCAGATTTGTAGATCTCTTATTATGAACTATTTGTTGTCGATTACTGAATGCATATTCCAGATTTGGCACAACTTTTGTGAATCATTTGATAATGATGATTGGGTGCAAATGATTTCAGATTTGGCTAGGGGATTGGTAGCTCCAGATGCAGAACATCCAAACGGGACTCTTGGGCACAGACACTACGATATGACTGTTCTCCAGCAGCATGTTTCTTTCTTCGATCATAAGAATAACGGAATCATTTATCCCTGGGATACATATTCCGGTTAGTTAGCTTCATATGAACAAAAAATCGACATTTTATAGATCGTTAAAGTGATTACCCTTCATACTTTTGATTTAAATTACAATCATGTTACTATGTTAGCTTCAAATTCACATTTATCAACACATTTTTTAAGTCGTCTCAATCTGTAATTGATTTTTTATATGTATTTAAGATCAATAACTATGGTAAATTGACATTCTTTATAGGTATGCGTGAATTAGGGTTCAATGTGTTGATATCGATTCTGGCTGCCCTGTTTATCAATATTGGGCTGAGTTATCCCACCCTCCCTGTACGTAACTTCATCCTTCTCTGAATGTAAGAACATCCACGATGGTGGATAGGGTGTTCATAAACAGTTTAAACCAGACCTGACCGAAATTTGGTTGGTTTGGTTTGCGTTTTATACTCTACATATACATACACTGATACACACATACAAATATATACACATGCATATAGATTTATAGATATATATATATATTTTTTGTCACAGCAATTTCTTCATTCTTGCTTACATCAAGAGTTTTTTTAACTAAATAATTGAGCAATTTCTACCACTAAAGTACAACTTTTTTTTTAATAAAAATACCCACTTAACCTAAGATCATGAAACAAGTTTCCATCTTTTCATTTGCCTTTCCATCTTTTCATTTGCCCTGGTCCCTTGCCTCTTGATTCGAGTGTTCACCAAATCAATTATTTGGGTTGTTTTTACGTATGCAATTTCTTACAAATAAAATATTTTTAATCTAATATAGAAGTTTTATAAATTATGCATTTTTAATAAAATCTTCAAACCATCAAAAACCAAACCCAATACTCAGATTACCCAAGTTACATGGAAACAGCCCACAAGATTTCATACGGCTCCATCCGGATTTCCAGATGAGCAGCAACCGAACGTCCCAGTTTTTGTCCTCCAGTGGTCCTCCATCCACCATCTCACATTTGCTTCCATTCGGTTGCAATTGCTGCTGTTTCTCTAATGAATATCTCTGCATTAATTGATTGCCTGTATTTTGCAGGGGTGGATTCCTTCGCCTTTCTTCCCCATATATATCTACAACATCCACAGGGCAAAGCATGGAAGCGACTCAGGGACTTATGATACTGAAGGAAGGTCTGTACACTCTCTCTTTTTCTTCTAGGATCATTTTCTTAGAACGACGACACATAAGCTCTCTAATTTACATCACCTAAAATCCGATCCACCTAATTACTTGTAATGTGTTATGAACCCTCGTCACTTGAGTTGAGGAGAATTCATCAATGCCATTGAGTTCTTAGCTTGGTTGATGCTCTTTTCTTGTAATTAAGACATTGGCCCATCTTAGGATAAAAGTTTGTAGTATTGATTAATATGACATTAGGTTTTTTATATAAATATTTTTTCCTTTTATGTGAAAATATAGTGAGTAAGAATTTGAAGTGAATTATAATATCTAGGCTATTAGAGGTGAGAGACGTAGGACGTATATAATTGTAGATGTTTTGATAATTATATGTTTTTAAAGGGTTAAAAAAACAAACATATCTAATTTAGTTTCACAAGGCAAACCTTACTCGTTTTTCAATTCTCAATGGAATAATGAGGCGAATTCTTAAAGAAGCTGCTTCCTTTTGAGAGGGTATATATTCTATTTTACTTCTTTTTCTTTTTCTTTCTTTCTTTTTTTTTTTTGAAGTTGACTATGATACTGTTGCAAGTTTTTAGGGTAATAATCAACAAGCTAGGTTGTATGTACACATTGAGGCAGTCCACAAATAAAGGATTTCATATTGATTTCAATATTCACCTACAAATCAATATATATTTTTTTAAACCCACTATAAATCTAAAAAAATTTCAACTTGGTGTGAGAAATACAAATGGGTCAATTTAGTATGAAATGATGGTACACTATGCAGTTGGAGACAGTAAGGGTTTTAATTTAATTTAATTTAATTTAATGTAATTTGTAGATACATGCCGGTGCACTTTGAGAACATGTTTAGCAAGTATGCGAAAACAGTCCCAGACAAACTCACATTTGGAGAGATGTGGAGCATGACCGAAGGGAATCGGGTAGCATTTGATCCTTTTGGATGGTTAGTTCAAACAAACCCTTGGTATTTTTTAAAGATATATCCTTGTCACTAGAATCAACACCAATCCTCGAACGCATAGATTTAAAAAAATAACAAGCTATTTGACTTAGATAGAATTTTTACAAGGGTGGGGGTGGTGATAAATGCAGGACGGCAGCCAAGTTGGAGTGGTCGATTTTGTATGCATTAGCAAAGGATGACGAAGGCATGCTGTCAAAGGAGGCGGTTAGACGGTGCTTTGATGGCAGCTTGTTTGAGTATTGTGCTAAGATGAACAGAAAGATGTATTAGTACTAGTTTTAGAATGTTAGAATGCTTGTGTGGATTTATTTATTTATATGCTTTCAAGTTGGTTACATATAATAATAATAATAATACTAAGAGTAAATAATAAGAGTGTAATTTAAGATGTATGCTTTCTTAATAATCGTCTTTTTGTTTTGTTTTGTTTGACTTTAGCACCAATTTAACACTTTAAAATTTAGTTTGTTAAAAGATTGTAATTAATTCAAAACATTAAGATTTTTTAAAAAGAGTTTGGGTAGGTTAAGAGTTAGACAAGCAAGTTCACCAAAGAACTCGCCTCGTGGGCAACGCAACGATGTCCTGAGAGAGGTTTGAAAACGCCCGCAATAGTTCAAGTTGTTGGGCCAAGGCATAGGCCAAGAGTGAACCCGGTTTGAAGGGAATGGAATTTCCATCGCCAAGAGCAAGTATTTTGCGGGAAAAATAAAAAAATAGAAACTAACAAACAAATAAAAAAGGAAAAAGAATCCAAACGTTGGATTAGTGTGTGAAATCAGAATCATAAGAGTAAAAAAAGATCTAATAATGTAGCTAAAAGTTGTTGGCAAAAGAAAGTAAAAAAGAAAACTGTTAAATTTTAGTGTTCACTGTTCTTTAAATTAGACAACAATGTGACCATGTTTTATTAAAAGTAGACTAAAAGTAGATGTTGTGAGTAGTAGGAGTGTTTATCGGGTCGGATTAAGATTTATTCGGCTTATTCGAATCGAGTTATCCGGATTTGACTTTTTGTTATCTCTACCTGTAACCTGACCCGAATTGACTCGAATCCATCCAAATTAGAATTCGGTTTGGATTCGGATATATCTGAATAACCCGAACAATCCGAATAAAGAAAAATACTCATTTTGGTAAATGAGTTTTCAACTATACCTATTTTTAAATATTTTTTTAACTACACTTAAACTCGTCATAGTTGTGAGAGGTAGGGCTGTAAACGAACCGAACGTTCAGCGAACAGGTCGTGGACCGTTCGGCGGGAAGTTCGTTTATGATGGTATAGTTAAATGAACCAGCATGAACAGAGGTCGTGTTCGTTCATTTGTGTTCATGAACGTTCAGTAACATGTGCGTTTACGTTTGTTTATGTTCGGTTTAGTTCATTTATTATAGTTATTCATTAAATGTGTTGTATATTTTTAATTTTTTATTTTTAGTTTAATACCATAATATTTAAGTTATTTTTAGTTTATACTATAATATTTTAATTTATATATTTATAAATGATTATCTCTAATGCTTGATATTAAGAATGTTGATTTTTATTCTTTAAATAATATGTGTTCGTTAGCGTTCGTGAACCATTCGTGAACAAACTAAATTCCTTAATAAACGAACAAGAACAAGAACAAGAATTTTCGTTCGGCGGGCGTTCGTGAACCATTCGTTAACAAGTTAAAAGTTAAACGAACGAACATGAATAAGGGCTCGTTCGTGTTTGTTCAGTACGTTTACAGCCCTAGTGAGAGGCAGATGGTGTTAGAATATTAATAAAAAGGCTTTGGTTATTTGTACACCCACCTTTTATAAGTTTACACCAGTGACTTTTATACACCACATATATACCCATATATGGCGCATAGGTTATAAAAGTTGCAACCTTAAATTCCCTGACACAGTGACTGCACGTGTCGTACGAGGTTATACGACGAGTAAGTACGGCAGTTGACAACCTTAAGTTCTCTGACATTTCCTGACGACTGATGTTGTACATAGCGTATAAAGCTATATACGCCACGTATAGGTTTACCTATTTTAAAGTTGGACTTTCCGCAACATGGATTAAGAGTTATACGTGGAATACAGACCTATACGTCACATATAATTGTAATTTTTTTTTTGTTTATAAAAAATTAATATTTTTATATAACTTTATTTTTGTTTAATCAAATATTTTATATATAACTTATGTTTTCGTTATTTTGTTAAGAATATATGTTGTTTTTATGAAAAATCAAAATTTTTTATATGAATTGTTGGTAATAAGAATAAACCAAAATAATACAATAAAACATAGATACATAACAACCAAAGTGAAATATGTACATAACTACGAAAGTATCAGTATAAAATAAGTCCCTAAATACCAAATACAAATTACCGGTCATCTGCAAACTGACGGTGTGGCGACGGAGGAGGAGGAGGAGGAGGATAGTTACGATCCTGCCTTGAGCGCTCAATCTCTGCAGCGATGAGCCAGTCAATACAATCGTCTATACTGCCAATACGACCCTCCATCCTATCCATACGTCGAGTGAGCTCTCTGGTGGACTATAGTATCTCATGTAGTATGGCCTCGGCCTGTGCAGGAAGTCGCACCGCTCTGTAAATATGTTGAGGATGATGAGCCTGAGCACCCTGATGCGATGGTGGCCCCTCCATCTGATGCTCCAACCCCTCCTACATCAAATTAATGTAATGTTTTTGTGCAGTCTCAGCATGTATCGTGTTATACAAATCTAATCTAGAAACATATATATGTTCCATTCAGCGGCAACTTCATTATGATATTTGCTCCAAACACCACTCTGTGTAGGCATCGGATAATCTCCCTCTAACTTAATGTGGATGAAATGGCTACTGTTAACATGAACATTTGGCACAATATGATGAGGCATTACAAAAGTCATGCCAACCCATAAAGGAAAGAAAGTTTGAGATCCCTGATTGCTTACGATCCTCCATCCTATCAATACGTCAAGTGAGCTATCTAGTGGACTGTCATATCTCCTGTAGTATGGCCTCGGCTTGTGCAGGAATTGGCACCACTCTGTAAATATGTTGAGGATGTTGTGCCTGAGCACCTTGGTGCGATGGTGGCCCCTCCCCCTGATGCTCCAACCCCTCCTACATCAAATTAATGTAATGTTTTTGTGCAGACTCAGCATGTATCGTGTTATACAAATCTAATCTAGGAACATATAATACGTTCCATTCAGTGGCAGCTTCATTATGATATTTGCTCCAAACACCACTCTGTGTAGGAATCAGATAATCTACCTCTAACTTAATGTGGATAAAATGGTTAGTGTTAACATGAACATTTGACACAATATGATGAGGCATTACACAATTCATGCCAACTCAAAAAGGAAAGAAAGTTTGAGATCCCACATTGCTTAAAAGGTGAAAATTAAACCAAATCTTTGTGCAATCACAATTCTTTATGTAGGGAATTTGCATCCAATGTTTCGGTGGTGCAAATTTCACTCCTTTCCAATTTATGTTGTGACGTATTTCATTATACAAGTTTGGCTGAATCCTATCAAAAACCGAGCCATAATTTTATTCATTTGAATCCATCTCATTTAAAATTTGTTGACGAACATAACTCCACTCAGTTTCTTGAAAACCTAAACCCACAGCCACAGACCAAAACCCACAGTTACCGTCTGGGAGGACATCTTGTATCCGGGCGATGTATGGGTGAAACAACTCTGGAATATGATTTTTAAATCGGCTAACATTTAACAAGTATTCATCTGTCGTAATTGATGCAAACTAAGATGCGTATTGCGTTAACGATCATAAATTGTTTGTTCCTCTTCTTCTAGAATACGTTGAGCTACCCCGTTGCATGGCAGACTTCATAGAGTTGACACTTGACTTTGTGAAAAAACTATGCCTTGGAGGGTCAATGTTACTTTCCTGTGTGTCTTGTTTCTTTTGTTGTTGAAGTTTTAAACTTGGACGCCCACGAAAATTTGTTTGAATAATGGAGGATTCTTTTCATTTTTTCATGGAAAAGCCAATGACAAGACCTTTTTCAATATACTTTTTTTCACGTCAATTGGTTGAGTCATTATTTGTTGTTTCGCAAGGTCGATTTGTCCGTCAACGTCTATTTCGTCTTCCACTAAAAATAACGGTTGTGCATCAAGCTTCGTCCAGAAGATATTTACATCAGATAATAGAATTTTGGTATCTGTAACAACAAATGCAGTATACATTTAACCATTGAAAATGTGACAATTTTTGTTTTTCCAGAACGCAAAAATTGTAATTTTGTTCCCTCGACCACCAGCAAATCAAGAGCTTAGAGCTTTGTGAGAAACCTTACCTCTAAGGTAATTAAACATTAGCAGTTTGTGATGACTCATTGTCTTGATTTTGCTAGTTTCAAAATTGTGATTTATGTTCACCTCCTAATAATTGAAAACTGCATCAACAAACACCACAAGAGATGCCTGCGAGCTATTAGTTGTTTTGAGATATATTTTCTGGTATGTGTGTTGGCTCTTCAATTTGTTTGTTGTATGTTGACCAAAATTATGGTTTTTGTTAGTCCAAGCTGATACGAACATCTCTTGATAACCGTTCAGCCAGTTTTGAGTCAAATATGCAACCACACCTGAAAATAAACATATATCACATTATTTATACATACAAACATGCATATGTCCTTATATGTAGATAAACTTACGTCCATGTTTGTCTTTCACCAGCCGTTCGAAAAGTTTGTTATAGTTGTATTGATAAATTTCCACAGAAGAAGACTCACACAATGTAGCCAACATACACTTAAACTTTTTCCAATCACTGTTGGAAAAGGTTGCTTTGCAGTATTTTGAGATGTTCTCACCGATGTGCCACGTGCATAAACACTTGGATGCATTTGGAAACACTTTCTTTCACGCATTCATCAGTGGCAATTTTCTGTCAGCTATTATCTCATGTGGCTACATACATCTATTTAACATCTCTTTATCCCTTTCTAGCACCCATAGGTAGTTAACTTCTCATTCTTTGGTTATAAAAGCGTGAGCAACACAAAACGACTGATGTGTTGATGTGACACCTACAATATGCACAAATGGAAGTCTGTACATATTTGTTTTATATGTTGCATCAATCATCAGCGCATTCGAAAATGCATGCCAGTATATGTACGCTTTAGGATGACAAAAGAAAATCTCATTCACAACATTTGTGGCAGGATCTTCTCGAGTGTAATAAATGAACCCTTTGGAATGCAATAAACCTTCCAAAACCTGCATTGGAGTTTCCCCTACATGCTTTTCATTTTTGATTTTCTGTTGTGCATTATATATGTCTTTAAGGGTTGAAACTTTTTCGGGGTTTTGTTTCTTTATACTAGAAAATATATTGTGTGGCTCCATGTTCTGTTATGTTAGCTTTTCCACCATTATGTGCTCATTATGAGACAACCTATGTACAAATGGGTGACCCTTAAGATGTTGAGCTGGTTCGTGACTGTGTTCATCATTTCTCACCTGCAACCGCCAGGCAAGTCTGTTCTCATCGTACATCCCTACCAATTTAAACGGACATTCGATTTTCTTGCTTCTTGAACATCGCTGCCTTGCATTACTGTATGTTTGCCACCACGATCACAAATCAGCCATAACTTATTCAACAGATCACCTTTTTTCTTTGATCTCGTGGTTATTATAATGTAATTGTTTTCTGGTGATATGTTTTTTTACCCAAGCTAGTAACTCGTCATGAGACATAAATTCCTAAAAAAACAGTTTATGTATAAGTTAACTCGTTTACAACTAGTTATTACTTTGTTAGTAATTAATAATACATAAATGAACAATGTTATACCTTATTTTTTTCCAAGATAATTTCTCTTTTGAAGGTCCATTAACAAACTCGTTGACATTTTCTTGAGGCATATTAGCGTCACATCCATAACCTAACTCTGACGAATATGCCATATACGAAGGTTCACCATCAAAACCAGACTACTGATTGTTTTGATAAAATAAGAACTTTCAATGTATGGTTCTTCATTCAAATCAAAAAATCTATTCTCTTGATACGATTGAACTTCAGGAACCTCATTTAAGTCCAGAATTATGTGGAGGTACTTCTCGTACCTAGATTAACCAAATTGCTCATCCTAAATGCTTTTAGACACATTCGAAACATCATAATTGTAACCATAAAGAAAGTTTGCATTCCAGAACGACATTCTTGAAAATTGCGAATGGATTTGAACGAGTGAGAATTGGTTTGAAGTTTGATGGTATTAAGTTCGTTCATATTCAAATGTAGAGAATCTTGGACCTATCATCATCGTACTTGTGATAGATTCTATACGTGTCGTATCGGCCTGTATGCCACATATATGTCGATTATACGTGGCGTACAGGCTGGACGTAGCGTATAACATGTTGTACTTTGACAAGATGGGACCTATACGTCACCTATTGTCCTATAAGTGGCGTACAACATTTTGCAGCTTTTTCCAGATTGTGTCGTATGCCACGTATAGGTCTCTACGTGGTGTACAACAAACATTCTCCTGTTGATGTGTCATGTGTCAGCTCTATACGACGCGTAATAGGCTATACGCCACGTATAGATAGGTGTAAGTTTAGTGAAATGGGTGTAAGATTAACCAAGCAACTAATGCACCTAAAGCTAAAGCTTGTCATATAAGTTTTTCATATATTGTAGAAATATATGAACAGTCTTTCACGTCTATACGACCGGCCTAAAATGTGGAAGCTTTTTCAAAAAATATATTTAGAGATTAATGAATTTGATTATAATATGTGGGAGCTTGGGTTTTGGTATAAAAAATTTATTATTTATTAAATCTAGTGAAGGTAAAAAGTAAAAAAAAATTCCAAATTTGTTTTGTGAAAATAATGTAAATAACTGAGGAATTATATATATATATATATATATATATATATATATATGGTTGCAGCATTTAATAACCAACTTTAAGCTTATGATTTAAGTGGTGTTTGTTTTTCCCCAAAAGATCTGCGTAGGCTCTTCTGTCTGCGTCACGTAGACCACGATAAGACATTATCATCTACAAATTGTTTGTTTTTTTGAATATGTTTCATTAAAAAAACGTTTTTACGAGCTCTCCTTTGTGCAAATATGGCACAGCCACTTCAAGATCTTCTAAGGTCTGTAGAGACCACCTACCATCACCACTGACCACCCACCATCCACCACCACCGTCCAGCACCACTGTCTACCACCACCACCGTCAGCCACCACTATCACCCACCACCACCGTCTGTACATTACCACTAGTTTATTTTAACAATCAACAGACCTTAAAAAACAAACAGTCTTCCTTTTGCATACTACAGATATTTGGTCCATCTCTTTTTTATACAGATGTCTGCAGATGTGGTACGCAAACTGTAGACATTTTACTTCTTAAAAAACAAACACCACCTTAATTTCATCCATTCAAAAAGTCTGAAAATCTTCCATAAGCAAAAGTTGAGATTAATTCAACACTCTCTCTCCTCTTTTCTTAAACTTGTGTAACCATTACTACGTAGGCGTCATGTAAACGTCACATAAACAATTATTCTTATCACTCGTAAATCACATACACATGTGTAACTATAACCCATGCCACATAAAAGACAAGTAAAATTCAAAGAGAACATTATTATCGGTGTAGAATTGTTGAACAGAATGAAGATTCTTTTTAATGTTTAGATAATAAAGAATATTAGATAGATTAAGAGTTTTATTAATTGAATAGAGCTTTAAAAAACCAATGTTAAAAATAAGCAAAGACTTATGGTCGCCAATATTTATAGTGACCATAGTACCATACATTGTATTTTGGGTGGAAGCCAATGTTAATTGTTGCCACGAGATTCCTTATGGTTCTTGTTGAAATTGCCTTGGGAATTGTTTCTTTAAGAAGTGCCACTAACGTTTAGTATTCGGATATGCAATCAGGTTAAGTTGATATACGAGCTGCACTTGAGACTGATATAGAGCATTGTGTCTGGATAAAAAAATTCACTCAAACGTGCATCCAAACAAGGCTTCGTTGTCTTCATCAAAGACCGTGAATGAGGATGCTTCGGGTCCTAAAAGTTTTAGTATATTTGGCAATGTTGATGATATGTTTTGTAGGAGATGGGTTCACGTTTTTATTATAAAACAATAATAAAATATACATAATAACGATACACTCGTTATTCGTAAGAAATAATTTAGTACATTACCGGTTACAAGACTAAAATAAAAGAATATAAATTACTAATTTATATACGAAACATGTTTTGATGCATGTCTTCGTTGGGTACTCCAAATAGCGAGTCTTCAATCAAGCATCTTGATGAGCCGGTCACAAATACTTCAATACGCTTATGTCTTCCACCTATTCTTCATTGACATAGAATAAACATGTTGATGATTATGGTTGAGGCACGTATTCAATACGCTTCCCTTAAAACAGATTTCGCGCATCTTCTCAAGACAAACGCGTCTGTCTCCCAGGGTACAACAACCGAAACAGTTTGTGTACTGCCGGGATTAACCCAACACCTGAAAAGAATATCTTAAACAAGAGCTTGAAGAGTTGAGAAAGTTGGAAATTCTTGTGAGATTGTATGTAGTATCCTTTTTCAACCCTTAACAAAACAACATATGTCTTATATTTATACTACATGAATGTAATACCAAGAGTCTTGACATAATACATATAATAAATATATGTAATTTGAAGAGTCTTGACATAATACATATAATAAATATATGTAATTTGAAGAGTCTTGATTTAATTGAATAATATGAAAAGTCTTTGATTTTAATTCATATTAAATTTGAAACTATTCAAATTTCCAACATGTTTAAAGCATTTAGAGATAGAAAGATGGCTGAGTTATAAGACAAAAAGCAGAATTGGGTGTGATCAAAGATTTAGAAAATGAATTGAATAGGTATTTGAAAGAGGAGATTGAAGGAGATGATGTTTGGTTTGAAAGTCAAGATTTCATTCTTTTGAGTTGGTGGAGAAGAGTCCAATATTTCCTATATTGTCACTTGTTACATGTGATATTTTAGCCATCCTGATTTCAACAGTTGCTTTTGAATCTACATTTAGCATCGAAGGCAGAGTGTTGGACTCATTTAGGAGTTCTTTAACTCCTCAAGTTGCTAAAGCTTTAATTTATTGTCACGATTGGATTCGTCAAATGGTGTTGCATTTAATATGGAAGAGAACATTGAAGATCTTGATAGACTTAAAACACATCATTAACTCATGTTTCATATGTTTCTTTGTCAAAGATATTTACATTATATTTACAAGCTTGACATCTAATAGTATATTTATTTGTTGATTACTTGTTTCATATGTTTCAAGTAAAGAGTGAAGAAGAACTAGAAAAACCAAAGTTTCTTATTTATACTTTGATGTTGGCATATAATATTTATATTTTAGACTTTTGTTTGAACTTTGAACTTTGAACTTTTTTTAGTTAGATTTTATGTTTGAACTTTGAACTTTTTGTGTATGTTAGGATATTCTTAATTCTATGTTGTTTGAAGTGGTTTGTAACACAAACAATTCAAAAACTAGAAACAAAAATATGGAAAAATGGTCATTTGACTGAATACGGTTGAAAATGGTTTAATTCAGGTTGCTCGGTTATTAACCGAACCCGATAAGTGGAGGATGTGAAGGCTTGAGAGGCTGCACAAACTTTCCGACTGATCATGTAATTAGAGTCGCTAATAAGGTCGTGAAGTTCATTAAAAAAAACTGGTGGAGAAAAGATTGAACAGATTGGTCTTCAAGCCATAATATTTATCACGTAGCATAGAGAGATGACAAGCATAATCAAATCTTTATCTTATATTGGCTTAAGAAATGGCATATTCTTGCACGCAGTTGAGATAGGCAGTAAGAATTTCATCACCTTTCATCTCAATCTTCAGTAGTTTAGATATGAAAGTGTATTCCCGAGAGGAGTTCATTGGTGCATATGCTTCTAATGCAAGCCACAAATCGAGATATAGTGCATTAACGTACTGAAATGAGGATTCAAAGATGGTAGATACAAGGATCATACAAAACATGTGCAGACCCATTGAAGATAACTAGAGTTGTCAAGAGATGGTGTTTCAATAGTTGTTGCTGTCTTCGGCAATAGTCAATTGATCGGTCCATCGATGTAACCAAATTAAACATTTGTAACTAGAAATGGGTGAATCATGGCTTTCCAATATCCACAGTGGATGGGTGACAGTTTGAAAACGAATTTATGAGAATTATGGGCAATTTCTCCACTGCAGCGAAAGTTACGATCAATGTCATGAATGTTGTGGGACTGGTGGTCGATCAGAAAATAAGTAGAAGAGCTGTGACAATAGCTAGAATTAGCGCCTCGTTGGGATACCAAATTAAATACATAAATGGATTGTATATTATAAATTCATAATAAACAATTACAAGAGACATATATATAACTAGACATTACACCTAACTATCTTCTCTACATACTAATAGCAAAAACTAACAAAATACTGGTGAATTATGTCTAAGTTATGTCTTCTACACCACCATAGCAATGGATTTAATAATAGCCTTTTTTTCAACTTGATGTACTTTTAACACCACGTACTTCAGTGGTTGTATCACAAATCTTCATGATCTTCATTATATATGTCCCAGGTCCAAACCAAGTTTTCAGTACTCTGCTTGTACTTGATGAGGTTTACACGTTGAGACAAGCAAGAAAACACCAACGATCATCGATTTGTAACATTTTGCAACAATGATATGGTTAACTACCATAGCCCTTAAACTTTTGCCACAGAATTGTTGTAAGAACTATGTTGTGTTCAAAAAGACATAAAAGTGTTTCTGATCATTGCTTTTTAGTCCCTTATGTTCGGATAGATGCCACTAACCATATGGCAAGGTGCTGTCAAGTTGCCGTTGCTGCACACGCTCCGGCTGTATTGAAATTAAATTCAGCAAACTTTTCCAAAAACGTCTACAACCAGGGTTGCTTTTTCATGTGGAAAATTCTTAGTCAACATCACTATCACTAACAAACATCAAATTTGCTTATGAATGTGTTCGTGTATCATTCATAAACAAATTTAAAATTTTTAATAAAGCAACAATGCGTTCTTGAACCATTCATAAACAAATTTAATTTTTTTTAATAAAGAAACAGCATATTCGTGAAACATTCATAAAACAAATTAAACTAAATAAACATGAACAAGGATTTCTCTAGATTCAAAATGAACGGCCAGGGTACAATAAAACTATTATCATCCATTCAAAAAGAAGCAAATTTAACAAACAATACAAGCCTTTAAATTGTATCATTTAAAAACTCGATCTCAAAGAACAAAAACCCTTAACCTCTATCTAAGCCTTTCATATGTAATATTGAAATAAGTATGTGGTTACACTAAATTTGAATTAAAAACTGAGATTTGAATAAGAAAATCAATTTTAATATAATTTAACGTGGACGCATGTGTATTTTCAAGATTCCATATAAAAGTTACAAATAGGGTTGGTTCCATTTAAAATCGTGTTTTTACATATTTATTTTTAAGATTTCAAATGAAAGTTCCAAATATGGTTTAAAGTTCTCTCCAAGATCAAGTTTATCAAAAGTAGTGAAAAATACAACAATCTGAAATATTATTCAAATGTAGAAACCAGATGTAGCAGTTTGAGCAACAAAAGCAGCACCAAAACTGTAACGAATGGTTACCAAATTGGTTTTCCAGACTTGTAACAGTATCAAGCAATCAATATGACAAGATACTTGACTAGTCTGGATAAATATTCATAACCAGATAAAAAAGTTTATGAATTTCACCTTCAGAAGAACAAGAAAAACATATAACCATAATTAAATCTACAAATCAGAAGTTATCTGAACAAAAACCGCTATTGAGACATAAATCTAAGCATTTCAATTGAGAATATAATAGTGATTATGTAGATCCTAAATGGAGCAAATGTAAGCATAAAGAGCAAAATCACATCTGTAACGATAGGATCAATTCATCTTCCAAACAAGTAACGATATCAACTATAGAAAACAAGCAGATACCTGACTAATGTCTGGTTATACAAAACTATAAAATCGTTCTTAGGTTCCAACTGATACCAAAACAAAAGATTATCAAAAGTAGGGTTTATGTAGAATCTAAATGGAACAAATGTGCGCATTATGAGCAAAATCACATCTGTAACGATAGATTCACTTCATCTTCCAAACAAGTAACGGTATCGACTCTGGAATTGAAGTAGATACCTGACTAATGTCTGGTTAAACAAACTCAAAAAAAAAAAATTAGGGTAAAAAAAATTAAAAGGGGAAAAAATTGGGTTTATGCAGAGCGTAAATGAAGCAACCAAACCTGATTATCAAGTACAGATTAAAAGGAAATAAGATCTTACAGGAATCAGGCCACGTTTTCTTCATCGATGCCGTCACCTAATTGCCGACCAATGTTTCCGGCAACTAGTTCAACCGCCGTACCGCCTGTCATCGCCATTCAATTCAGGATGAATTGCAATGGAACGTTGAAGATTAGGGTTTGGTTTGCTGGTGTATATATAGAAGTATATTAATCTAGGGTTTGTGATTCTGAGTTAGGCCTACTTTATTTTGTGGGCTGATGAAATGGGGGCCTACGAGCTATAAACATGACTGGCCCTATTACTAATTTACTATTATAATTAGAGTTGCACATACCGGTTTTTTTCATCAAATCGGTTCGCTTTTTAAACCGGTCCAGTTAGAGTAGTATAAGGGTGAAACCGGTTTGAGAGAAATGGATGTCAAACCTATAGAAACGGGTTTGGGGTGTTTGAAGCAGGTTAGAAGGGGTTGAAACCGGTTTGGAGGGGTTTGAAACCGGTTCGGACCGGTTTTAAAGGCAAAATCCCGAACCTATGTCAAACCGACAGTTCGGACCAGCTTGGAAACTGGTTTTTTTGTTCACCTCTAATTATCATGTAAGTTACTAAGTTAGCGATATGGGCTAGTTCTGCTTAGAGGTGGGTAAACCGTTTTTTTTTTTCTAACTAATTCCGGTTACAGTTCGGTTTGGTTATGGTAAACAAAATCAAAAACTGGTTTCTGTTAGGTTTTTGACTATTTTAGCCAGATAGAGGTAGAACATATTCTTGTTCTCGTTTCTCTGAGAAACCATAACCTTCTATACCAACCGGTTCTGTTAGCACCGGTTACGAGACTAGTTCTTTTCTCTGACTCTAAGTGTATGTAATTAAAGAGAAGTAGAGTTGATGGTGAAAATATATAAAATCATAGAATTTCAGCTAAATTGAAAGAGACTAAAAGAAATATTTTAACATTATAAAGTAGTTACTTTGAAAATTTGTGTACTTTAGGTTTGGGTTTAAAATTCTGTAACAAGTTTAGATTTGAACATTTTACTACTAATTGGCATTGGATGCTTGTATTTTTTTGTTAAATTAAAAAAAATGACTAAATTACTTTCTAATGAGCTATTATTGTAAAATGTTGTGACACCAATTATAATTAATATATATATATATATAGGGAAGTGTTCAAATAATAACTCACTCTTAAAGCAATAACCTAGATAACTTTGCCAAGATAAAGCCAAATCTTGGATTTTTTTTGGAACATCATTGTAAAACATTTAAAACACTATGTTCTTTTATGAGTTTGTGAAAATTCTTCACCGTTTAAGAGATCTCATCGTTGTAAGTTTTTGATTTACAGCACTGTAACTGTTTTAGGCCCAAAACTTACAACGATGTAAACTCTCAAACGGTGATGAATTTTCACAAACTCATAAAAGAACATAGTGTTTTAAATGTGTTACAATGATGTTAAAAAAAATCTAAGATTTGGCTTCATCTTGGCAAAGTTATCTGGGTTATTGCTTAAAGAGTGGGTTATTATTTGATCCCAATCAAATATATATATATATATATATATATATATATATATATATATATATATATATACACTAGTAAGAAACCCGCGCGTTGCAACGACAGGAACGACAAGATACGACTCAGTGTTTGTTTGTTGTTAATTGATCAATGTTCTCATGATATTGATAATGCTCTCGTTAGTTTTTTTTCAGTGGTATATATATGCAATAAGTTCTATAATCTCCATTAAAAATAATATACACAAATAAGAAAAGAAGTCCATTATAAACACAATAAATAAAAATCTGACAACACAAATCACAAAAGTTCGTCAAAAACGTATATGTTTAAATTTAAAAGTCCAAGTGTCAACCTTGGAAAGTTTTTGCTTCAATTCATTCGTTTTTTTTTTTAATTTCTTTTCAAGTATTTTGAATCAAATGGAACTTTGAGTTTCATTTTGTTAACACAATCTTGAGTTTGAGTTTCCTTACATCACTGCATGAAATGCGTACATGTATAAAAAACAAACTAATTTTTTTTGCGTACGTACATATTTGAGAACGATATAAAGAATGACTTGGATGATGCATGTTGTCAATAAGTAACTTCATACACACAAAGATGTTGCAGGTTATTATTTAGTAACTTTATACACACAAAGATGTTGCAGGTTGTTATTTAGTAACTTCATACACACAAATATTGCAGATGATAAAGGTTGTTATTACTAAAATCATGACAACCTATTTTAACCTGATTTATGTTTACAACTATAGATTCTAAATAGACTCTAGTTTTTAAATTAACTTGTTGAACTGCATACAAAAACGGTTAGGAAAAGTTATGAACTTTATGAAAAAATTATGTATATGTCATTAACAAATTTGGAAACCATCCAAATCATCAAAAAACTTATCAGTTAGGAACTTTATTTTTGTTAGTAGAAATTTTTTAGGAACTTTTGAGAAGCTTATCCCATCCAAATCAGATATACTAACAGACTCTAGATTTTTAATTAACTACAGTGCTCTAGTAACTTCATACACAAAACTTCAAAAACTAAAGGTATATGTGTTTACTAACTTAAATGGGTATAAGCATTAAACCTGTAATGATAAGTTTTCTCCTTAGAGGCACGTACATACATACAAAATAGCCCCATACTCACACAACAATAACAATCTTAGTAAATCTCAAATACAGTAGTGCTATCGGTAGGTCCCCGGCATACTTAGTTTACTTTCATCAGCGTTTAATTCCTAGCAACCATTTACTACCTACTAACCAGATTGACTTGTTAAGATAACTGGATAATATGGATCAAGCTTTGGATATGCAATTTTAACATTTTGAAGAAAGAAGGAATCGCAGTTCACACGCATAGAAAACATATATAACATGAAAGACAATTGCATGCCTTCAATAGTTCTAAAGGCTGGTTGCATTATCCAACTAATTTGCGTTTTCAAAAGAGATACGTTTGCATTTTCAAAAGATTAGACAAGATATACAATAGATATATTGTTATCCTTGATGCATCATTAGATAAGACATTTCTGCATAGGGCTATAAACGAACACAAACCGAAAATCCATAAATAAATGCCTTCTTCATCGTTATTGAAAAAAAACTCATCAAAAGAATGTAATTATGTCCGCACCAACCTTTCTATGTCATCTCTAAGTCTCTAATTTTAGAGAAATAACACAAGTTTAGCTTCTTGAACTTCTTGCAGCTACTTGCTATAAAATCTAACAAATCATCACCAACAATTATGCACCTACATCTAAACAGGAACATGATTGAATAATGAGAACACACCATAAAGATCAAAAGCTATTGAGATAAATGAAAAAAATGGTACATTTATAGATCAACTTCTTTAAGCTTCATGCAATTTGAAGCAATATAGGACAATCCTTTTGACTGAAATATCCATGCATATTCCTCATTTTGAAACTATGACGTCCATCAACTCTAATTGATTTCAAATGCTTCAAGTCCTTAAAATTTTGAATAATAGTGGTGGAAAGCTCATAATGTATTCAACAAAAATCAATTTTAGTGTGGGAAACATTGTTAATATGCTTATAAGCTTCAAATATAAGAATGGATTGAACAAACTCACAAGAAAGTAGTAACTCGCATTGAGCTTTTGAAAGCCTTTGCACCCTCTAGTGTATCTAGTAAGGCCATCAGAGCTTGGCAATACCTTATTATTTTGTCCTCTCGACAGGCTCAAATGTTGATTTGGTGTCAAGTGTATGACGTTGGGCTGTGATTTGGTCTATTTTTGCCGTAAACACATGCCAATTAATCTTTTTCCCTGTATAACCAGAAAGTCATGATGATTATTTGATCAATCGCATTTTTTTGAACAAAGTTTTTGTAGCGAAAAATTACCTTCACTCCAGAAATGATTTATCCCCAAATCATAGCACCACTCAACCCTATAACCCAGAAATGCCATATCCTCTAAAACAAGGGGTTCCTAAAAAAATAACAATAAAAATATATTAAAAGGTTAACCATATACTTAAAAAAAACCAAATACCCAAGTATAGTTAGTTCGAACAAGTAGAAGACGAACATGTCCTGGAGTCAACACTCCCTGCTTCATTGGGGAAACTTGCTTGTCGCACCCACCCATGATCTTGAACACATAGCCCTTGAAAACCTTTTAATCAAACCCAAAGTCTGAATTTAAAAATGTTAATGAAAAAGGTAGAACAATGATGATAAAAACTACCTCTCCAATTGCATCTCCACTTACTTCTTGAGAAATCCTCTTATCAAAAAAAGCTCGACTGCACAAATTATTTTAAAAAAATTACTAAAACACCATGGTACAAAATGCCATAACCTCCTTCACCAACCACGTTCTTATTTGCAATACCTAAAACCATTAAAACAAAAACCCTTAAACACTTAGATCTACAACAGCTAAAAACAAAAAAAAAGAAAATTAAAAAAACCCTAGTATGAGACAAAACTAACTAACCTAATTCAAAAAGGCGATGATCTTTAGGATTCGTGATGGAGTCGTAGAGGATGACAATATAAAGCACGGAGGGTTGAGGTCGACGGTGTGTGTGTCTTCGTCTGCCACAGAGGTGCTCGAAGACCGAGCAGAGCGTATTCATCGGTGATTTGCGAGGGGTGGATTTGAATTTTGAAAAGGGAGCGTGATTTCCTCTTTTTAATTCATCTTATTTCTTCATTCATGATTTTTCCTTTCTCTGCAAAATGAAAGCACATGATGAACAATTCCTTTTGAGTTTTGAATACATCCGACCCAACTAACCTAAGATCCATGAATCCTTCAGCTAACAATTTTATGCATAAAACACTTGTGCGTAAAAGGCCATTTTTGTTTTGAAGGCACGTGCAAGGGGCATGGGTAGAATGAAAACGAGCGTGTGCGTTGGTCATTTAATTGCTGGACACGTGGGACCTTTTTTTCCAAGTCTCATCTTGACAACTTGCAGATTTAATAGACATCACAACCATTAAGTGTCATTTTTACAATTATATTATACATATATATATATATATATATTAAACTTTATGAAAACGAAATACATTGATAAAATGGAAATAGCATAGTGCAGGCGTAGTGTAATCACTATCACCTGGTACATATGTAACAGGAAAGAAAATTCCTAAATCAAGATAAGTGCCATGACACATATGAGTGTCATGGCCATCGCAATTACACAAAAGATGCAAGTCCGCATCATCTCCTCTCGGATCTCCTCATGATGCTTCCCATGGGTCTCTTGATCTTCCATCCATTCACCATGCATGGCCTCTAACCCATCGACATCGTGGGGTGAATAGTATACTTCCTTGCTTGGCATAAGTACAGTTTGCGGCGCGAGGGTGAAGGAAAAGGTGTCGGTGGGGCGTTCTGCATTGCTAGAACATCTTCTTCCTCAAAGTCAGGATAATGAATAGAAGAAGAGGGAGGAGTAGGGCCTTCCTTGTCTTCAGGTTCCATGAACTGTAGTGGAGTCAAGTGCTCGTAAAGCTCCAGATGTGGTGCGCTACCAAACCCCCTCGTCTTTGACTCGGAGTTAGAAGTAAGGTCGATAAGTGAAATCTTTTTGGTCATGTACTTGTCGGAACCCATTTCGATCCGCATTGTTAGTTTAACATAAGAATAAATACGAAATGCATAAAATTCCTATGTGAACTTTTGGCTATAAACTAGGCCTTCCTAAAAGACGACCTAATTATGTATAACATTAGCTCTGATACCAATCTGTCGCACCCTCACCATTGGCAGAAACATGAGAGTTATAATGAAATTTAGATATCGAGCATTCAAGGTTTTAAAATGTTTACCATGTAAACAAAAACATAACAAGTCTAAACATCACAAATAAATAAATCAAAATAACTAGAATCTTGTCCAAACATAATAAACCAAGTTCTTCTAAAAATTCTACTAGCATGACGCTCCAAGTCTACCTCAATTGATTTAACTCCAGCATTTTAATTAATATTTTATGTTAACATGAGGAATTTAGACTTTATAAACATCATCATGATTTTTCATTTAACAAATAGCATAATGAATTTAGAGTTTTAACAATTCAAAACAAATCGAACTCGTTGATCCATTTAAAACTTAGAAAGATACATTCATGTTAACATTATACCAAATGAACTATATAGGTGAACATTGAACTTGTTACGCATATTTGTGACTACCATTTGACAACTATTGTGCACATCTATCTCATCTATCTAGGTGAGTATTCATAGCCCCTCTTTTAACTTGTTTTGAACTTTTGGGGTGAAACATGTAACTTTTAAACTTATCTTTAACTTATGTACATGTGAACTTAGCTTTGTAACCTAAATTGTAGTGTGAACTTATCTTGAGCTTGCATTGATCACAACTTGACTATTTAGTAACAATGATAGATCTATTGGACTGACCATCCCACTGTTGGTTGAGTTGACTTCGGTCCTCCGCGATGAATTGTTTACTGGTTCAGCATTGTTAGGAATGCCAGCTTGGTCAAACATTGTTTGTTAACATTATTTGATTTGCATATGGTTTAATTGCATGTTTTAGTTCATATTGGCTTATTGTCACATCTTACAACTTATCTTTTATCAAACTATTTTTATGTGTGTGTTTAAAACTATGAAACTCACCAACTATTCATAGTTGACACTTGATTTTAAACATGTTTCAGGTGGAAATGCAAGTTAGCTATATTATTGAGCTTGGATTGGATTTTAATTATGTTTGATGTTTGAATTAATTTGATGTAATAACTAGGGTTTGAATATTTAAGCAATGTATTGAACGTTTGAATTTAATGAGGAATTAATGATATGTCTTTTGAATTATTTACAACTATATACCTTGTGAAATGAACAATCTACGCTTCGTGGTGCTCCGATGTCTCCGCCACCTGTCGGGGTGTTACATGTCATCACAAAAGAAACGATGAATATTAAATGTAAAACGAACAAGAAACAAACCAAATAATTGAAATTGGGCAAATGGGTCTGCCCGAGACCTGTCGCGCTTTGCGACCCACCCTGGCGAAATCCTTTGCGGTACGCGATGGGTTGAGCGGGAGAATTCAAACTCAGCAGAAAAGCTTCACGATACGCGACAACCGATCAAATTCCCTTGGCAGTACGCGACGTGTTCCAGAAGAGAAATTCGAATATTTTGTCCTTGGTGGTACGCCCAGAGTCTCGGGGAACCCCCTTGGCGGTACGCGACAAACCTAGAGTCCAAAACTCTATCAATACAACTCCATTCTCCACATCCGTGTCCTTTGATCAAACCACAAAATTCTTGCTATCTTTCTCAACACAGCTCACTAGAAATTAACCTTCAAACTCTGGTAACTCACCTATAACCATCTTTCTTGCATTCTTGAGAGCATTGGAACTAAGAAAGGGTGTTAGAGGACCTTTGAAGCCATCAACAAGCAAGGGCATCACCATCAGCCACCATCTGAGCATTGAAGCTCCTGTCCTAGCCAAATCAAAACCATCAAAGCTTTATTGAGGTAGTTCTTATGGTCTTTAATACTCAAAAACACACATGCATGAAGGTATACCCACATGCAAATCCAAAACCCAAACATGCACGAATTTGTGATGCTCTATGATTAATATTTGGTGTATTGTGACTGATTTAGAGTATATAAATGTTTTAGATTGAGTTTTGGTAACATTTGGTGAAGATTTGTGATACTTACTATAAATAGAAACTTTGTGCATGCAAGTAGTTGTCTAAATGATGTTCTAGTCATGTTAGGTGAGTGTAAATGATTATTTATGTATATTAGTATGCATATAAACATATTTGGTTAGTTGGATTTGTGAAAACACAACTTTTTTTGGTAACTTACTATTTAAGGAAATTTTTAGAATCCAAAGAATTGATTTTGATGATTTGGCATGATTCGATGATATGTTAATGTTGAAATACGTTTAGGAATGTCATAGAAACATATTTGGAACATTGGTTTGATGAAAATGGATTTTTAAACAAACACTTCCTAAATATAGAAACTTTATTTGGGGGAAATGCCAAATGTGATGATAGTATGGTGAATTGCATTACTTGTATACGTGTTAAATGTGTTATTGGAACATGACAGAAGTATTACTTTGATGAAATTAGATTTCATGACTAAACTTTCCAAAAATAGAAACTTTCTAAAAATAGAAAGTTTACAAAAATAGAACTTTTCCAAAAATATAAACTTTTGTAATTATTATACGTGACTTACATGAACATTATTATGATTAAAATCATAGGGAACATGATAATGTGTTACTACATGTTATGATCTATATGACACATAATCAAGCTATAACACAATAAACGTGTCACCAACGATTCGTCGAGTCAACACAGACCCTCGGTTGAGCACGTAGACACTTGGAGATGTATGTGATACAACAAACGACAAAACACACACTCATAGACCTATATGATTATAGGTTATCACTAGCATGCGCTAGCACACATTTTTTCAAACACAAACCTGGAATTGCACAATCAGGTGAGTTTGCGGCTCCTTTTCCCTCTTTTCAACCCTTGGGGGGAGAAAACATGCATAAAAATATTTTGATACTACAAAATTTTTTGATACATATTTACATGCTATTATTGCTTATATATGTGTGGCACACATCACATCAAAGTCCTCATAACCACACATCGGACCGTTAATAGAGCGGGGCGCACAACGTGGTAATTTTGGATAGTATTATTTGGGCCTGACAAGCCCCATCTGTCGCGCCTGGGAGGCCAACCTGACTAGAGGTCGGAACAGATACATAATTGACCAAACACTTTGCCATTTCCTTGTGATGGACATGGCGTGAGGCATGCAGTTAGCTTCGGTTTCGAACCCACGTATGATATAAAACATATTGACTAGCTATCATTGGATTATGCATTGTAATGATATGTAGTCATACAACACTATTTACAAACATTTACTGTTTACTGTTACTATAAAACATGTGCTCTCACCAACCATTATGTTGACGTTGCTAGCATGTTTTTTTCAGGTAACTGAGGCACGCACTAAGGAATATAATGCTAGGTAGGGGTCTCATGCATCTACATTGTGTCTTGAACATTTTGAAATAGTTTATTTATTATGTTTTATCACGTAACGATTTAACTACTAAAACGCTTCCGCACTTATATTTTGTATTGCTGAAACAAATTTTATTCAAGCTTCCACACTCTGATTTTATAAAATTGTTTTATCCAAATATATTGGATGTACATATGTAAACGAACATGTAGGTCTCGCAAGTGTGACCGGAGACTGTGATCCTGTGCCAATCATGGTCGCCTTCGATGGTCAAAATATGAGGGTGTGACAAGTTGGTATCAAAACCTACGATTACAACGAATTAGGTTTGCATTAGTGAACTTAGTCTATAACCATCGATCTCCACACACCACACACTTCTTAGTATTGTTATTAATTGCATACATGATCATACACACATACTTATGAGGCGTATTTTAGATATGAATATATATATATATATATATATAGGGGATGGTTCCATTGTTAACCCTTCCTTATATCGTTAACCCGTGTTAACCCGGCATTTTTTGCCCGAATCTTTATTTTTTTTCATGGTTTTTGTTATACATAAATACGGGGGTTTCTTTTTTGTGTTTTTGCTAATTCATCACCGTTTAGAAATTATTTACAAGTGTAAGTAAGTGTAAGTTACTTACACTACACTTAATGTAAGTAACTTACACTTACTTACACTTGTAAATAATTTCTAAACGGTGATGAATTAGCAAAAACACAAAAAAGAAACCCCCATATTTATGTATAACAAAACGCATGAAAAAAAAAACAAAGATTCGGGCAAAAAACGTCGGGTTAACACGGGTTAACGATATAAGGGAGGGTTAACATTTGAACCTCTCCATATATATATATATTTTAGTGTAGTTTGCTTTCAATATTGTATATGCATGACAGTATGTATATATTTTGTAACATCATTGTATTTTAGGTACTTATTATTGCTCATACTATATACTAATAGAACATATTATGCCGATTGAATGCTTGGGTTTTGAATAATGATATGATCACTGGTATACATTGATGAGAACATATAATTATTGTGCATAAACCATGGGGAAGTTTAGTTTGGAATCCAACTAGACATACACACAGTGTTTATTGCCGTTGAATACGCATGATATACTTTGTTTGAATGGTATTGGTTGTAGTGTAAGATTCTATCACCAAATATAGGCAAAGGCATAATCATGGTCTATCGAAGAGGTGGTGGGCTGGTGACTGGATAAGTTGCGACTGACTCCTACGTATGCCCTATACATAAGCTTTTTCTGGTTTATCATGAGTATGTCAGTGTTAAGGATTTGGTGAGGAGAATCTCAGGTTTTGTTTAGAGTTGTTAAAGGTTTATGGTTTGGTCACTAAATATGGTCAAGGACACATGGTCATGATTTATCGAAATGGTGGTGGGACCCACATTGGAGACTGTGATACTGCGCCAATCATGGCTGCTCCCTCGTTGGTCAAAATCTAGGGGTGTGACAATATATATATATATATATATGTGCTATAATGATGTATGTGTGACAAAAGTATGTTAGATGCAATATACATAAGTTCATAACCGAACTTGTGACTGTCTGCCCAAAGGATGACTAATAAAAGTAATTCGAGTCATGCTACAAAGATTAAAATATTTATTTATGGATTGTGTCATGTGTTAAACTAACTGTAGCTAGCAAGACCAGTTTGCAATGAATAGGATTGTTAGCCGAGATAGTACTATTCAATATATATCCATTGGTTCAAATCCATAAATTAACGGTTGTGTTAGAATCAACAAGACTTACGAAAACAGAATATAACGTCTCATGCAATAAACAATCCTAGTTTACTTAGGCACCACATGAATGTAAATTGCATATGATAGAATCAAAATTGAGTTTAACATTTCTTTCACCCCAAGTATGTAAAACAAAAGAGTAAAAAAGGGCTGCGAAACCCACAATGTTTGTTGTCTTGCTTGATATAAGAATTGTGTCAATTATTCCAACGTACCACTAGTATCCTATATTCATATAGACACTACTAATATTTCGTTCATTCGTTCAAGTGTTGGCAACAAAAACTTAATAAACACAATTTATTGTGTCTAAGTTCTAGATCTCGTTATGTCACACTCCTGAATTACCACTTACGGCGTCAAGCCGTTGGGTGTGACGTGGCAGGATCAAAACTCTGGTCATATAGAACGACTCTATATGCTTTTATAAAACACACAATTGTAATATAAATAATAAAAATAGTTTAAAGGTTATGTAGTGTCACACCTCGGGCTCTTGGCGACTCGGGCGCTGTGACCCGAATTGGTTTCATAGATATATCTCGGTTAGAGTTTATGACTCTTTTTCATATGTGTAAAGTGGAAGCGTTATTTAATGAATTCATAGTTTTCAAATACTTCACATGCATGGATGTGAAAACCGTTTCTCATGATTTATAAATAGTTCATACGCGTGGGTATGAAAAACCATATTTTCATCGTTTGTTAATAATTTTTCAAAATAACTTTTCAGGATTTCATAAAGCTTCATACGCATAGGTATGAACACCATCATTTCAATTTATAGTAAACCGGATTTTCACAACATATAATTAGAAATCTTTTTATAATATCCGGTTTATACATGACTTGGAGGCATAACTCCAATAGCTCCATGGTCTTACCACAAGATATTATTCAAGGCATAATAGACCAAGAATATCTAATCTTGCTTCTCTTTTACATTTCATTATTACGTGAAAAGTTTTTGAAAATAAAACGTCAACATAATGTTGGTGAATACAAATAACAGACTCGATATGTAAGCATAACATGTTCAGTCCTTTAACCATAATTAATAGTGGCAATACTACACATTTAGCAGGTTATTTCACTGATCGGTACAACTACTGCATACGCTGGTTTATAACTGTCACTGGTTAGAAATTACTGCGCAACGCGTCTTACGTTTTGTTCCCTCCAGCCCACAGCTGGTAATTGGTTAGGTTGCATGCGGAGTACGTCTTTGATGTGTTGTAAAACACATCTATTTTTCTATTTGTTTTTATTTCGTTTCTGTACAGTTTTATTCAGTTTAAGAGTCGATTTAAGCTGGTGCTTCACATTTCTGTAATTTGATGCTTGCAGGTAATAAACACACATATTTGGTAATAAAGTACAAAGAAACGAGCTCACGGTTGGGTAAGGACAGACCCGGAAACAAGAGAAGAAGAAAACTGGATTCTGGATTCCCTCGCGCTACGCGACGACCATAGCAAACCCTGTCGCGCTACGCTAGAGATGGAAAAGACAAAAATGCCCTCTGATATCTCTCGAGCTACGCGACGGATTTTGGTGTATCTGTCGCGCTACGCCACAGACTTAAAATCGCAGAATTTCAGTTTTAAACCTAAAAGTCGAAAAAAAAAAGGGAGATACGATCTGGAACGGCTAGAGGCGACTAGGAGGACTAAGGAAGAGTAGTTTCAAGAGGAATTGAAGGTTGGGAAGGCATTGGATTGAAGATTGAAGGCCTAGGATCAACGATATCGGGTGTTCTTCATTCGGTTTACCTTGTTTCTTTGTTTTCTTCGATTTCCATGTTTCTCCTTTACTTTAAACAGATTATGACTTGTATTCGTATGATGTTTCTTGGCTAAACTTCTAGAACTACCTAGGTTTTGATGATTACACATGTTTGACATTCGTTTCTATCGGTTTTGGATTACGTTTATGTGATGAACTCATGATTTAAAGATTTGGTTTGGAATAATGGATGTGTATGTGTATCTTTGATTGTCTTTTGATTGATTTTTCACTCCTCATGGGTCTTGATGATTGTCTGTCATATAATAGGCGCATGCTAGGTCAATGACTGTGTGTTTTTGATTAATGGATGAATTATTGTGATCAGGTAATTCATAGGAGTGTTTTATTATGATTTAGATGATTAAGATGTGCAACCAACTTCAATAGCCGTGAGGTGAGAAGTTGTCAATAAGTCTTGGTTGTTAGATTGCTAGGTTAGAGGCTTCGTGAGAAGATCGGTCTAGTTCGTCTATAAAACCTTGTTTATTGAATCCAATAGAAAATCCCAAGTTACCTCGTACACTTTAGGTGTCTTACAACTGTCGCACCGTGAGGTAGATAGTTTGTCAGATTTTATCTCTTGTGTATTGAGACGATCGCGCTGTGAAGTAGATTGTCTAGCGGGTATTTCATAAGATAAACGGATAACCTGTGAGGGAAGTCCAATCAACCGGTGGCTTAACGGCTTTTAGGATTCTTAGTTGATAATCCTTGAGAAGGGTCAAGGGTGCTCTAGGTTTCCTTTGAGTTTAGTATTTTAAGATTCCGGTATCACATAGTTTCCGTTACCGATAGAACCTCGTCGAGCATGTGTAGGATTCGAGCCTAGGTAGTGTTTTGTCCATCTGATTCTCTTCTTTGTTCGCCGTCTGCTATCGTTTTAGTTTTATTCCATTTAAGTTATTCTTAGTTTCGTTAGCAAACCCCCCTTTAAACAATTCTTTTAAATCAAGTAAATTTGTATAGATAAGTCCTTGAGTCTAGTTAGTACAGTCTGCAGAAGTCTGTGGGTTCGATATCCGGACTTACTTTGCTATGCTACATACGATAGGTACACTTGCCTGTCGGTAGCTTAGGTTTTAGAGAGTCTAGATTTATTACTTAGTGTCTATTTTAGAGTCGGTTTTTAGTTAGTTTATTAGCTAAGCTCCGTCGACATCAAGTTTTTGGCGCCGTTGCCGGGGACTTCTTAGTCGATTGCGCTTACTAGTTCTTTTTCTTATCTGTGCATATTGGTGTTTTAGTTTGTTTTTAGTTTTATTTTTTTTTATTTATTTCTTTTTGATTCATTTTTATTTGTTGCAGGTTTGGTAGTGCATGCCACACCTACGTTCACACGGACCCCCACCTGAGCTTTCATTGCCATTAAGGAGCGATTCGCGGGACTTTTCTGAAGGTTCTACGAGCGAGGTAAGTGTTTCTACTCCCATTTCTGTAGATTTTTCTGAGCACACACCACCATCTTCTTCTAATTCTTCCACTCATTCTAGCCCACATTTTCATTTTAATCCACAAATGGCAGAGCGTCGTACTGTTCACCAGCAGGCCACTGCGGGATTCACGGGGCTTAATAACCCCATTTTACTGCCACCGATCCCGAATGAAAATTCATGGCAGATTCCTTCATATATCATGAATGCGATTAATAATTCTCAGTTTAATGGTCGTGATGATGAAGATGCTCCCGCACACCTTGCTAGGCTCACTCGTATCTGTAGTACCTTCAATCTTCAAGGTGCCACTAATGATGCGATTTTTCTACAGCTTTTTCCTTTTTCTTTATCGGGGCGAGCAGCTACTTGGCTCGACTCTCATCCTCCAGGCACTTTCACTACTTGGGTTAGCCTTCGGGATGCTTTTCTTAAAAAGTATTTCCCACCTGCTAAGGCCGCCCGCCTGAGAGATGAGATCCATTCATTCCGAATGGCCCCTGATGAGCCTTACTATCTTGCGTGGGAAAGGTTTCAAAATCTTCTTAGCCGATGCTCCCAGCATGGTTTGTCTGAATGGGCCCTTGTAGAGAAATTCTACAATGGGCTCACATATGAGACTCGTGCCAGATTTGACACTTCTGCAGGAGGCCACCTCATGGGTAAGAGGGATGTGGCCGAATGCAATGATCTTTTTGAGAGCTTCGCTCAGGCCGAGCATGAGCAGCGGTCATCAAATAGGAATTCCACTCCTATTGCTAGTTCCTCCTCTTCTACAAGAGGAGTTCACCACGTCAATGTGGACACTAGTGTTGCTGCTGCTCTTGAGTCTTTAGCTAGGGATGTAAAGGAGTTGAAGATGAGAGTAGATAGGTGTGAGATATGCAGAGGTGGTCATGCCACTTCTGAGTGTTTGGTGAGCCAGGAGCAGGCTAATTTTGTAGGCGGACAGGGTAGGTTTGGGCATTCTTATAACCCCGGTTGGGGAAATCATTCAAACCAAACTTATAGATCTTCAGGTAATCCCCCTGGTTTTCATTCTGGTCAAAACCAGGGGCAGGGGCAGCCGAGTGGTAGTTCTGGTAGCACTGCAGGTGCTGGTGGTGGTTTGGGTAGGATAGAGGAATTGTTGACTCAGTTAGTGGCTAAGGATGCCACTACACAAAAGATCCTACATGAACATGATGTTCTCCTCAAGAACCAGCAATCTGCGTTCTTGGATTTACAAAGAACAGTTGGTGACATTGCCAAACGGTTGGATGAACGGCCTCAGGGTCAGTTCCCGGGTCAGCCCCAAACCAACCCAAATGCCCATGTTAAGGCGGTCACTACTCGTTCTGGAGGAGGTAGAGGAGAGGTGTTCATACCTCCAGTGTTAGTAGAAGTTGAGGAGATGGAGAGGGTGATCCCACCGGTTGATGTAGATGAGGAGGAACCGGTGGATGAGGAGATTGAGATGGAGACTCCTGGGAGGGTGTAAACGAGGCTAGTCCCAGCAAGTACCGCACCAACCAGTGAGTCTCTAGTTGAGAAACCGGTAGTTGGGAAGAAACCGGTCATGTGTAAGCCCACACCGGAGATTGATCTTACCCGTGTTCCTTACCCCGCGCGCTTAACTAATCAAAAGCATGCGAAGGAATACGGGCACTTCCTTGATATTTTCAGACAATTGAAGATCAATCTCCCACTCATTGATGTCCTTCAGCGTATTCCTAAATATGCTAAGTTTCTAAAAGAATTGCTGAAGTCTAAGGACCGTTTAGGAGAGGTCGCCAACGTGCCATTGAGTGCGGGTTGTTCTGCGGTGATCTTAAACAAGCTTCCCGAAAAGCTTGCTGATCCGGGAATGTTTACTATCCCGTGCTTATTTGGAGACGATGTGAGGAGGTATGCTCTGGCGGACTCAGGGGCTAGCATCAATCTTATATGAGAAGCTAGCCCTTGGTGATTTGTCCCCCACACGCATGACCTTGTCGTTGGCGGATCGGTCGGTGAAGTGTCCACGGGGGATTTTGAAGAATGTCTTAGTAAAAGTGGATAAGTTTGTGTTTCCCGTAGATTTTGTTGTGATGGACATGGAGGCGGACACGGCAGTTCCGATCATTCTTGGGCGCCCATTGTTGCGCACCGCTAAGGCTATCATAGATGTGTATGAAGGAAAACTCACTTTTAGAGTGGGTGATGAGAGCGTTTGCTTACAGATAGCAAAGTCTATGAGGGCCGGTGGTGAGTTAGTCCATCAAGTGGATGGTGTGATTTTGGTGGATGATGAGTTAGGTGTGAATAAAGTTACGGGAGGAGGACCATGGGATGTTGGTGATCGTGGTCATGAGTTGATTGCAAGGGACGAGGTTTCCCTTGATTCCTCCATTTGAGTTGAGGATTGTGGGCTCTTGGGTTAAACTCCCAAGTGTAGAGTTTGTAAGTTGTTTTGGGTGTCGTTGGTGTGTTTTTCATGTTTCGTGATTGTTTTTCGTTTTCGTTTTTGTGTGTTTTAATTTGTTTTGCAGGTTTTTAATCAATTTGATGCCATAATGATGAATTGGAGCCACCAGGTATGTATTTCTTGTTTTAGAACATTTGTGGGTGGTTTAGAATGATTTGGGGTGAAAATTTTGGCTAAGGCATGAAAATGCCAGAAACTCTCTGGAAAAATGACCCCGTCGCGTTACGCGACATCCACAAGACCATTTGTCGCGCTACGCGACAATATGGTCAACTTCGCGGGTCAAACTTTTGTCGCGTACCACGACGACCATTCAAAAATCTGTCGCGTTACGCGACGGGTCCTGGAATGTGTTAAAATGTTTAAAAACCCTAATTTTCAAATTTTACCCCCAATTTACCTATTCTACACCGTGTTCACTACCATAGGAGGCGTTCTAAATTCATTTTTTGTTGCATTGAATTGATGTTTTTCAAATTTTAATTAGTTCTTAATTTTCTTTGTTTCATTTGTGCTTTTCTTTGTTACTTTTAGTTAACTGGTAAGGTTGGTTGGTGGTTGGACTTAATCATGGATATTATTGTTATCATGTTTTGGACGTGTTGATGCTTGTTTGATCTTTGTTTTGTGTAGATCTTATGTTATTGTTTGTAGCCTGCGGAGCAGAATTGTAAATTGTGGAACTACATGGAAAGATTGGCACTCGACAGTTTTCTCGTTAACCAGCTAAGTCATTTTCAGTTTTTAGTTGTTAGTTTTTATTTTGGGTTTCCTTTTTCTCTACATTGGGGACAATGTAAAGTTTAAGTGTGGGGATGGGAAACTTTGTTTTAGTCTTGTTTTTGTTTTAGTCTTGTTTTCTTTTAGTAGTTAGTATTTTTTTTGATTTTTAGTTTACTTATGTTTTTGAGTAGTTTTTTTTGATTTTTAGTTTACTTATGTTTTTGAGTCAAAATTTTTGAAAATTTTTATTTTTGTTTTTACATCTTTGGCTTAAATCTTTCTTGTCCTTGTTTAAGTTAGTTGCAAAAGCATGATGGGAAATGATAGAAAAGTTAGGTTTGATGGTTTCATTCATAGTTAACTTGTTGGTTTGGGTTTTATGCTTTGGTTATGGGATGTGTGAGTAGGCTCAACTGATTGTATTTGTTCCGTAGGATTGGTAAAATCTTAATTAAATGCATGAATTTCATGGGAAACATCTTGGGGATTTGGAATTAATGAAAACTGTTTTCTGGTCAAAAAGAAGTCTTTGCATAATAACAGGTGAGAGTTTTGAAAATCTGATTTTGTTTGGCACATAAGTACTCTTTTTATGAGAATAAATCCGAGTCTTATGGCGCCTCCATTTCACTAAATGAGCTGAGTAAAAAGAAAAAAATGAAATAAAAGAAGTTGGATAAAAAAACTTATGTGTCACACACCGGGTTGCAGCCTGGTTGAAACACCACTAAGTTAAATTCAATGGATTGAAAAATAAAAGAAAAATGCTCACGCTTTCATCTGCTTCCATTATAAAAATCTGATTTGAGAAATTTCTTGTCTGTTTATATGTAAGGATGACTTGAAAGCTAGAATCCAGGATTGATTTGATTTTTAATTTCCTAAGTGTGGGTCTAATGAGAAGAAATGTAGAACATGAACATAATGGACCATGACTAAGGGACTGGGAAAATCAGTATGGGTTTAGTAGGATAACAATACTTGCAATCTTTTCCATGGCATTTAATTTTGAATTAATGAGTTTAATTGTGTGGAAACCGTTTTACCTAGCTATGATCCCAGATTTTTGTATAAGCCTTTTTCAGGGACGAAAAAGAGATAAGTGTGGGGATGTGATGTGTTGTAAAACACATCTATTTTTCTATTTGTTTTTATTTCGTTTCTGTACAGTTTTATTCAGTTTAAGAGTCGATTTAAGCTGGTGCTTCACATTTCTGTAATTTGATGCATGCAGGTAATAAACACACATATTTGGTAATAAAGTACAAAGAAACGAGCTCACGGTTGGGTAAGGACAGACCCGGAAACAAGAGAAGAAGAAAACTGGATTCTGGATTCCCTCGCGCTACGCGACGACCATAGCAAACCCTGTCGCGCTACGCTAGAGATGGAAAAGACAAAAATGCCCTCTGATATCTCTCGAGCTACGCGACGGATTTTGGTGTATCTGTCGCGCTACGCCACAGACTTAAAATCGCAGAATTTCAGTTTTAAACCTAAAAGTCGAAAAAAAAAGGGAGATACGATCTGGAACGGCTAGAGGCGACTAGGAGGACTAAGGAAGAGTATTTTCAAGAGGAATTGAAGGTTGGGAAGGCATTGGATTGAAGATTGAAGGCCTAGGATCAACGATATCGGGTGTTCTTCATTCGGTTTACCTTGTTTCTTTGTTTTCTTCGATTTCCATGTTTCTCCTTTACTTTAAACAGATTATGACTTGTATTCGTATGATGTTTCTTGGCTAAACTTCTAGAACTACCTAGGTTTTGATGATTACACATGTTTGACATTCGTTTCTATCGGTTTTGGATTACGTTTATGTGATGAACTCATGATTTAAAGATTTGGTTTGGAATAATGGATGTGTATGTGTATCTTTGATTGTCTTTTGATTGATTTTTCACTCCTCATGGGTCTTGATGATTGTCTGTCATATAATAGGCGCATGCTAGGTCAATGACTGTGTGTTTTTGATTAATGGATGAATTATTGTGATCAGGTAATTCATAGGAGTGTTTTATTATGATTTAGATGATTAAGATGTGCAACCAACTTCAATAGCCGTGAGGTGAGAAGTTGTCAATAAGTCTTGGTTGTTAGATTGCTAGGTTAGAGGCTTCGTGAGAAGATCGGTCTAGTTCGTCTATAAAACCTTGTTTATTGAATCCAATAGAAAATCCCAAGTTACCTCGTACACTTTAGGTGTCTTACAACTGTCGCACCGTGAGGTAGATAGTTTGTCAGATTTTATCTCTTGTGTATTGAGACGATCACGCTGTGAAGTAGATTGTCTAGCGGGTATTTCATAAGATAAACGGATAACCTGTGAGGGAAGTCCAATCAACCGGTGGCTTAACGGCTTTTAGGATTCTTAGTTGATAATCCTTGAGAAGGGTCAAGGGTGCTCTAGGTTTCCTTTGAGTTTAGTATTTTAAGATTCCGGTATCACATAGTTTCCGTTACCGATAGAACCTCGTCGAGCATGTGTAGGATTCGAGCCTAGGTAGTGTTTTGTCCATCTGATTCTCTTCTTTGTTCGCCGTCTGCTATCGTTTTAGTTTTATTCCATTTAAGTTATTCTTAGTTTCGTTAGCAAACCCCCCTTTAAACAATTCTTTTAAATCAAGTAAATTTGTATAGATAAGTCCTTGAGTCTAGTTAGTACAGTCTGCAGAAGTCTGTGGGTTCGATATCCGGACTTACTTTGCTATGCTACATACGATAGGTACACTTGCCTGTCGGTAGCTTAGGTTTTAGAGAGTCTAGATTTATTACTTAGTGTCTATTTTAGAGTCGGTTTTTAGTTAGTTTATTAGCTAAGCTCCGTCGACATCAGTCTTATGTTTAACCTTACAGCCCACCTGTACCATCCCGTATGAGAATTTCACCCATAAGCGGATACAATTTGCAAATCATACGTATACTAATAGCTTAAATGCTGGTCACGTAGTATCCTTTTATGCGTCAAAGTTTAAACATACAATGCTTAAAAAAATTCATTTATATTTAAAAACAAGTTAAATGTATTCACCTGAATTTTTGGTTGACTGAGTAGCAGCTTGGAACTTCTTAATATAAAATTGGGCAGCGTTTCTGCTTAACTTATCCTCATAATTACCTTTAAATAAATAATTCCTGATGCGGTTTATTTTTTTGATCCTAAAATAAATCATCATCAACATATTGTTTGTATATATATGGTCGGATCTTAACCTTAACTTTATAAGCTAATAATATATACAAGCTTAAAGTTATAAGGTAAATTAAGAGATTAAAGTTATTACCTATTACGAATCGAATTCTTAATGTGAAGAATATAGGAGAGAGTAGAACAATTGTTTGTTTCTTCTTCTATTCTTTCTTTCTTGTTTTGACGAGTTTCCTTATAATTTTTTTTTATCAAATATAACTTTGATTTACATTAGTTGTTAACCGACTGAATATGTCGGTTTATGTTACTTTGAAATGAAGAAATCTTAAAATGCATATTAGCACACACGTGTGCTTTCTTGAATTATTACAATTAAAAAATTTTTTTGTTTGTGAACACATCACAGCACACGTGCACACTGCTGTTAGATTTTAGTATTATTTATTTATTTTAATTATATATATATATATAAATATTTTTCGTTGGAGCACAATCACACAACACAAATATAATTATTGTTATTATTATATTATTTTAATTAATTAAGCACAAATTTTGTTTTACTCTTATAACTTTTCAAATATTGAGTTTTATAAAATTATAAATATACAGTTAGAACCTACTCATTTTTGTCTACGTTTCGACTTAATTTTCGTTAAAAACATATCAAGATCAAATATAATATATTTTTTATTATTATAATTATTATTATTATTATTACTATTATTATTATTATTTGAACGATTAAAATTAACGATCGGTTTTGACCTTGATTATTTCGAATATTGATTTGTTTTATCTGGTTGTTTTAACGAATGCAATAAATTTTGAACGCTCATTTCTACTCTTATATTCTCGAATAATCATATTTGATAAACTAAATTATTCTAATTATTATACGACACCTTATTATTCAATTGACCATTCTATTATTATATTTTTAAATAATAATATTTTAATAATATACAAGAGTATTTTATTTATAATCTTAATACCCGGATGTTACATCCTCATCACTAGAGGTGGGCAAACCGTTTTTTTAAACCGGTTCCGGTCAACAAAGTCAACAACCAGTTCCGGTTTTTGGCCGGTTCCGGTTCGCGTTTGGCCAGGTTAAGGTGGAACCGGTTCCGCTTTTTTCGGTTACGGTTCTGATTTCTATGAGAATCCAAAACCGCCCATACCACCAGTTCGGTTATAACCGGTTCCGGTTCGGTTCCCGGTTCCGATTCCAAAACTGGATTTTTTGCCCACCTTTACTCCTCACCTTTGTTTTAATCTCGTCCTTGAGATTATTGAAATAGGTGTGGATATATATATATATTTTTTTTCATTTCTGACTCCAGTTTTCATATGTATCTATAATCACATTTGGAATTCAATTAAATCTTAACTAGCACCAATTTTTTTTTCTCTTGAATCTCTTTTCACGTCAGTCTTTGATTTGAATAAGTTGTTCGATTAATTTTAATTTTTCGTTTACCTCAACATCTTGAAGGCATTTACAACAATTCATCAGACAGACATTACCGAAGATTAGATACATGAATATATAGTTGTGCTAGTTTATCCATAGAGTAAGTTTCTTTTATTTGTAGGAAATGAGCAGACTTAGTCGGTTTATCATAGATAACCTAAATCGTATCATTCCCACACTAGTTCGAGGAAGTTTGGTTATAAATTCATAGTCATCGTTTCTTATTTGTAGACTGGTAATTCAAGTTGTTGCAACATAACAAAAGGTTTCTGATGTTATGCTTCAACTTGAGAACAACTTAAATATTTTGCAACATATATCTTTCTTTATTCCGATCCGTCAACAGTTTTCTTAAAGTTTTATACATTTTATCACTTCCTGGGTGCATCATATATTTGTATTTGCTATCTTCTTCTAATAACCTTTCTCTTAAATTGCCAATGACTGGCATCCAGATTGTTGCATTCATTCGACGAATTCCATCGTCTCTTTTGACTAATTGTTCAGTCATGCCCTTATTTCTTCTTTTTCTTTGTTTTCCTCTTCTTTGGCTTGTTTCTGTGCTACTTTAATATGATTAATCAAATCAATTTGAAGTTCATGCCTTAAAACGCGTACTCTTTTTGGTTTCTTTGCTTCCTTTCGGCTTAAGACATTTGCTACAATGTTCATCTTTCTCTCATGATAGAGAATTTTATATTCATAGTTATCTAGTGTCTCCATTTACCTTTGTTGTAGCATGTTTAATTAATTTAGGATTTGTATTCAAAGTTTGCGTCGTTTGTGTCCGTTGTCCCATACAGCAGGATTCACATGTACTGCAAATTATCGTTTCGTGTGCACCCGCAACGGTAATTTTCCTTGCATGATTACCCTACTTCATGAACTTGGCACACAAATGAGTTAATTTAGATCTTCATAGAATGGTAACTTGTCTTACCAAATTTGTTGTGGTTTGCAATATGTTTGCTTTAACTAACCTTAATAAAGTAGATTAAAGAAGTTCATCTCGTAAATATCTTAAATTTTGACTTGTTTGACATTTGTAGGAAAGTGGGTTATTTTCGTATTCATATGACGTTTGAAGTTACAAGATTTAACCTATCGGTTTATTACAAGTCTGTCGCATCCTTCTGACCAAAGATATATTTTAAACTCTTATGGTTCGTATAACTATGAAATGAACTTCGTAAAGGTAATGTCTCCACAATTTCAATATAAAGATAATGGCACCTAATTTCAATTCAAGAGTTGCATAATTCTTCTATTGAGTCCTTAGTTGACGTGAAACACAAGCAATAACTTTGTTTTGTTGCATCAATACGCATCCTGATCCTAATTGAGAAGCATCACAACAAACAACAAAGGCTTCAACCTCTTCAGGTAATGCTAGGATCAGAGCATTATTCAACCAAGGATTTTGACAGCTTCATTTTGTTTAAGACATCCTTCAAATTTTTAAGATTTTTGAATCAATGGATAAATTCTGAATAAATTGATGTTAATAACCCGTCAAGCCTAAAAAAACAACGCACCTCTTTTGGTGAATTGGGGTTCTCCCAGCCTCTATCTTATACTGACCCACTAGAATACCTTGAGCATTAATAACATCCCTATAAATTGTACATCTGTGAGCCAAAAATCACATTTTGAGAATCTCGCATACAAGTTCTCATGTCGTAGTAGTTCAAGTAGAGTTCTAAGATGTTTATCATGATCCCCATGTGTTTTTAAATAAATAAGAATATCTTCAATGAACACAATGAAGAATTTGTCTAGATAATGTTTGCATATCCGGTTCATTATGTCCATAAAGGCAGCTGAATCATTATTAAGTTCAAAAGGCATAACAATGAAATCATAATGTCCATACCTTAATCAAAAAGCAGTTTTAGGAATATCTTCTTCCTCAACCCTCAAGTCATGGTATCTTGTTTAAAGACCGATTTTCAAAAAAATGACAAGCTCCTTGAAGTTGATGGAACAAATCGACAATTCGTGGATGTAGATACTAATTCTTGATAGTCACCATATTTAGCTCCCTATAGTCAATGCACATCCGCATTGACACATTTTTCTTCTTAACGAATAATATTTGAGCTCCTCAAGGTGATGAGCTAGGTCGAATAAAAATTTTAAGCCAATGGCTCGTCTAAATGTTTCTTGAGATCTTTTATCTCAGTAAAGGCCAACCTATAAGAAGATTTAGCAATTGTAGTCGTACTTGGTACTAGATTGATATTAAATTCTACTACTCATTATGGTGGTAAACCAGATAATTCATCTAGAAACTTGTCATGATAATTAGTCACAACTGTTATATCTTACAGTTTCTTCTTTTCTTGATCATTAAAGTGACTGAGATTAGATAAGCTAAACACCCTTTGTTCAAACACTTAGTAGCTTTGATCATAGCAATGATCCAAATATGATTTGTTGGCTTATTACCTTTGATGATCAATTTTTTTTCACCCGTTGGAATACGGACTTAAATGGATTTGGTGTCACATAAGATACAAGCTTGGTTCGTAACTAACTAATCCATTCTGATTACCGCATCAAAGATAGCCAACATTATTGGTAAGAATTTCATAGGTATATTGCGCTTAAAGAGTGTGATCTTACCATTTACTAACGTTTCATTTATTTTAACTATATCACCAATAGTGGTTTCAACCAGATAAGTTTTATCAATTTTCACTAGTGGTTCTATTAGCAGCATACAAAATTCATAATAAATTAAGTTTTGGTTTGCTCCTGAATCATACAAAGCCATAGCATAAATACTATTGATAATCAATGTACCGACGATGACATTTGGCATGTCTGCAGCTTCCTTGGCATTAAGAACAAAAGCTCGAGTCATCTTCTTCGAATTTGAATCCGCTTTTGCTCCTGAACTACCAACCCTGTTAATTCCACTTAATTTGTTCAATTTAGGACCCTGTTAGCTCAACGGCTAAGTCAATAGTCCGAGGCATAACATCCTTTACCATGTCACTAATTTCACATACCAATTCCCAGATATAACGATTGATAAGTTTCGATTATGGTGTCACAAGATTTGACTTCAATCGAGCATTTTTAAAGTATTTAGAAGTGTATTCTTGATGCCTAGCACCGACCATGCGATGGCTCAGGAATTCTCTCTCAATCTCTTCTTTTTCATTCATTAGGCAAAATTTTTTAGTCACCAACTCTCGAAAACTTTCTAAGTCATAGTATATGTGACACCCCGTAATTTCCAGGACAACTTTTATTTTATTTAAATGTTTATTTAAATACTATTTGTACACGTGGCACTAGAATTAGTTTAATTTAGTGTGACACGTGGCACGACAGTACGAACCCTGACACACGACTAGTTAATTCGAGGAATTATCGAGAAACAGCACACACGTGTCAAAACACAAGAACGTTGGTGAACGTTTAGCACATTGTGTAACACAACACTCGAAACCTCACGAAACACTCAGACATTGAACTTGGATGTTCAAACGAGGCCAAACGATAGTTCGTAAACGTGAAAACGGCGACGAACGGATCAAACCCATTAAACTAGACTCAATGGGCTCTTCAGGGGCCCATCGCGGTACGCGATGGCCCAACATGAGGCCCAGTAGCGGTATGCGACAGGCGTCGCGGGGGTTTGAATCCCGAATTCCTTCGCGTATCGCAAAGCATCTTTTTGGCCTCTCGTCACGGTACGCGGCGGGTGTCAGACGACAAATCTTTATAAAACCAAGGCACCATCATTTCCAGCCACCCTATTTCGCATATACCAAGCACCAGACCACTCAAGGTCATCTTCCTCACCTGGAAATCCTGTTAGAAGCCATAGAAATCCATCTTTGAGCTTAGAAAGCTTAGAGGAACCATTAGAAAGCTTGTAGTACACCTTGGAGCACAAACCACCACCACCATCACTTCGTTGCAGCTAAGAAAAAGCTGTCCAGGAGGATAGGAGGCTGATTTAGCATCATCCCAGAAGTTCCAGGAGCTCTAGAAGGTATCTCTACACTCCTCATGGCTTAAAATCATCACATTTCGCACATACACTCTCTAGATCGCACATGTAAGCACACATAGTGCACATGCACGAATTTAATGATGATGAATCTGGGTTTGTTGATTTAGATGAGTTTCATGATGATCTATGATGATTAGAATGCATTTCATGATGATCCATGAGGATGTGTGTCTTTGAAATGTATGATTTGGTCATGAAATGTTGGAATATTGCCATGCATGTATGATCTAAGACATTTTAGATGATACTAAATATTGTTATATGATTATAGTTGTTGTAGATGATGACTTACATGATTGGTTATGATTAAATTGATTAAAATGTGATGATATTGAGTTCTTTCTATTTTTAGTAAATTTTAAGTTACAAGATGGTAAAATATATGAGTTTATGGTCATGCATGTATGTGGACTTGCTATTTAGATGATATTATGGTGATTAGGATACTTAGAATATGATTCGTATATTGATTATGATCATTAGAAGCAAAGTTACTATTTATAGTAACTTTTACAAGCTAAATGTTGAAAAATGACGATTTTGGTTATATGAACATGATTAGTTAATGTTAAATGGCGTTAATATGATGAATGATGGCATAAAAATGGTTTGGGATGGAATAAAATGGTCAATTGTGTCGCACCCCGAGAAATCCCGTCCCTTCCGGGGCGCGAGCGGCGGCAGATTGTCAGGATCGCAGTCTCCGGTCACACAACATGCGAGACCTATATGTCTGATTTCGTACGTACATCCAATAATTTGGATAAAATAGTTTAGTAACATCAGAGTAGCGGAAGCAATTGTAGGTTATCAAAACAGATTAATATTCATAGATAGCGGAAGCGTTAAATCAAAATGGTTTTCAAAACGATATGTGACAATAGTTGCGGAAGCGATTAAAGCTGATTAACATTACATAGCAACCAAATGATAATAAATGTTTGATAAACTAAGACACTTAAACAGATGCATGCGACTCAGGCCTAGCATCCTATTCCTGGTGCGCGTGCCTTAGTTACCTGAGAAAACATGCGAGTAAAAGGTCAACACAATGGTTGGTGAGAGCACAGGTTTGTAATCAGCAGTAAATATCAAAATGTTTAAAGTAAATATTGAGCAGGTCTATTTTTCAATACAATGCAATATCAATTGATAGCTAGTCAATATGTGTTATATCATATGCGGGTTCGCAACCGAAGCTAACATGCTGCCTCCCACCATATCCATCCAAGATATGGTAAATGTTGTTTGGTCAATTATGCACTGTTCCGACCTCCAGTCGGGGTGGCCATGCGGCTCGCAACAGTGGGGCTTGTCAGGCCCAAATAGTACTATTCAGAATTACCACGCTGAGCGCAACGCGCTATTAACGGTTCGAGGTGTGTTTAATGAGGACTTATCAGTTTTGTGGATGAATGCCACACATATGCATATACGATATTAGCATGCACAAAATAACCAAAAGTGTGTAAGTTGTTCAAAAACAGTTGTATGCAATGTTTTCTCCCCCAAAGGTAGAAAATGTAAAAAGGGGCCGTGAACTCACCTTAGCGAGGTGAACAAATGTAAGCGTAAGCTCCTGTGTCGTCGGGTGGTCAGTCACCGGCTACCTATATCGTATATTACACGTGAGTTCGTGTAAGTGATTGTGTTACGTGATCAATAACTCTCGGTTGATCATGTCTGTCTGTGTCGGTCTACATTGACCGTGTTTGACCGTGTGTGTCAACGACCCGTTGGTGAACCATGTGTTGGTTGTGTATTGTGAAACATTCGTGTTGGTGCTCGTTGTGTGTAAAACGCGCAAGTCGCGTCTATGACAACTTACCATTTACAGTAAGTTCACAAGCATATTGATTTTAGAGTTCTAGCATGCTCATTAGTCCTACGTGATCATGTTAACACATAGAACATCATCATACGGAGTCACATACGTCCTTTACAACATGTTTGCACATAAAAGTTTCCTAAAATGGAAAGTTTCCATTTGTAGCATTCGTGACATCGGAAACCATCTAACTTAGCATATAATCATCATGTTATAACATATCAAGTCATTTAGCATGCTCAAATCACATATCAAGTTTACAAATCGGTTTTTGTAAAAATAAAGTTACTAAAAATAGTAACTTTGTGGTTTTTGCATAAAATGACTATCTAAACATTTATAAACCATTCTTTTGCCACAAATCATCATAATAACCAATCTAACATCATTTAAACATGCAAACATGTTCCATAACATCATCTAGCAACATTTTGACCCGAAAAGTTACTAAATATAGTAACCATGTTAAAAGTGACTATAATCACATTCTTAAGTTTCTAATCATCATAATATCATCCAAATAATATGTTCATACACATGCATGCTCACCACTTTCACTAAATCATCATCTTGTAACTCAAAAGTTACTAAAAATAGAAATAATCATAAATAAACCATTGTAACATCACCTATTCATGAAATCATCATCCAATGTTATCAAGAAACATATCTATATACTCCAAATCATTCTAACCATCATGGATCATACATGCATGGCATTATAATGTCTTAAATCATCATTTCAAGCATATAGGTTCATACCCATCACTTTAGATCATCATAAAACTCAATCTAAACATCATAGATCATCAAGAAACACATTTGTATCATCAAACCCAGATTCAAACCACAAGAAATTCGTGCATGTGATGGGTGAGTGCTTGCATGTGAGTGGATCTTCATGCATGTGGGTTTTTACCCATTGCATGTTCGATCTAACTATCAAGGAGCAAGTAAAACTACCTTAGATGCTCTAGATCGCTGGAATGAAGTTGAATCAGGGATTTGGCAGCTCCAAGGGTGGCTGGAAATAAACTCTTAGTGGCTTCAAGTGGTGGTGTGTTGATGGTGATGAGTTCCAAGCTTCTTTCTATGCTCCAATGGCTTCCTAGGAGCTTCAAAGCTTCATCAATGGAGTTTTCTGGTGAAATGATGAAGAAACAGAGGTAGAAACTCGAGATAGAGGTGTTATGGCCGAGAGAATAGGATTAGAATGATTAAAAGTCAGATAGGTTGAGTGTAAATCTAATTTTGCGATCTGGTCATGTCAGGCGTAACGCCTGGCGTGGGCTAAAGATCTAAGGCATTACGCGCGGATGGCAAATGTGTCCAGCTGCGCCTCTTCTTCGCGCGCGCATCGCCTATCTCCAGGGTTCCGGGTCAGGCGTAGCGCCTGGCCCAAAAGTTAGGCCCACTAAGCCTATTTTGTTGTTCTGAGCCCATTCTCGCCCGTTTCTCGACTGTAGAACATCGTTCGAGCATCGTTTGGTCTCGTTTGAACTTCCAAGTTCAATGTGCGAGTGTTTCGTGAAATTTCGAGTGTTGTGATACACAATGTGTTTGACGTTCACCAACGTTCGTGAGACTCGTGTGTGTTTCAGTAATTCCTCGAATTATCGATGATCGTTTGTGTTCGTGTCTAACGAAGTGTTTGCACGCTTGATTAATCCTAATCAACGTGTGATGCACAATCCAATAATTCCCCGAATTATTGTTTTGCGTTAGTGTTGTGTTTGCCACACTTGGTTTCCAAAACCAATGTGCAATGTACGATTCGATAGCTCCACGCACTATCGTCTCGCCGTAGTTTGTGTTCAACTCATCTAATCAATCATAATTAAATGAAATGCAACAAGTATGAATGTGAAATGTAAAGAATGTAAGAGTCGCAATTCACCTGAAATTGCCGGGTGTCACATCATCCCCTTGTTGAAAGAAATTTCGTCCCAAAATTTGGTTGTTGTTGGTAGTGTTCGAGAAACAAGAGTGTTTGAGAAAATAAAAAAAAAAAATTCTAGTTGTCACATCATCCCCTTGTTGAAAGGAAATTTCGTCCCGAAATTTATTCGTTATTGTTGTCGGCGACCGACGTTGTCTGTTTGAAGAGATGGGGATATTTGCGCATCATCTGATCTTCACGTTCCCACGTGAATTCAGGTCCGCGTTTCGAGTTCCATCAAACTTTGACAATAGGGATCTTACTTTGCTTGAGTTGTTTGACCTCACGCTCCATGATTTCTACCGGCTCTTCCACGAACCGTAGTTGTTCATCCACCTGGATCTCATCCAGTGGAACAATAAGTGTTTCATCCGATAAACACTTCTTTAGGTTTGAGACATGAAATACGTTGTGAACTCCATCGAGTTCGGCTGGTAAGTTGAGTTGGTATGCCACTGGACCAATCCTCTTCAGGATCTCGAAGGGTCCAATATACCGTGGGTTCAGTTTGCCTCGTTTACCAAAACGAATGACGCCTTTCCATGGCGAAACTTTCAGAAGGACTTTGTCTCCTACCTGAAATTCCAAAGGCTTTCGGCGTTTGTCGGCATAGCTCTTTTGACGATCACGAGCTGCTGCCATGCGATTTCTGATTTGCACGATTTTCTCCGTCGTTTCGTGTACAAGTTTCGGGCCAGTAAGCTGACTGTCGCCCACTTCCGCCCAACAGATAGGTGACCGGCATTTCCTGCCATAGAGTGCCTCAAAAGGCGCTGCTTTGATGCTTGTGTGGTAACTGTTGTTGTAGGAAAACTCCACCAATGGTAGGTGAGTTTCCCAACTGTTACCAAAGTCTACTACACATGCTCGTAGCATATCTTCGAGGGTTTGTATCGTGCGTTCACTCTGGCCATCAGTTTGTGGGTGGTATGCTGTACTCATATCCAACCGCGTGCCAAGTGACTTTTGCAATGATTTCCAAAAGTTAGAAGTGAATCTGGCGTCTCGATCTGAAATGATGGAGATTGGCACTCCATGTCGTGATACCACTTCTTTGACATAGATTCTGGCTAGTTTTTCCATCTTGTCATTTTCCTTGATCGCGAGGAAATGTGCTGACTTAGTTAGTCGGTCCACAATCACCCATATTGTGTCACACCCACTTGGGGTACGGGGTAATTTGGTGATGAAATCCATGGATATTTGTTCTCATTTCCACATGGGGATCTCAGGTTGTGTGAGTAATCCAGATGGTTTCTGGTACTCGATCTTGACTTTCGCACACGTCAAGCATTTGCCCACGTAGGTGGCAATGTCGGCTTTCATATGTGGCCACCAGTAAAGTATCTTCAGATCATGATACATTTTATCAGATCCAGGGTGAATGGAATATCGGGATTTGTGAGCCTCGTCCATCACAAGGTCTCGTAGGTTCCCATGATGCGGAACCCAGATGCGTTCCATGAAATAGTGTAAGCCATCGGCTTTTTTCGTAAGTTGTTGCTCCATTCCCCTCAGTGATTCAGCCGCTAAGTTTTCAGGTCTGAGTGCCTCCACTTGGGCATTACGTATCTGTTCAGGGAGGTTGGGAAGAATGGTGAGTTGTAAAGCTCTTACCCTCTTGGGTTTCGGTGTATTCTTCCGACTTAGGGCATCGGCCACTACATTGGCCTTCCCCGGGTGATACTTGATGGCACACTCATAGACGTTTAGGAGTTCGAGCCAGCGACGCTGTCGCATGTTCAGTTCCTTCTGCTCGAATATGTGTTGGAGACTCTTGTGATCAGTGTATATCGTACACTTGGTACCATACAGGTAGTGTCTCCAGATCTTAAGTGCAAATACCACGGCTCCAAGTTCTAAGTCGTGGGTGGTGTAGTTCTTCTCGTGTACCTTCAGTTGTCGAGAAGCATATGCGATCACCTTCTCCCGCAGCATCAGCACGCATCCGAGCCCTTGTATCGAGGCATCGCAATATACTACAAAGTCTTCCGTCCCATTAGGAAGTGATAAGATGGGTGCACTACAGAGCTTCTGCTTGAGAAGTTGGAATGCAGCTTCTTGTTTTTCAGTCCAGAGATATTTCTTGTCCTTGTGGGTTAAGGCTGTGAGTGGTTGGGCTATCTTTGAAAATCCTTCGATAAATCGCCGATAATAGCCTGCCAAGCCTAGGAATTGTCGCACCTCAGTTGGGGTCTTTGGTGCTTCCCAGTTCTTGATTGCCTCTATCTTAGACTTATCCACATGAATCCCTTGTTCATTAACAACATGTCCCAAGAATTGGACTTCTCGGATCCAGAAGTAGCATTTTGAGAGTTTAGCGTACAGCTTCTCTTTTCGTAGCAGTTCAAGAGTCAATTGAAGATGCTCTTTGTGTTCCTCCTGGGTTTTGGAATAAATGAGAATATCATCTATGAAGACAATGACGAACTTGTCGAGGTATGGTTTGCACACTCTATTCATGAGATCCATGAATACTGCGGGTGCGTTTGTCAGCCCAAACGGCATGACCAGAAACTCGTAATGACCATACCGAGTGCAAAAAGCAGTCTTAGGGATATCCTCTTCCTGAATCCTTAGCTGATGATACTCAGATCGCAGATCGATCTTGGAGTAGTAACTCGATCCTTGCAGTTGATCGAACAGATCGTCGATCCGAGGTAAGGGGTATCGGTTCTTGATTGTCACTTTGTTTAATTCCCGATAGTCAATGCACATACGAAAAGCGCCATCCTTCTTCTTTACAAACAAGACCGGAGCTCCCCAGGGTGAGAAGCTTGGTCTAATAAATCCCTTGTCCAGCAACTCTTGCAGTTGATTGGACAGTTCCTGCATCTCCGAAGGTGCAAGTCGATATGGTGCTCGTGCGATAGGTGCTGCTCCCGGCACAAGGTCTATGCGGAACTCCACTTGTCGAGGTGGTGGAAGTCCTGGTAGATCCTCCAGGAAAACGTCGGGATATTCGCATACGACTGGGATGTCTTCTATCCTTTTCTCCTCTTCAGTCTTGTCGGTGATAAGCGCCAATATGGCAGTGTATCCTTTTCGTAAGCATTTGTGAGCTTTCATGCACGAGATGATGTTCAGAGGAGTGTCACTCCTTTCGCCCTTGATGTCTAGAGTTTCTCCGCTAGGGAGAGGTATGCGCACAACCTTGTCATGGCAAATGATTTCAGCCTGGTTTTTAGACAACCAATCCATGCCCACTACGACATCAAAACTGCCTAGTGTAACCGGCATGAGGTCAATCATAAATTTATGGCCTGCTAGCTCTAGAGTGCATTCTCTCAGAATGTGCTTAGTTACAATCAATTTACCATCAGCTAGCTCTACTGCATATTCAACCTCTAAGGGTGTTGGGGTTATGGCAAGTATCTCACTAAAGTCCTTAGATATAAAGCTTTTCTCAGCTCCAGTATCAAACAATACAGTAGCATAATTATCGTTTAAGAGATACGTACCGGTTGCAAGGTTGGGATCCCTCCTGGCCTCCTTGGCCCCAATCACGAAGGCTCGTCCCCTCGCTCCATTGTTCCCATTGTTGTTCGGTTGGTTGTTGTTCTTTTTCAGGTGCGGGCAATCCTTCTTGAAGTGCCCTGGTTTCCCACATTCGAAGCAACCCTTCGGTGCTTCAAGTTGTTGCTGTTGTTGTGGCTGTTGCGGGGTTTTTGTCATTAGTTCACCCCTGCAGTCTTTGGCTGCATGTCCCCCTTTTCCACAGCGCTGACATTGGAAGCGGCCACATTGACCCTGTGCATGGTGGAAGTTGCACTTGTGGCATTTAGGGTGTTTCCCAACATAACCTCCTTGGTTCTGGGTGGTTGGGATGGGTGGGGCATAAGCTTGGGTTGATCCAAACTTACGTTGTTGTGGTGGTGGTTGGAGAGTGGTTGGTTTGTTCAGGGTGTCATCCCACTTTCATTTGCCCTTGTCGTTGGTTGTGGTCACAGCACCACGGGGTGGCAAGAGTCCTTGTGCAACAGCTGAATCAGTGAGCTTGTGAGTCAGTCGCACAGCTTGTTGCATGGTGATGGGGTCAGCAGAGAGCACCATGCACTGAATTTGAGGTGGCAGTCCATCAATGTACTTCTCTATATGTTTGAAGGGTGGGGTTGCCATTTCCGGGCACAGATTTGCCAATTCATAAGATCGAGCTGTGTAAGCCTCGACCTCGGAACCAATCATCTTATGGCTCCAGAACTCAGTCTCAAGTTTCTGCACTTCACCGCGAGGACAGTACTCACGGTTCAACATTTGTTTAAAGTTATCCCAAGGCAGAGCGTTGGCTGCATCAAGCCCTAGGTTCTGGACGTTGGCATTCCACCAAGTGAGGGCAGCTCCCTCGAACGTCCCTGCAGCGAACTTGACCCTGTCCTCGTTCCTGCAGTTGCTCATGGCGAAGGCTGATTCCGCCTTCTCAATCCAGCGTAATAGCCCAACGGCTCCCTCAGTGCCGCTGAATGAATGGGGTTTGCAATCCAGGAACATCTTGAACGTGCAGAGAGGTGGGTTAGGGTTTGCTCCTGAGATACGCAAGGAACAAGGTTGGGTTAGGTATCGAATAAACGTGTTGAATTGGAAACAAGTGTTTGTAGTGCAAGGTGAATATGAACAGGTTCATCACCTTGGTTCAATAGATTTTGGTTACAGGCAGCTTCCCGTGCATCAAGTACCTCCTCAACCCGTTCGTTGATGAGGGCGTTCAACTCAGCTTGAGTCAGGTTGATGTTCTCACGTCCGCCAGCATTCCTACGTCCTCCACGTCTTCCAGCCATGATCTTCATAGCAAGAATAAGTGTTAGTGTTTGTGCAATGACTAACGCAGTGTGTGTGCGGTAGGTACTGAAGGAAAACATGTAGAGCTATCGGCTCCTCCCAGTCATGTGTAGTCACGTGCGGTGACGATGGTGACATCATAAAGTAAGTGTGTATACTAAGCGTGGGTTCAATCATGTATGCAAGTATCACGATACTAAACACTAAGTGTTGTGTGGAGACTAGTGGTTATAGACTAAGTTCACTAAATGCAAACCTAATTCTCAATAACCGGAGTCTCGGATACCAGTCTGTCGCACCCCGAGAAATCTCGTCCCTTTCGGGGCGCGAGCGGCGGCAGATTGTCAGGATCGCAGTCTCCGGTCACACAACATGCGAGACCTATATGTCTGATTTCGTACGTACATCCAATAATTTGGATAAAACAGTTTAGTAACATCAGAGTAGCGGAAGCAATTGTACGTTATCAAAACAGATTAATATTCATAGATAGCGGAAGCGTTAAATCAAAATGGTTTTCAAAACGATACGTGACAATAGTTGCGGAAGCGATTAAAGCTGATTAACATTACATAGCAACCAAATGATAATAAATGTTTGATAAACTAAGACACTTAAACAGATGCATACGACTCAGGCCTAGCATCCTATTCCTGGTGCGCGTGCCTTAGTTACCTGAGAAAACATGCGAGTAAAAGGTCAACACAATGGTTGGTGAGAGCACAGGTTTGTAATCAGCAGTAAATATCAAAATGTTTAAAGTAAATATTGAGCAGGTCTATTTTTCAATACAATGCAATATCAATTGATAGCTAGTCAATATGTGTTATATCATATGCGGGTTCGCAACCGAAGCTAACATGCTGCCTCCCACCATATCCATCCAAGATATGGTAAATGTTGTTTGGTCAATTATGCACTGTTCCGACCTCCTGTCGGGGTGGCCATGCGGCTCGCAACAGTGGGGCTTGTCAGGCCCAAATAGTACTATTCAGAATTACCACGCTGAGCGCAACGCGCTATTAACGGTTCGAGGTGTGTTTAATGAGGACTTATCAGTTTTGTGGATGAATGCCACACATATGCATATACGATATTAGCATGCACAAAAATAACCAAAAGTGTGTAAGTTGTTCAAAAACAGTTGTATGCAATGTTTTCTCCCCCAAAGGTAGAAAATGTAAAAAGGGGCCGTGAACTCACCTTAGCGAGGTGAACAAATGTAAGCGTAAGCTCCTGTGTCGTCGGGTGGTCAGTCACCGGCTACCTATATCGTATATTACACGTGAGTTCGTGTAAGTGATTGTGTTACGTGATCAATAACTCTCGGTTGATCATGTCTGTCTGTGTCAGTCTACATTGACCGTGTTTGACCGTGTGTGTCAACGACCCGTTGGTGAACCATGTGTTGGTTGTGTATTGTGAAACATTCGTGTTGGTGCTCGTTGTGTGTAAAACGCGCAAGTCGCGTCTATGACAACTTACCATTTACAGTAAGTTCACAAGCATATTGATTTTAGAGTTCTAGCATGCTCATTAGTCCTACGTGATCATGTTAACACATAGAACATCATCATACGGAGTCACATACGTCCTTTACAACATGTTTGCACATAAAAGTTTCCTAAAATGGAAAGTTTCCATTTGTAGCATTCGTGACATCGGAAACCATCTAACTTAGCATCTAATCATCATGTTATAACATATCAAGTCATTTAGCATGCTCGAATCACATATCAAGTTTACAAATCGGTTTTTGTAAAAATAAAGTTACTAAAAATAGTAACTTTGTGGTTTTTGCATAAAATGACTATCTAAACATTTATAAACCATTCTTTTGCCACAAATCATCATAATAACCAATCTAACATCATTTAAACATGCAAACATGGTCCATAACATCATCTAGCAACATTTTGACCCGAAAAGTTACTAAATATAGTAACCATGTTAAAAGTGACTATAATCACATTCTTAAGTTTCTAATCATCATAATATCATCCAAATAATATGTTCATACACATGCATGCTCACCACTTTCACTAAATCATCATCTTGTAACTCAAAAGTTACTAAAAATAGAAATAATCAAAAATAAACCATTTTAACATCACCTATTCATGAAATCATCATCCAATGTTATCAAGAAACATATCTATATACTCCAAATCATTCTAACCATCATGGATCATACATGCATGGCATTATAATGTCTTAAATCATCATTTCAAGCATATAGGTTCATACCCATCACTTTAGATCATCATAAAACTCAATCTAAACATCATAGATCATCAAGAAACACATTTGTATCATCAAACCCAGATTCAAACCACAAGAAATTCGTGCATGTGATGGGTGAGTGCTTGCATGTGAGTGGATCTTCATGCATGTGGGTTTTTACCCATTGCATGTTCGATCTAACTATCAAGGAGCAAGTAAAACTACCTTAGATGCTCTAGATCGCTGGAATGAAGTTGAATCAGGGATTTGGCAGCTCCAAGGGTGGCTGGAAATAAACTCTTAGTGGCTTCAAGTGGTGGTGTGTTGATGGTGATGAGTTCCAAGCTTCTTTCTATGCTCCAATGGCTTCCTAGGAGCTTCAAAGCTTCATCAATGGAGTTTTCTGGTGAAATGATGAAGAAACAGAGGTAGAAACTCGAGATAGAGGTGTTATGGCCGAGAGAATAGGATTAGAATGATTAAAAGTGAGATATGTTGAGTGTAAATCTAATTTTGCGATCTGGTCATGTCAGGCGTAACGCCTGGCGTGGGCTAAAGATCTAAGGCGTTACGCGCAGATGGCAAATGTGTCCAGCTGCGCCTCTTCTTCGCGCGCGCATCGCCTATCTCCAGGGTTCCGGGTCAGGCGTAGCGCCTGGCCCAAAAGTTAGGCCCACTAAGCCTATTTTGTTGTTCTGAGCCCATTCTCGCCCGTTTCTCGACTGTAGAACATCGTTCGAGCATCGTTTGGTCTCGTTTGAACTTCCAAGTTCAATGTGCGAGTGTTTCGTGAAGTTTCGAGTGTTGTGATACACAATGTGTTTGACGTTCACCAACGTTCGTGAGACTCGTGTGTGTTTCAGTAATTCCTCGAATTATCGATGATCGTTTGTGTTCGTGTCTAACGAAGTGTTTGCACGCTTGATTAATCCTAATCAACGTGTGATGCACAATCCAATAATTCCCCGAATTATTGTTTTGCGTTAGTGTTGTGTTTGCCACACTTGGTTTCCAAAACCAATGTGCAATGTACGATTCGATAGCTCCACGCACTATCGTCTCGCCGTAGTTTGTGTTCAACTCATCTAATCAATCATAATTAAATGAAATGCAACAAGTATGAATGTGAAATGTAAAGAATGTAAGAGTCGCAATTCACCTGAAATTGCCGGGTGTCACAAATTGTATGAAAAGTTACAAAGTTACTATTTTTAGTAACTTTATTTTTACAAAAACCAACTTATGAACATCTTGTATGATTTGAGCATGCTAAATGAGTTATTATGTTTTAAGATGATGAATAAATGCTAAGTTAGATGGTTTCCGATATCACATATGCTATAAATAGAAACTTTCCATTTTTGGAAACTTTTGTGTACTTACATGATATAAATGGCTTATATGATTCCGTATGTTAATGCGCTATGTGTTAACATGATAACGTAGGACTAACAAGCATGCTAGAACTATAAAACCGTTATGCTTTGTGAACTTTCCATAAATGGAAACTTACTACAAATAGTAAGTTGTCCATAGACGCGACTTACGCGTTTTACACACGACTAGCACTTACACGATTGCTACACAATTCACAACCGTCACACGGTTCACCAACGGGTCGTTGACTTGACACGGTCAACTTTGGTCAAACACGGTCATTGTGGACCAACACAGTCAAACACAGTCAATGTGGACCAACACGAACAAACACGGTCATTGTGGACCGACACGGACAAACATGAACAACCGAGGGTTGTTGGGCACAAACACGAGCACTAACACAAGCACAATCACGGTCACTTACACAAACTTACGTACTGTATACGATATAGGTTGCCGGTGACCGACACGCTACTACTTCAGGAGCTTACGCTTATTTACTACTTTCGTCACTAAGGTGAGTTTACGGCCCCTCTTTACTCTTTTCAAACGATTTTAAATAGGGGGAGAATACTAGTTGCATCGAGTCAAACATTTATACTATGACAAACCTTTTTGTGTATGCTGGTTTATTAGACAAACATTAAGTGTTGAACTCGTAACAAGCCCTCACAAAGTCTTACCGTTAATGTACGAACAACGTAGTAGGTTTGAATGGATCCGTTTGGGTGTGACTAACCCCACGGGGCACAATTTTGACTGGATGTCATAACCCGTGAAACTCTGACCTAACTTGCTGTGTATACGAGACACAGTGGAGGCAAGGACAAACAAGTCTAGTTCGGTAGTGACGCACTGACACTTGGAGCCTAGGGCTCGGTACTAACATATGATAAACAGCATGACACACGTTTTATTATTATATGTATCTATCAAAACCTGTGAACTCACCAACCACTGTGTTGACACTTTTCTAAACTTGTATTCTCAGGTAACTGACAGGATGATGGACATTCAGGAATGCACTTTTAAGGGAACGAGCATTAGGGCCATCATGCATTTCTGTTTATGTTTATCTTATGAAAACAATAACTTTGGGATATGTATTACACAATATTTTGGGTTGACATTTATTTTCCGCTGCATGTTATGACAATTATAATTTTTCCGCTGCTATGGTTACTCATTCCGCTGCAAATTACTATTTCAATGTGTACGTGTCAAACATTGTATTTTGAATACGCATATAAAGGTATTCTATATGACCTTGAGCTGTGATTCTGGCCACGTCATACCCACGTGAACTGACACCACGAGTGGGAATTTGGGGGTGTGACATTATATGCTTAGTTTCTACCTTTGGTTTGAATAATGTAATTCCATCATTCTAAAGCTCTGTATTCGAATGAATTCAAAGCATACAAAATCATATCTTCTTTCGAACATTTGCTAATAGCAAGTACCACCTCAATATTTTCAATCCATCTTAATGCTACGACAACTCCTTTCATTCCGGTGAACTTAGGAGATTTACAAGACTTGAATGTTTTATACTAACATTCCTTAGTTTCGGATTGTTTCAAACTAGACGATTTCTTAATTTTAATGTTCATTTTTTATGCATTGTTTTCTTTTGTTATTGTTTTCATGAGATTCAAATTTTCATTTTTTTAACGATTATTGACAGAATCGCATCTTTTATTCATTCTACAATCATTGATTTTATCTCAGTAGTATTCTGAATCGCAGTTTCAATAATATCCGTGTTTTCTCTTTCGCCCACATGTATTTGCAATCGCTATGGTTTAGATTTCTAGAAATTGTCTACGTAATAAGATATTTGACAAGGTCTAATAAAATTTCATCATAATTTAGCTTATAGGCTATCATCAAGATTCACTATGTTATTTCAATCATTCATAATATTTCAAAAATACTAATCTACATATTCCTTTGATAGACACTTATCTCAATTCGGTTAAAGCTTAGATACTAACAATAGTACCTATTTCGCTAAAACCTGGAGCTCTGATACCAACCTCTCACACCCCGGGCTCTCGACGACCCGGGCGCTGTGGCCCGAATTGGTTTCATGGATATGTCTCTGTCAGAGTTTATGAATCTTTTTCATATGTGTAAAGCGGAAGCATTATTTTATGAATTCATAGTTTTCAAATACTTCACAATCATGGATGTGAAAACCGTTTTTCATGATATATAAATAGTTCATACGCGTGGGTATGAAAAAACCACATTTTCATCGTTTGTTAATAATTTTTCAAAATAACTTTTCAGGATTTCATAAAGCTTCATACGCATAGGTATGAACACCATCATTTCAATTTATAGTAAACCGGATTTTCACAACATATAATTACAAATCATTTTATAATATCCGGTTTATACATGACTTGAATGCATAGCTCCAATAGCTCCGTGGTCTTACCACAAGATATTATTCAAGGCATCATAGGCCAAGAATATCTAATCTTGCTTCTCTTTTACATTTCATTATTACCTGAAATTTTTTTGAATATAAAACGTCAACATAATGTTGGTGAATACAAATAACAGACTCGATATGTAAGCATAGTATGTTCGGTCCTTTAACCATAATTAATAGTGGCAATACTACACATTTAGTAGGTTATTTCACTGATCGATACAACTACTGCATACACTGGTTTATAACTGTCACTGGTTAGGAACTACTGCGTAGCGCGTCTTACGTTTTGTTCCCTCCAGCCCACATGTAACATCAGTGCCGGAAACGCTACCGGAACAGTGATCTCAACAGTACTTGCACAGTAACTCAGGTACAAACTACATGAACTATTTGTATGCTATTAACATTTGATGCTTGACACTAAACTATTATGCACTCGTTTCTGCAATCTAATTAAATATTATGGTTTAACAGTCAGAAACATATCAGACAACATTGAATGGACACACGAATGCTTGCTAATATGCTATTTAGTATAAACGTATGCGAGGTTGAACAGAACAAAGCAATGACGGATGTCGTTACAGGAACGCTAAATGGACAGATTATTCGTATGGGTGACGATATGTACGAATACGTCTGAAAGTTTAACGTTCTGAATGATGTCCAATAATTAGAAAACTATATTTAAAAGTATAGTTATCGTTGTATTCGTACGAGTGACGATTCGAACAAATACTTGCGACAACTATGTGATTCGATTTAAACTAAAATTTAAACGTTTTCAGAGAATTTAAAATAAACGAATGATAATTAGTTAATTTACTAGGAATAACCACCTAAATTAATTTATTAAACTCTATCTTTAAAACCGAGACGTTCGTCGCGTAAACGAAACAGAAACGGTGTTTTTACGCAAAACCGAGCAAAACCGAACGAACCCGAATATACCCGGGTAAACCAAAGCCATTTTAGATGGCTTTTAATGCCACAACAACCACCACCAACCAGCCATTACACCCTCTCTCTCAAAAATTCGGCCCTGTCTCTCTCTCTAGACTCTCTCTAGAAACTAAGCTCTTATCTCTTCCATTTCTTCACCGATTCGAGTGTTTTTGGTGCCTAAACGACCGCCACATCACGTAGATCATAGAAGTACAAAAGATCTGAGTTTTTGTCCAGCAAATTCGAGGTAAAATCCCATCTTTGTTGCGATTTTGGGTTTTTGAAAACCCTATTTCGAACCCACCATTTGGCCGGTTAAACTCTCCCAAAACCTTAGGGAAATTGCAGCCACAACACATAGAATGAGTTAGAAACATGCTAAACACCATGCCTTGTTCATAGATCTCGAAAATAGGGGTTTCACTTTGTTACTAGTCGACCAGCCGAATGGGACCAACAACCAGCTCGCCGAATGAGCCCCATCACCTATTCGACCAAATGGCTCTAGCTGAGTATGAAGCCTCATTCGCCCAATGCATTTTCGGCTCAAGCCATTCGATCGGCAGCCTTCATTCGACCACCCCTTTTCGGTCGTGGCTTTTCCCTTCGGCAGGAATCATTAGGCCAAAGCTTTCAGTCGGGTTGGGACCCTATTCGACAGGTTTCATTCGACTCACACACATACAGCCCTTCCCCTTTCGGCCAGCACCCATTTGGTTTGGCTGGTTCGGTCGCACAAGCTCATTCGGTCGAGCTGGTTTGGTCAAGACCCTTTCGGCTAAGGGATGGGCTAGAACTACCGACCACAAACAATAAGCTTTGATATGCATGAAATGCATGAGAGGTTACGTAAAAACATGCATGCATGGGGGGATGTGTGTGTGTGTGCATGGACTAATTAGAGCTTCCTAAACAAGAAACTAACCTAGTTCTACACAAAGGTGATGACATGATAAGCTAATCATGGTGAAGACACCAATATTTTGTTAAATAAAGTCTGAACCTATATATGGTCTATTACATGGGATTGAGGGTAAACAATGACTAATGCAACCACATCAAAGGTGTTAAACAATTGAATACGAAGCGTAAGTTGCAAAGAATCTAGGAAGGCAACTAAGTGTTAGTGTTAGTTGTTAACACCAATACTTAGTAAATGCCATATCATATATAACTCAGTTGAATAGTTCGTTGAACTTTCTAAGCTACGTTGTACACGCGAAAAGTCTAAGAAACAAAGGTAGCTAAAACTTAATCTTGGGCTTAGGGTTAATCTAATGGGATTAACTTAAAGTCTAACAAATTAAGCTATGATGTTCTTAAAATACTTTATGGACTTATTAAATGAAAGCAATGATAAGTTTTCTTAAATTAATTAAGTGATTTCTAACTTAAGATTTAATTAAAACAAATTACTTTACAGATATTTAATCAAAGTCTTACGGGATCACAGGCTTTATTTATGGGTAATACTTGAGACTAGTAGATGAAATCCTAGAAAACACATTAGTAATATAGGGCACCTAGTTGCACACCGAGACCAAAACCCTAATTCGCGACTATTATAACGACTTATCGTATTCGAATCTTTTAAAACAACTCAGGTGTTGAAGATACTTAAGCTACAATCAACAAGCGCGCATTATCTGTGGTAACTTATACTTAGCAACACATGTGAGTTCATTGTCCCTTTTCAAACTATTTTGAATTTTACTTCGGGACTGAGAAGAATGTTATACATTTTAAACAAGTGCTTAAATGTATCATAAATGCTTTTATAATTATTCATAATGCTATGTGTTAATTGCTAAATGCTAATGCTACATACTAAAGCTAGATGCTAATGCTAAGTGCTAATGCTTCATACTAATGCTAATGCTAAGTGCTAATACTAGATGCTAATGCTACATGCTATGACTACATGCTAAGGCTACTTATTTTTAAACTAGTTTGCTTAAAACACCGAGTGCTTTTCATATGCAAAGAATGCAAAGACTAACAGGTTAAAATGCTTTTATAAACTAACTTTGAAAGCTTGAATGCTCAAAATCAGAAAGACTGATATGCTTGATATGCTTGCTATGCTAGAATGCTCGAAGTGCTTGAAATGCTCAGAATGCTTTAAACTACGTATGCTTATTATGCTTGACATGCTAAAACAACGGTTTGGCCTCTCAGTGCTTGCCCTACCGGTTGTGAAGCTAGTACTTGTGCACAAGATACGTAAATGTTATGCTATATGGATGCTATAAACTTGTATGCTAAAGCTATCGGCTATGGTAGAACATACTTATTTGGCCTCTCAGTGCTTGCCATAGGGTGTTCTCCATAGTCGGACTTGGAGGAACAGATCGTCGGCCTCTCAGTGCTTGCCATAGGGTGACCTTCATAGTCAGGACTTGGGGAAAACAGACTGTTGGCCTCTCAGTGCTTTCCATACAGTGATTCCTCATCGTCCTCTCATGGTTGTGATATGTGACTAGGATGATTCTGTTTTTCTTTAGTTGACTTTGTGTCATCTTAGAAATCCTTTATCAAAACCCCGAAGTTGCTAATCACATCTAGTTCCGATATGGATTGGTATTGGATTCCTTAGGGCGTTCAGTTGTCCATAAAGGTAACTCTCAAAGCTAGACTTGCTGATGCTATTGTGTGCCTGTTGAAAACTTATAAACGGAATGCTAAAGCTATGATGTAATTGGATTGGATGGTAGGTAAAATGCTTAATTATCATTAACAACAATGTCATATGTAGTTTGGTATGTGGTGGGATGGCGTCTGGGCGGGTTGTAGGCTCGACCCTTTCGTATGCCCTATATATAAGCATACCGAATTGGATATTACAGCTGATGTTAATGAGGTTAAGGTTGTTACCGAAAAGGTTTGCTAAAGCTATTTTCAAATGCTAAAACTATATGAACTCACCAACCATTGTGTTGACTTTTTTTTCTTACATGCTTTCTCAGGTGACGTACAGGAATAAGCTAAGGCTAAGGAATGCATGCTAGGATACCAAGTTAGAGGACCTAGTAGATTTTGATAAGCACATGTTTTGATGAATGCTGTGAATCACTTTTGATATCTTGTACAGATACAAGATAGTAAACATTTGATTCTTTTGATAGGCTTGCTTAGTTAAATTATCAAACAATGACAGTTGTAATTTAACTTTGTAATCCTAGTTTAATGCTATTTGTGCTTTAGTTATTCTTAACATTGAAGCTATGTAAACAATCTGATCAAACACGATTATCACTCATGGTTACTAGTTAGGCTGCCTGCAGAGTACGTCTTATGTTTAACCTTCCAGCCCACCTGTTCCATCCCGTATGGGAATTTCACCCATAAGCGGATACAATTTGCAAATCATACGTATACTAATAGCCTAAATGCTGGTCACGTAGTATCCCTTTATGCGTCAAAGTTTAAACATACAATGCTTAAAAAAATCATTTATATTTAAAAACAAGTTAAATGTATTCAGCTAAATTTTTGGTTGGCTGAGTAACAGCTTGGAACTTCTTAATATAAAATTAGGCAGCGTTTCTGCTTAACTTATCCTCATAATTACCTTCAAATAAATAATTTCTGATGCGATTTATTTTTCTGATCCTAAAATAAATCATCATCAACATACTATTTGTATATATAGGGTCGAATCAAAACCTAAACTTTATAAGCTAATAATATATACAAGCTTAAAGTTATAAGGTAAACTAAGAGATTAAAGTAATTACCTATTACGAATCGAATTATTAATCTGAAGAATGTAGGAGAGAGTAGAACAATTGTTTGTTTTTCTTCTATTCTTTCTTTCTTGTTTTAGGAGTTTCCTTTTAATTTTTTTTATCAAATATAAATTTGATTTACATTAGTTGTTAACCGACTGAATATGTCGTTTTATTTTACTTTGAAATGAAGCAATCTTAAAATGCATATGAGCACACACGTGTGCTTCCTTAAATTATTACAATTTAATTTTTTTTGTTTGTGAACACTTCTATTAGATTTTAGGATTATTTATTTATTTTAATTATATATATATATATATATATATATTTCGTTGGAGCACAAGCACACTACACAAATATAATAATAATAATAATATTATTATTATTATAATTAATTAAACACAAATTTTGTTTTACTCTTATAACTTTTCAAATATTGAATATTATAAAATTATAAATATACGGTTAGAACCTATTCGTTTTTATCTATGTTTCGACTTAAGTTTCGTTAAAAACAGATCAAAATCAAATATAATATATATTTTTATTATTTTAATTATTAATTATTATTATTATTATTATTACTATTATTATTATTTGAACGATTAAAATTAACGATCGGTTTTGACCTCGATTATTTCTAATATTGTTTTGTTCTATCTGGTTGTTTAAACGAATGATAGAAATTTTGAATACTCATTTCTACTCTTATACTCTCGAATAATCATATTTTATAAATTAAATTATTTTAATTATCATACGACACCTTATTATTCAATTGACCGTTCTATTATTATATTTTTAAATAATAATATTTTAATAATATACAAGAGTATTTTATTTATAATCTTAAAACCCGGATATCACATGTAGCGGAAATGTAAATATTTAAGCATCGGAATGTAAATAAAGGACACAACATTGTTTTACAAAATGTAATAATATCAAATGTTTCAAAATAGTTGTTCTAATGCATGCAGAGAATACATGCTAGACGTGTCAACATTAAGTTGGTGAGTTCACAGGTTTAAGTAAACAGTTAACGAGATATATACGGGGTATGTTAAGTTGTTGACCATAGGTCTCGAGTGTATGTGTTGCACCTCTACCGAAACTAGACTGTTAGATGCCACCGCCAAGTCTATCGTGAAACTGTGGCATAGCTCGGTATTACGCTCGTCCTGACCGTCGGTTAGAGTTGTTGTCGAGCGAGGTTTGTCAGATCCAATAGTATTATCCAATAACGCCTCGTTCGTGTTTAACTAACGGTGAGGTTGTGTGAGGACTTTGTTACGATAATAGCACACTCAAAGGTTGTTACTACTCACCAGTCATACATCTAAAAGTTGTTTGTAATGTATTCTCACCCTAAGTTTAAAGTAAAACAGTTAGATAGAAAATGAGGCTGTAAACTCACCTGAGTTTGTAGTTGTTTGTCGTTACGTGAACTGGTTGTCCTTAACTGCAACCTATATCACATAGATTTTGTGAGTTCGTGATCACTGTCATGTTCGTGTTCGTGTGTTGGCCTCACTAAACCATGTTTGTGTCCAAACAACTCTAAGTTGTAGTGTTTGACCATATTTGACCGTGTTTGACGTTGTTGACTCAACGACCCGTTGGTGAATTGTTTCGTTCTTAGTGTTTGTTTAACGTGCGTTAAGTGCCATGTATTGTAGGCAAACACATAAATCATGTTAAGTGGATAACTTACTATTTATAGTAAGTTTCCATTTTTACCAGGTTTGTATTTTTAGTAAGTTTACATAAAAATCACATTTTAACATTCTAGCATGCTTGTATTTCCAAAGTGGTCATGTTATGACGTAGCACATTGTCATAAGTCATCAAATAAGCATACTTTTCCTTTTAATGTTATGAATTATAGGAGGTTCCTATATCTAACAAGTTTTGAACAAATCAAGCTTGGAAACACCTTCACATTATCATAACAAAGCATTTGAAGTCGCTTATCATCATAAATCATGCTCAATAGTTCCAATTAATTGAAATCCCCAAATAAATTTAATATTAATAGCAGGTTTCTAAATTTATCGTGTTTTAAATCAATTTATCATTTAATAACTTTGCTAATATCACAACAAGGCATTTACAATACATCCTTTATTATCAAAACAAGTTCAATAACTCAAATTCAAGAAAATTCCCAAATAAAGTATCCTTTATTATAAGGTTTGCACTAAACATCTTTTTAATCATCAACAACTTTCTTAAGTTTGTTCATAAAATCACTATTATCATTAAAACACTTATACATCATCAAATATTACATGCATGGCTAAATCTACTAACTAAAGTTTCTATTTATAGAAACATATGAACAAATCATTCGTACAAAATTTTAAACCACTCTATCATGCTAATATCATCAATACTAACTACAATTCACCCTTTAAACTAACATAGCATGTTTAAAACAACATTTAACACTATTTTGCATCATCAAAGTTACTATTTTTAGTAACATGTACCAATTATCTTCATTTTGCTAAATGAACCTAGTCTACTTGCTCATATCATCATTCTTACACATGAATCATCATATAAACACTTATAACATGATTAAAACATCAACAATCAACATTGCATGTCCTTAAAGCTGCCATTTTTAGGAATATGACTCTAATCTACCCCAAATATCACCAATCTCAACAATATCCATCATAGATCGTTCCAATAACCCCAAATCAGTCATCAAGACATATAAACTCAGATTTGTAAGTGTAAAATTTCTTGTATGTGTTGATTTTAGTGTTGCATGTGGTTTATTTGTCTTGCATGTGTGTGATTTGGTGATTTAAGTGCAAATAGAACACATGAGACTACCTCACAAGCTCTAGAAAGCTAAGTTGGAGCTGGAATAGGGTCGAATGGCTCTGTAGGTGGAGGATGGTGATCAATCAGTAGCTGAGATGTAATGGTGGTGCAGTCCCCCAAGTGCTCCTCTAAGCTCCAATACTTGATGTGGAACTCCAAATGGTTCTTCTTTAGCTCTAGTGGGTGACAAGGGACTCTGGGTGGGTTTTTGGCCGAGCAAGACGACTGAGTTTGGATATGGTAGTAGGGAAGTGAAATGAAGAGTGTGGGTGGCCTTTTATAAAGTTTTCAAGTTCTGGGAGGCTTGGTGTACCGCCAAGCTTGGCCTCCGGTGGTCTTGGCATACAGCCAAGGACAAAATAGACGGATGCCCCACCGAGACACGCAACGTATCACCGAGTGGAAGATGATCGGTCATGGCGAACCACGATGTTTTTCGGAGAATTCAAATTTGACCGCCCACCTTCGCCTACCGCAAAGGATCTCGCCGGGGTCCTTGGCGTACCGCAAAGTGTGCTTGACTGGCCAAATGGCCTATTTTTGTTTGTTTGAGTTGTTTTTCGTCTGTTTTTTTCGTTTTCGTTTATCGTTTCTCGACTTTTGTATTGATTTTGTTAGTTATTGGTTCACATAGTGTTCCATTGTTGTTCAGTTACATAAATTGTTCAATGTTTCACCAACGTTCGTTAATTCAAGACACGTGTGTGCATTTCCGATAATTCACCGAATTATCATTCAATTGTCTGTGTTTGGACTATTGTGTCACGTGTCACACTAAATTAATCCAATTCTAATGTCACGTATGTAATAATAAATTAAATTATTATTTAATTAAATCATTTGCTGACTTAGAAATTGCGAGGTGTCACACGCTACTTTTATGAAATCGTTCATAATATCATTATTGCTTAAAATAGTCTTCTTTGATAAAAAAAAATTGAAACCTTTGTAATAATTATCATAACTATAGTTTATGAAAAATATTCTTTTGTATAAAATAGTTTTAACCATTGGTGATATTTTTTAAACAATTCAAATAAATAAAATAAAATCATATCTATATTCCCAAATATAATTATGAAATTCGTTCAAGTCTATATATGTATGCGGCTGAAAAAAGATATATATTTATTTCTTCAAACTATACATACATTATTTTCAATTTATGTAAATATTTTGTACATATATTTGTATTTAAAAACATCAATTAAACTAAAATAGTCACTTCTAAAAATCCCCCATTTTTGCACGTATGTATATACCAAAAATTAAATATTTTATAGATTCATACAAAAATACACATGTTTAATTATATAAACTTTTAAATCGTTTTACCCTTGTTACACATAGATATACGTGTATATATATAAATTTTAGTGTAGTTTGCATTCAATATTTTATATGCATGACAATATGTATATATTTTGTAACATCATTGTATTTCAGGTACTTATTATTGCCCATACGATATACTAATAGAACATATTATGTCGATTAAATGCTTGGGTTTTGATTAATGATATGATCACTGGTATACATTGATGAGAACATATAATTATTGTTCATAAACCATGGGAAAGTTTAGTTTGGAATCCAACTAGACATACACACAGTGTTTATTGTCGTTGAATACGCATGATATACTTTGTTTGAATGGTATTGGTTGTAGTGTAAGATTCTATCACCAAATATAGGCAAAGGCATAATCATGGTCTATCGAAGAGGTGGTGGGTTGGCGGCTGGATAAGTTGTGACTGACTCCTACGTATGCCCTATGCATAAGCTTTTTTTGGTTTATCAAGAGTATGTCAGTGTTAAGGATTTGGTGAGGAGATTCTCAGGTTTTGTTTAGAGTTGTTAAAGGTTTATGGTTTGGTCACTAAATATGATCAAGGACACATGGTCATGAGTATGTCAGTGTTAAGGATTTACTGTGACACGTGGCACAACAGTCCAAACGCACACAACGAAATGATAATTTGAGGAATTATCGGAAAACGCACGCACATGTCTTGATTAACGAACGTTGGGGAAATAAACGAACAACAACCTAATTGAACAACAATTGAGCCTTATGAGAACCTAAAACAAGTTAAACAACGTTCATAAGTCTCAAAACAATGGCAGTAAACGAGAAATACGTGAAAAATGAGCTTAAACAACATATTTGGGCCAATTGGGCTCAATTAGACCACCAGGCGGTATTTATTACTATATTTAATAACTTTTATGTTAAAGTGTTTGATGATTCAAGAAATAAGGAACGTGCATGTGATGAGGATAATGATTTAAGATTAAAATGATGATTTTGGCATGATAATTGTTTAAAGTTCATGTTTAAATGTGATTTACACCATTATTTCTATATTTAGTAACTTTTACGTTACAAATGGTGAAAGGATGACGCATATGATATTATTTGCATGCTTAACATGATTCTTGAACTTAATGTGATGATATTAGGAATTGTGACTTAATTGAATCATTGAAATAGGAGTTTTTGCATAAGTTACTATAAATAGAAACTTTTAAACAAGAAATGCATTTATATGTCTAAGTGTGACTATGTGCTATGTGATAACATGATCATATAAGATAGACAAACATGTTAGAATAAACAAAATGTGGTTTTAAGTGAATTTGCTATAAATAGAAACGTTATTAAAATGGAAACTTACTATATATAGTAAGTTACCGCCCGAATGTAATTTGTGTGCTTACACGTATCACACGACACTAAGAACACGTTAAACAATCACTTAAACTAAAACACGTCACCAACGGGTTGTTAAGTCAAACACGGTCAACACGGTCAACACGACCAACGTAACAACTTGGAGTTGTTTGGACACGAACACGGTTTAGTGAGACCAACACGAGTGTGAACACAAACTCATAACACCTATGTGATATAGGTAACCGCTAAGGGCGAACACACAAACCGTTCACGAGAACGACAGCACTGCAAACACAGGTGAGTTTACAGCCCCATTTTTATACTTAACTATTTTGTTAAACTCTTAGGGTTAAAATACTATGCAACTGCTTTTATATATATTACTGGTATGTTGTAAAACTATTTTCGAGTGTAACTATTATCGCAAGCAAAGTCCTCACTTCCCTTACCGTTAGTTGTGTAACAAACGAGTCGTTGTTACGTTGTACTAATGGGTTTGACTAGCCCCACTCGACAACAGCTGTGACTGGAGGTCACGACGAGAGTAATATCGATGTTGATGTTGGGTTCAACGATGACCCGGGGATGCAAAGGAACAGTTGAGTTTCGGTAGGATGAACTGACACACTCGAGATCGTAGATCCAACAAAACTTAACATACCCAGTATATGTCTGTTTACTGATTTCAATTGCCTAAACCTGTGAACTCACCAACTTTATGTTGACACGTTTTCGCATTTATTCTCATGTAATTGATCAGCACGAGCTAGGACGCACATGGAGACGCACAGGAGAGTCTGCATGCATATAGACTCTAAACCTAGGCTTGTGTTTATTATGATTGATATTGACATCTTAAACTTTGTAGTGTCTGTTACAATTTACTTTCCGCTGCAGAATTATTAATTTCCACTGCAAACATTTACATTTCCGCTGCATAATTACTTAACTATTTCCGCTATGTAATTTTAATACAACATGAATTTTTATGAATTATTTGTGTATGTACAACTTATATAAAGTCGTTCTATATGACTGAGAGCTATGATCCTGGCCACGTCACACCCAGCGGTCTGACACCACAAGTGGGAATTTCGGGGTGTTATAGACTGGTATCAGGGCCTTGGTTGTAGAGAACTAGGTTTGCATATAGTAAACTTAAACTAAAGCCATTGCTCAACAGTAGACACTACACTTAGACTTTGCACAATGATATTTTATATTATTGTTATCTTTTACTTATTTAGCAAAGATTACAGGCATGGACAACAACGACGGAAGAAACCCATGCAAGCGGCCTGCAGAGGATGACCTCACCGATAAGGAGTGACGTAAGAGGCGACACATGTTACTAGATGCAGACTCTAAGGAGTTCTGACGAGCTCGACCGACGAGCAGCACACGAGCATGGGACTGGTATCCCATGACTATCATGCATTGGATAGAGGAGTAGCGGTGCCACTTCCCAGGCTACTGAGTGACACACCGAGTGATCACCGTCTACCGGAACTAGGTGTGCCATTGGAGTGGGCCTTCGCGGCCCATGTCTCCAGGTCGGACAGAGAGGCCCGATATCTATATGAGCTGATTGGAGAGGTCAAGGCCCTCCGTGACAATAAGTGACATCTCCGTGGGCAGGTTGAGTACCTGCGAGAGGAGTTAGCCTACATAGACCGGGTGCATGACATCCTGGCCGAGATGACCAAGAGTGCCATTCGTAGGCAGGAGGAGATGGCGGCCGAGATAGCTGAGTTGCGTGCTAGGATGGGACACCTGGAGGAGCACAGGGATGCTGTCAGCACGGTGGTTCAGAAGCATGGAGCTTGGCTTGGAGCGGTCGAGATAGTGTCTGAGGAGAATACTGCTCAGATTCAGGCCATCGACGTGATGATGAACACCTGGGCGGCGCAATTCATAGAAAAGCCGTGCCTGAAGAGGAGTAGTAGTTCCTGGAGGACGAGGACCCCGAGGAGGACCTGGAGGCGGATCCCGGGGAGGACCTGGAAGAGGAGCCCTTCGAGTAGCAGGACGATGGACCTGCTGCTAGTGGGGACTCTCACTCTACGTTCGCGTCGGAGTAGTTGTTTCATTTTATTTTATTTCAGTTATTTATTTTTTATTTTAGTATTAATTGTTAACATAGATGAGCAGGTTATGCTCATAAGAACCATTTTGAATAGTAGCATGATGTTGAACTATGATTGTACTCAAAAAGATTATTATTAATGAAATTGTATTTTGAATTTATTATATGTGTATTATACTTCCGCTAACATGCTAACTTAACGTCTAACACAACCCATGGCTAACACACTACCTGATTTCGTATAGAATTAACCATGGCCGGAAAAGGAACCTATGTTCGATCGCACAAACGACTAGCTGGCTCTGCAGCCATCCGAGCGATTGTGGAGCGACGGGTCAACAAAGCTATAGCCGAGTACGAGGCTAACCGTCTACAAAGTGAAACTACTGGAACCAACAACGGTACTAACCACAACTTACATACGACTAACTTAGAGTAGTAAACGCGATTACTAACACATAACATTGACTATCGACGAACAGGATCTCACGGAAGTGCGAACAAAAGGTGTCCGTTAAAGACATTTCTGAGCTGCCACCCGCACAACTTTAAGGGAATTAAAGGAGCGGTGGTACTGCTCCGATGGATCGAGAAGGCTGAGTCCGTCTACTCTATGTCTGAATGCTCAGAAGAAAACCAGGTTAAATTCGCTACCGAGACACTGGAGGGACCAGCCCTCACCTAGTGGAACTCCCATGTACAGACGTTGGATCCGGAAGCTGCGAACTCCATATCTTGGGAGGAGTTCACTCGGATGCTCCACGAGGAGTACTGTCCCCGAAACGAAATCAAGAAGCTCGAGGAGGAGTTTTGGGTGCACAAAATGGTGGGTTCAGAGATCGAGCAATACTGCACTCGATTTCATGAACTGTGTAGTTTATGTCCGACGATGGTGACACCGGAATACAAGAAGATTGACCAGTTCATCAATGGACTACCGGAAAAAACACAAAGCATGGTTACCGCTTCTGATCCCACACTCATCCAGCCAACTATCTGTTTGTCACATAAACAAACTGATCAGGCAGTAGCCGAGGGCAAACTGCCGAAGAAGGGTGAACCCTTAAAGCCCCAAGAACCCAAGCGGAAGTGGGAGCCCAGTAGCAACCGAACCTTCTCCCCTCAACAGCCAACCCAACACCGTCTAGCACCGGCCAAAGTTTTCACTGCCACCCAATCTGATGCCCAAGGCAAGGGAGGATACCGGGGCAACAACCCTAGGTGCAACAACTACTCGTACCATCACCTTGGCCCGTGCAAAAGAATCAAGTGTACCAACTGTGGGCGGAATAGGCATCCAGCCAAAGAATGCCGCTCAAACCCGAACCCGAATGCAAACAAAAATGATACTCTGAGGGGATGCTTTACTTGCAGAAAGCCGGGTCACATGCGCCAAGACTGCCCGCAAAACAAGAACGCGGGATGTAACCCGAAAAGGGGCAGGGCTTTCGTTATCGGGTCCGGCGAAGCTAAAGATGACCCCAACATCGTTACTGGTACGTTCCTTTCAAATAATATCTATGCTAGTATATTATTTAATACCGGTGCCGATAGGAGCTTTATCTCTAGCGAGTTTAGTAAACTACTTAACATTACCCTAACACCACTAGACCATAAGTACACCGTAGAGTTTGCCGACAGCAAGCTGATTGAGACGCATCACATCGTCAAAGGGTGCGTCTTAGTGCTGGAAGATCACGAATTTGAGATCGACCTGATGCCGGTAACTCTCGGAAGCTTCGATGTGGTAGTTGGAATGGATTGGTTATCCGCTAACCAAGCCGAGATTGTGTGCAACGGGAAGATAGTTCGAGTTGCGTTGCCGAATGGAAACCAGATCTCTATACAGGGAGAACGACGGGGAATCCCGCTGAATATCATGTCATGCATGAACGCTAGCAAATATCTGCACAAGGGATATCCAGCGATACTAGCTCTCATCACGGAACAACCGAAGAAGGAAAGGAAGATAGAAGACATTGACGTTGTCCGTGAATTCCCTGAAGTCTTTCCCGAAGATCTACTTGGATTACCGCCAAAGCGACAAGTCGAATTCCAGATAGATCTAACACGAGGAGCTGCACCAATAGCTAAAGCACCATACCGATTGGCCCCTACCGAGATGCAGGAACTATCTAATCACCTGTAGGAGTTGTTAGATAGAGGATTTATCAGACCAAGCTTCTTTCCATGGGGAGCCCCAGTCTTGTTTGTGAAGAAGAAAGACGGGTCTTTTCGTATGTGCATTGACTACTTGGAGCTGAACAAGGTGACGATCAAGAATCGATACCCTTTACCGCGAATAGACGACCTGTTTGACCAGTTTCAAGGGTCAAGCTACTATTCGAAGATCGATTTGAGATCCGGTTACCTCCAACTCAGGATACAAGACGATGGCTTTCCTAAGACAGCCTTCAGGACACGATATGGACATTACGAATTCTTGATCATGCCGTTCGGACTGACCAATGCACTGGCCGTATTCATGGATCTCATGAATTGCGTGTGCAAGCCATACCTCGACAAATTCATAATCTTGTTCATAGACGACATCCTGATTTACTCCAAGAATTAGGAAGAGCATACTGAACATTTGAGGCTTGTCTTGGAACTACTGAAGACGGAGCAGTTACACGTGAAATTCTCCAAATGAGACTTCTGGATTCGCGAAGTCCAATTTCTTGGACACGTGGTCAAAAAGAAAGGAATACATGTAGACCTAGCCAAGATTGAAGCCACTAAGAACTGGGAAGCACCCAAGACTTCAACTGAGGTGCAACAATTCCTGGGATTGGCAGGGTACTACAAACGGTTTATCGAGGGATTCTCGATAATTGCATAATCACTAAAATCCCTTACGCATAAAGACAAGAAGTTCGAATGGGGAGAGAAACAGGAATTTGCTTTCAACCTGTTGAAGCAGAAATTGTGCAGTGCACCAATCTTATCCCTACTGGAGGGATGTGATGATTTCGTATTTTATTGTGACGCATTGAAACAAGGACTCGGTTGTGTGTTAATGCAACACGAGAAAGTTATAGCTTATGCGTCACGAGAACTAAAGGTTCACGAGAAGAACTACAGAACTCATGAATTGGAGTTGGGAGCCGTGGTGTTCGCACTGAAAATCTGGCGACACTATCTGTACGGAACCAAGTGCACGATATTCACCGATCATAAGAGCTTGCAGCACATCTTCAACCAGAAGGAACTAAACATGAGACAACGCAGATGGGTCGAGCTGATAGCCGACTATGATTTTGCTATCAAATACCACCTTTGAAAAGCTAACGTAGTAGCCGACGCGTTGAGCCGGAAGGAAACAATAAAACGCGTACGTGCACTACAGGTTACGATTCACTCAGAGTTACCCAATCAGATCCGAACCGCACAACAGGAAGCTCTGAAGACCGAAAACCTCACTCATGAATCCTTGCGTGGCATGGATAAACATTGGAGGTGAAGGCCGGTGGAGCATACTATCTTATGGGTCGGATTTGGATTCCACACTATGGAGGGTTGAGGAACGTAGTGATGGACGAAGCTCATAAAAACCGATATTCTGTACATCCAGGTTCTGACAAGATGTATCACGATCTGAAGATGACCTATTGGTGGCCAAACATGAAGTCGGAGAGCAAGTGCCTAACTTGTTCCAAGGTAAAGATCGAGTATCAGAAACCATCGGGATTACTTCAACAACCCGAAATCCTAGTATGGAAATGGGAACATATTTCGATGGATTTCATCACAAAACTACCCAAAACGGCGAGTGGATGCGATACCATCTGGGTAACCGTAGACCGACTCAAGAAATCTTCACATTTCCTGCCAATCAAAGAAACCAACAAGTTAGATAGATTGACCCGGATTTATCTGAAGGAAGTAGTTTCCAGAAATGTTCCAATCTCCATAATATCCGACCAAGACATCCAATTCATGACACATTTCAAGAAGTCCTTGCATAAGGCACTAGGGACGAGACAAGATATGAGTATTGCCTATCACCCGCAGACGGATGGGCAAAGTGAACGAACCATCCAGACACTTGAAGACATGCTTCGGGCATGTGTGATCGACTTCGGCGGTAGCTGGGAGAATCACTTACCATTGGTCGAGTTCTCCTACAATAATAGCTACCACACTAGATCAAGGATGCACCGTTCGAAGCACTATACGGACGTAAGTGCAGATCACCTCTTTGTTGGGAAGAAGTTGGTTAAAGCCAACTGACAAGTCCCGAACTCGTGCATGAGACAACGAAAAAGATCGTGCAGATACGAAACAGAATGGCAGCAGCTCGGGATCGACAAAAGAGCTATGCCGGCAAAAGGTGCAAGCCTTTGGAATTCAAGGTGGGAGACCGGGTGCTTCTTAAAGTCTCACCCTGGAAGGGAGTGATCCGCTACGGAAAGCAAGGGAAACTGAATCCTCGTTACATCGAACCATTTGAGATCATGAAACGTATAAGACCCGTGGCCTTGAGCTGAATTTACCACAAGAAATGAGTAGCGTCCACAACGTCTTCTATGTATCCAACCTCAAGAAGTGCTTGTCTGACGAAATAAATATTATGTTAAGCAGCGGAAAAATGTAAATTGTTTTGCAGCGGAAATAAAAGTATATCAAACACTACATAGTTAATATTGTTTCAAGCCCAAACAATGCAAACAAAAGCCTAGGATCAGAGTCTATATGCATGCCAGACTCCTTAGTGCATCTTCGTGTGCATCCTAGCTTGTAATCCATCAATTACCTGAGAATACATGCGAAAACGTGTCAACTATAAAGTTGGTGAGTTCACAGGTTTAGACATAAATAAAATAGTAAGACAGACATATACTGGGTATGTTAAGTTTTTTGTTGATCCACGATCTGTGAGTGTGTCAGTTCATCTTACCGAAACTCGACTGTTTCCGTTGCCTCCCCGGGTCATCGCTGAACCCAGCGTCAACATCGATATTATGCTCGTTATTACCTCCAGTCAAAGTTGTTGCCGAGCGGGGCTAGTCAAACCCAGTAGTACTACGTAATAACGACTCGTTTGTTACACAACTAACGGTAAGGATACGTGAGGACTTTTAGCGATAATAGTTACACTCAAAATAGTTTTACAACATACCAGTCATATATCTAAAACAGTTGCATAGTAATCACACCCCAAGAGTTTAACAAAGCAGCTAAAGAGTAAAAGTGGGGCTGTAAACTCACCTGAGTTTAGCAGAGTGCGTTCGTCAAGTGAACGGAGTAGTGCGCCTGCTAGCGGTTACCTATATCACATAGGTGTCATGAGATTGTGTTCACATTCGTGTGGGTCTCATAAGACCGTATTTGTGTTCAAACAACTCCTAGTTGTTATGTGGGTCGCGTTGACATTGTTTGACCGTGTTTGACCTAACGACCCGTTGGTGACGTGTTTAGTTCAAGTGATCGTGTAACGTGCGGTTTGTGTCGTGTGATGTGTGTGAGCACCAAAAGCGCATCCGTGTGATAACTTACTATTTATAGTAAGTTTCCATATTAGGATAGTTTCCATATTAAGCAAGTCATGCAAGAAATAACTTTCCGTTTATTCTAATATACATAGTTAACCTATATGGACATGCTATCACATAGCACATAGTCTCACTTAGTCGATTAAGCAAGTTTCTCGTTTAAAAGTTACTATTTATAGTAAGTTACAAAAATAAGCATTTTTCACCAGGTCTATCAATCAAACTTATCACAATATCAATATCCTAATCTCAAATAACCCTTTGATCATACCCGTTATAACTAACACATTGCCATTTACCGATTTCGTAAAATAAAGTTACTATTTATAGTAACTTATGTCAAATTTACTATTTCAATGGTTCTAATGCATCCATACTCCCCATTATCATCATATTAATCCAAGTAATTCATGTTAAGCATATCGATAATATCAAGTTCATCATCTTTTAACATTTGTAACCTAAAAGTTACTATTTTTAGAAATGATGGTACCAAATCACATCTTTTAACAATTCTAACAACCCAAATACATCAATAAGCATCCTGTTAGTTCCAAATCATCATTTTAATAGCATGCATGTCCCTATTTCATCATCTATCCTCATTTTGTAATAAGGAAGTTACTAAAAATAGTAACCGTCACCGAAAATCATCTTTTGTCAACAATAACTATCCTAGGTCTTGCAAATCCTCATAAATATCATATATAACAACATTTCAATATCAACAATCATGTACATTTACCTAGATCATACATGCATGTGATAAATTTTTACTATTTCTTAGTAAAATCATCCAATAACCATCAAATCTTGTTATAATCATCATAAATCGTTTTCATAGAATCAAATCAACATCACAACTAAACAATAACAGACTCATACAAGCTAATTTCGTGCATGTGTCATGGCTAGTATTGCATGTGAGCATCCGTGGTTGCATGTGGGTTTAGAAGCGATATTAAGCTATAAGGATCATTAGGACTACCTTCTAAAACTTCAAACAAGATGAAACGTCTCTCGAACATATCTGGGTGACTTCCCGAAATCCTGAGATTGTCTTCACAGCAGCTACAAGATGGGTTTGGTGGGGGATGATGCTCCTTAGCTTCCTTCTAACCTCTCAAGTCTTCAAACCTTCACTCTCAAGCTTTCATGAACACAACAGGGGCTTCCAGAGGTTCTAGAGGTGAGTTGTAGGTGATAATGACGACCAAGAGGGTCTGGAGCTCGAGAAATGGGTTATAGGGTGGTTATGAAATGATTAATCTTTGTTAAATCAAGATTTTTGTGTGTTAGACTCATCGCGTACCGCCATAGGAGTAAAAGCAGATGCTCAGCATACCGCGATGGTTTTCGGGATTCAAATTGCCCGCCCATCCTTCACGTACCGCCAAGGCCCATCCAGAGGTTCTTCGCGTACCGCGATGGGTCCCGGAAGAGCCCAATAGGCCCAATTTTGTTGTTTCGAGCCGTTTTTGGCGTATTTCTCGATTACGATCATCGTTTCTCGACATATTATCGTTGTTCCACCTGTTTTAGGTTCCCTAGGACCTATGTGTTCTGAAATTGGACTGTGTTTTGTTTAATTCACCAACGTTCATTATTCAAGACACGTGCGAGCGTTTTACGATAATTCCTCGAATTATCTATGTGTTTGGACTGTCGTGCCATATGTCACACTAAATATTAATAATTCTAGTGCCACGTATGTAATAATAATACACATTATTATTAAAATAAAGTAATTGCTGACCTGGAATTTACGAGGTGTCACATCATCCCCCTGTTAATAGTCTGGTTTGTGAACAGGCGAGGGTATTTTTTTTTCATTTGGTCCTCTAGTTCCCAGGTGTATTCCGGTCCACGCTGTGAGTTCCATTGCACCTTAAATATCGGTATGCGACTAAGTTTGAGCTTTTTGATTTCTCGGTCCGTTATTTCCACCGGTTCCTCAACAAAGTGAAGTTGCTCATCGATCTGGAATTCCTCTAAGGGAATCACGAGAGTTTCATCAGATAAACACTTATTGATATTGGATACATGAAACACGTTGTGTACGCTACTAAGTTCTTGCGGCATATTTAGCTCATAGGCCTATACGTTTTGTGATTTTGAAAGGTCCGATGTAACGAGGGTTTAGTTTCCCCCGTTTCCCGAATCGAATCACTCCTTTCTAGGGCGAGACTTTAAGAAGTACTCGATCTCCCACTTGGAATTCTAAGGGCTTATGCCTTTTGTTGGCGTAGCTCTTCTGTCCATCCCGGGCTGCTGCCGTTTTGTTTCGTATCTGTACGATCTTCTCGGTGGTCTCGTATACAAGTTCGGGACCAGTCAGTTGGCTTTCCCCATATTATGCCCAACAGAGAGGTGATCAGCACTTACGCCCGTAAAGTGCTTCAAATGGAGCAGCCTTGATGCTTGTGTGGCAACTATTATTGTAGGAGAACTCTACCAAAGGTAAGTGAGTCTCCCAGTTGCTGCCAAAATCTATTACGCATTCCCGAAGCATGTCCTCCAGAGTTTGGATGGTTCGTTCGCTTTGCCCGTCCGTCTGTGGGTGATAGGCAGTACTCATATCTAGCCTTGTCCCTAGTGCCTTATGTAAGGACTTCCAGAAATGTGTCGTGAATCGGCTGTCTCGGTCTGATATTATGGAGATTGAAACTCCGTGTCTGGAAACCACTTCCTTCAGGTAGATTCTAGTCAATCTATCCAACTTGTCAGTTTCTTTAATCGGCAGAAAATGTGCAGATTTCGTAAGTCGGTCTACGATCACCCAGATGGTATCGCAGCCACTTGCCGTCTTTGGCAGTTTTGTGATGAAATCCATTGAAATTTGTTCTCATTTCCATACCGGGATTTCGGGTTGTTGAAGTAACCCTGACGGTTTCTGATATTCAACCTTTACTTTAGAGCAAGTCAGACATTTGCTCACATAAGTCGTGATCTCTGACTTCATCTTAGGCCACCAATAAGTCGTTTTCAGGTCATGATACATTTTGTCAGAGCCTGGATGTACCGAATACCTACTCTTGTGAGCCTCATCCATCACTACGTCTCTCAATCCCCCGTAGTGTGGTATCCAGATCCGATCCATAAGATAGTAAGCTCCGTCAGTCTTCACTTCCAGTTGTTTATCCATGCCTCGCAAGGATTCGTGAGTGAGGTTTTCGGTTTTTAGAACTTTTTGTGCATTTGTCATGGCTAGTATTGCATGTGAGCATCCATGGTTGCATGTGGGTTTAGAAGCGATTTTAAGCTATAAGGATCATGAGGACTACCTTCTAAAACTTCAAACAAGATGAAACGTCTCTCAAACATATCTGGGTGACTTCCCGAAGTCCTGAGATTGTCTTCACAGCAGCTACAAGATGGGTTTGGTGGGGGATGATGCTCCTTAGCTTCCTTCTAACCTCTCAAGTCTTCAAACCTTCACTCTCAAGCTTTCATGAACACAACAGGGGCTTCCAGAGGTTCTAGAGGTGAGTTGCAGGTGATAATGACGAGCAAGAGGGTCTGGAGCTCGAGAAATGGGTTATAGGGTGGTTATGAAATGATTAATCTTTGTTAAATCAAGATTTTTGTGTGTTAGACTCATCGCGTATCGCCATAGGAGTAAAAGTAGATACTCAGCATACCGCGATGGTTTTCGGGATTCAAATTGCCCGCCCATCTTTTGAGTACCGCCAAGGCCCATCCAGAGGTTCTTCGCGTACCGCGATGGGTCCCGGAAGAGCCCAATAGGCCCAATTTTGTTGTTTCGAACCGTTTTTCGCGTATTTCTCGATTACGATCATCGTTTCTCGACATAGTATCGTTGTTCCACCTGTTTTAGGTTCCCTAGGACCTATGTGTTGTGAAATTGGACTGTGGTTTGTTTAATTCACCAACGTTCGTTATTCAAGACACGTGCGAGCGTTTTACGATAATTCCTTGAATTATCTGTGTGTTTGGACTGTCGTGCCACATGTCACACTAAATATTAATAATTCTAGTGCCACGTATGTACTAATAATACATATTATTATTAAAATAAAGTAATTGCTGGCCTGGAATTTACGAGGTGTCACAAAATGGGTATTTAGGTTTATTACTATCTTTAGTAACTTTTATGTTACAAGTGTTTGATGATTCATGAAATAAGGAACGTGCATGTGATGAGGATAATGATTTAAGATTAAAATGATGATTTTGGCATGATAGTTGTTTAAAGTTCGTGTTTAAATGTGATTTACACCATTATTTCTATATTTAGTAGCTTTTAAGTTACAAATGGTGAAAGGATGATGCATATGATTCTTGAACTTAATGTGATCATATTAGGAATTGTGACTTAATGGAATCATTGAAATAGGAGTTTTTGCATAAGTTACTATAAATAGTAACTTTTAAACAAGAAATGCATTTATATGTCTAAGTGTGACTATGTGCTATGTGATAACATGATCATATATGATAAACAAGCATTTTAGAACAATCAAAATGTTGTTTTATGTGAATTTTCTATAAATAGAAACCTTCCTAAAATGGAAACTTACTATAAATAGTAAGTTACCACCCGAATGTAATTTGTGTGCTTACACGTATCACACGACACTAAGAACAAGTTAAACGATCACTGAAACTAAAACATGTCACCAACAGGTCGTTAAGTCAAACACGGTCAACAGGACCAACGTAACAACTTGGAGTTGTTTCGACACGAACACGGTCTACTGAGACCAACACGAATGTGAACACAAACTCATAACACCTATGTGATACAGGTTACCGCTAAGGGCGAACACACAAACCGTTCAAGAGAACGACAACACTGCAAACTCAGGTGAGTTTACAGCCCCATATATATATACTCAACTGTTTCGTTAAATTCTTGGGGTGAGAATACTATGCAACTGCTTTTAGATATATGACTGGTATGTTGTAAAACTATTTTCGAGTGTAACTATTATCGCAAACAAAGTCCTCACTACCCTTACCGTTAGTTGTATAACAAACGAGTCGTTATTACGTAGTACTACTGGGTTTGACTAGCCCCGCTCAACAACAGCTGTGACTGGAGGTCACGACGAGTGTAATATCGATGTTGATGCTGGGTTCAGTGATGAGCCGGGGAGGCAAAGGAACAGTCAAGTTTTGGTAGGATGAACTAACACACTCAGGATCGTAGATCATCAAAACTTAACATACCCAGTATATGTCTGTTTACTGATTTCAATTACTTAAACCTGTGAACTCACAAACTTTATGTTGACACGTTTTCGAATGTATTCTCAGATAATTGATCAGCACGAGCTAGGATGCACATAGAGACGCATAGGAGAGTCTACATGCATATAGACTCTAAACCTAGGCTTGTGTTTATTTTGATTGATATTGACATCTTAAACTTTGTAGTGTCTGTTACAATTTACTTTACGCTGCAACATTATTAATTTCCGTTGCAAACATTTACATTTCCGCTGCATAATTATTTAACTATTTCCGCTGCGTAATTTTAATACAACATGAATTTTTATGAATTATTTGTGTATGTACAACTCATATAGATTCGTTCTATATGACTGAGAGCTATGATCCAGGCCACGTCACACCCAGCGGTCTGACACTGCACGTGGGAATTTGGGGGTGTAACATTTAGTGAGGAGGATCTGATGTTTTGCGTTGGTTTTAGTAAAGGTATAAGATTCTATCGCTAAATAGAGGCAAGGACACGTGGTCATGGTTTATCGAAATGGTGGTGGGCTGGCTGAATAGGTTGCGATCGACTTCTACGTAAGCCCTATACATAAGCTTATTTCGGTCAATTATGGATGTGTCAGTGTTATAAATTAGTGAGGATAATCTTTGTAGGTTGGATTGTAAATAACGAAATTAAATAATAAAATTTATTAAAACATTAAACGATGGTGAGGACACGAATATTACCCTAAAACGCGAATATTACCTAAGGAAAGATTAACTTAATATTGTGTTCGCATGGGTGACGATTCACATGAATACATCTATTAGGGTTAATAACTCCGAAACAATATTCCATAATGTATTAATCAAGTTGGAATACAATACGAGCGTTGTTTTTGTAAAGGTGACAATCTTTACGAATATAAACGTGAGTTACGCGTTTCAACGAGATAACCAAAATAAATACTTTTACGATATTTAAAATAATAAAAAGGATTTAAAAGCGTTTATTATAAATCACAACCTTAAAGGATTTAAAAGAAAAACATTTTTTATAAAATATTTTGTGATTTAAAAAGTCATTTTATTAAAACCCGACAAAAATTAAAACGATAACGCGTAAACGATAATAACCGAACACACAGAATTGACCCGGACTACAAAAAGGGATGGATCACCTCTTTTTCTTCATTTTCCAGCCCTCTCACTAAAACATTTTCCTGGCACTTTTTCTCTCTAGATTCTCTCTCTAGAAATCTCTTCCATTTCTTAACAATTTTGCTTGATTTTGGTGTCAAAACGTTTCTCCACTCGTCTAGATCATGAACCCACGAAGATTTCGAGCTAAAAACCGTGATTTGAAGGTAGATCTTTGAGTTTTATTTCGGTTTTTAGGGTTTTCTACAAACCCGACAAAACCAAGGATTTAGCCGGTTTTAAACACCCCTTTCGACCCATAAAACTTCTAAACGAGTTTTCGCACATATACACACTCAAAACCATCATTGATTTCGACTAAAACTCGAAATTGCTATCTGCCATGGCTGAAACCTGTTTCGGGCGAATGGCTCGTAAGAACGAGACACTCATTAGTAAGAAAGTCATAAAAAATGAGCCACTCATTCGTGTGAATACTCATCCGCACAAGTCATTCGAGTGAATACTCATCCGCTTGAGTCATTCGTGTGAATACTCATTAGCATGAGTCATTCGTGTGAAGTGGCCATTAGCATGACTCATTCGTATGAATGGCCATTAGCTTGAGTCATTCTTAGGAATATTACAAGAATGAGTCATTACACGAACTCAGTTAACAACTCAGATTTATAAAGAACAATCAAATAAAGGATTATAGCTCAAACATATCGTCAAATCTTAATTGTAGGACTCGAGTAAAGTTCCGTTCCTACGTTCGCTTACCGAAGACCTAAGCAAACCGCTTAGTCAAGATGAGTTCTCATAACCCCTTTTAAATCTTTTGCTTTTAAACTGGGGGGTGGAACATGTATACCAAAACTATTATGATTTGGATATATAATGTGTGAAACTTTGATTATCATTGAGATATTATTAGTGAGATGTTATTATTGATGAGGTATATCATAACTACTATGAGTCATTGTTGATTGAGTTGATTTCGGTCCTTCGCGATGATTGAATTATTGTTGATTGAGTTGATTTCGGTCCTCCACGGTGATTCCACTATTGATTGAGTTGACTGAGGTCCTCTGTAGTGTACAATATTGACACTTATGCAAATTAGGAATATCGTTGATTGAGTTGACTGAGTTCCTCCGCGGTACATTATTTGAGATTATTATGGTGATTGATGGTTATTGATTTTGTGATTGGCTGAGATTGATTGAATGTATTTGGATGATTACTTGTGATTACTTGGATTAATTGACTTGGTGTGTATACATATTATGATTGTCTTACAGGTTCACACGTGTTATTCAGAAAACTCATATAAATATTTTTGAAGTATAAAACTTATGATTACTCACCAATTACGTATGTAGTTGACACTTGACTTTCTATATGTTTCAGGGAATGAGGAGAAGTATGTAGAGGAGGATAGCTCTACAACTTTTGGACTTCATCACATAGGATCTCGGACTTAGCTAAATTAACTGGTTCTCTGAAGATTAGGATTTAGTTAATTTATCTACATCTTTTGTGTATTTGTTGTAATCGAATCATGACGAACATGACTTTTGTGTAATTACTTTAATTGAATTAAATGTTACATGATGATACTTTTAGATGCCCACGAGCTTATGAACAATCTACACATTCCTCGTGGCATCCCGACGTTTCCGCCATCGGTCGGGGTGTTACATATTTGGGTCCATATATCAATCAATTTGATAAACAATTCAATGTTTGTACAACCCACGTGGAAGCTTTCTAATCATGTATATGTTTAATTATTCGAGACACATGTTTTTATATATATATATATCTGACACCTGCATATGCTATCGTGTACAACCCATTACTTATCTATATGTAGATACTTATAGTACAAACATATGCATATATATACATATTATGTGTTTGTATACATATATATAGACACATATATACAACTTACATGTATATATAATATTCATAGTGTGCATACATATATGTCCATATTGTCTCTGCACACGCACTTCCATATATATATATATATATATATATATATATATATATGCATATGCATACGTTTATATCAGAGAAGATAGATTTCAAAGAAGTTACCTGCGAGCGAATACTTTAAGGTGAAAGAAATATTGCCAGCCGGTTGTTTGAAGCTATCGATCGGAAAAGAAAACTGAGCAATATGTGATTTTATGGCTTACACAAGGTTATTATTTATAGGTGTAAAAGAGAGTAGGTATTTGATGAGTAAAGTTATGGAGATAATGGGAATGGTGGTAGAGGTGTCAACGGTTATGGAGATGATGGGATGAATTCCTATGGTTTTTCGAGATAAGTGTGGGAGGTGACCGAGATCTTTGGAGAAGATGGTGAACTTCTTGACCAAGTATAATGTGGGAGTGGTGTGGTCAACTGAAAGTTTAAAAAGATACTAGAGAGAGCATATATTTTGAGAGAAAGAAGGAGATGTGTTTGGAGGTGAAGAAAAATTTAAATTTAAAAAAATTAGATAATAACCTTAATTAGTTAATTTTTTTTATGTCTATAATTAGTTAATTTAAATTTACAGTCACCCCCAATTAAAAGAATTTCGTTCGGAAATTCAACTCGCGATGTCAGGAGTAAGTAGTTTGTCAAATATTTAAGGATAATTTCATTTCATATGATCCTCTCGTTCCCAAGTAAATTTTGGACCACATTTAGAACTCCATCTAACTTTCACAATCGGAATTCAACTACGACGTGGATTTTACTTTCTCAAGGAACTGTTGTTTTTGGGCTTCAGGGAAGTGCTACCATTAGTATGGTACCTTATGTTCCTATTTTGATTTTGGTTTTGGTTTAAGAGTAAGCGTATAAATGTAGAGGCTATACTTTGATGTTTCTTCTATGTGTGTGTGTGTTCTTTATTTTTATTTTTTTAAATTTTGCATATTTTGGGTAAACATAATTCAAAATTTTTGCACATTGTAGGTAAATGATTTCACATTATTATCTAATGATTAGCACATTAACTATGTTATGCTCACTTCTTCTACTTAGAAAATATTTTCTACTGATTTCACATTGTTGTGTAGGTTATATATCATTGGCATTGAAGTTCAGAAGGAGAAAATTTTGGGCCAAGAGGAAGAATGGAGAAATGCTAGATTTCTACCCGAATAAATTTGAGATTGAAGATAGCACATTGCTCAATATCTTTGGTTCTAATTGTTCAAAGGTGTCAAGACCATGTTTAAATTTTTTTATATAACTAATGTGTTAGCTAAGAATGCAAAAAATATTACAAGAATAACAAATATAAAATTTTGAATAATGTGTTAAAATCAAACTTTTGGCAAATAGTTTGTCATGTTCCCTTCTTGATAATTTTTTTTAGATTGGCCCATTTGAGATAAAAATACAATCCTAATTGATCCTTCACAACTAAGTGGGTTTAACTTGCCCCTTGCATGTGGTGTTGGGAATTGTGTCATGATCCCACGTATCCATGCAAAGAAATGACTTCAAGTATCAAAACTAAGATACAAAAACACAAAGGAGATTTCACACATAAAGAACATTTACATATGTGGTTTAATTTCATCATTAGTTGAAGACACGCTCGAAATAGACAAAAACTACATACACAGTTGAACGTGATTTCTCCGCCACAACGCGCGGTTGGAGAACACTAGTTTATCTACTTTTAAAAAAAATTCTCCTTACAAATAAAAAAAATCACATATTTAAACCTCTTAATAAAAAATACGTAATTAAGACCTTATAACTCACACGAAGCTTGGCATTTGAAGTATTTTGCTCATTTATGTAAGAATCACACTGTTCATGAATCCCAATAATTTTTGATCATAAAAAACACACTATTCTTTATGAGGAAATAATTTTTAGAAGATGACATTGTCATAAAAACATCATGCGCTAGGAGGCGATGTTATCATGGCCTCCAATTGTCACACCCTGCGCCGCATGCGGAATCCACAACGTGGTGACTACAATTGATTCATAACCAAGAATTTAAGGAACAACCATAATGCATACTAGATTTCATAATTTTGAAGTTAATTGATACTAACTATGAACATCTACCAAAAGAATGGGTTACTGCTAAACCTCAAAAATAATGTTTACAAGATAATATTAGACAAGATAATTAAACAAAAGGATTTATGATTTTCTAAACCATCCTAGTTGTTTTCTGCGATGATCTATCTTGACTAAGTCGCCTTAGTTGCCCCTTAAGTTATCTATCCTTAATTTCTTGAAACATGTAGAATATCTGTCAACTACGAATAGTTGGTGAGAAACAAAGGTTTAGTCAAGCATAAACAAGTTTATAAAAATGAAGTTGTACAAAATAAAAAGAATACATGATAATTGCAATCCAAACTATCATCATGAATCAATATGATAATGTGTCTAGTCCGCGACTGTCAGTGATAATGTGCCCAACTTATGATCAGACCCTAAAGTGAAGGATGGTGGATCTAAATTTGTCATAAATGCGCCCAACTTTGCAGTTAATGCTAAAATTAATTAACGTTAACTCAAAGTTTTCGTGATGTGCCCAAACTACAGGTAGCTTTAAAATGAATTAAAGTTAACTCAGAGTTGTCATAATGTGTCCGCTTTCCCACCAGTGATCAACATGTACTAACGTCATGTGTTGTTCAAGTTTGTTTGCAATAATGAATATCATGTCATTGAGTACGTTATGCTTGATTGAAAAATGTTATTGAAAATGATTCTGAAAACTATCCCAACCCACTGTAAGTTCTCCCTGATCAAATGTTCCAATGATTCACCCAAACTTTTCATGTTAAATGTTCCACTGTTTTGATAAACCAATCTTTAACAAAGCTTATTGATAAAACTTGTTATGATGAAAGCTTGAATAGGTTTTTAAGAAATACTTTGTTACATGTTTCACCCCAAACGTTTGCAAAATAAAGTAAAATAGGGGCCATGTTCTCACCTGTTTGTGGTTGTTTAAGTCCCGACTAAGTTGTTAGGCAACAAGACTTATAATCGAATCATATAATTGTGATAATACATATTATAAGATTCTTTTCATGTTTATTGACCTTGTTTACATGTTTGATGATAACGTTGTTTAAGTTGATGAATTTCTGTGAAAAGTTATGCTAAGTATGGATCTGCCGATACTATTATTATCGACACCGATACTAGTAGTATCGGAGGCCTTAGTGTTGTTTGGAAAGATTTGGTTAAGTGTTGAAAGTTTCCAACGATGTTGTTAGTATCGGAAGTCTCAATGCAGATACGGATAGTATCGGGGGTTGACTAGAGTTGACCAAGATTGCCAATTGATACTAACAGTATTAGGCTATATGCCAATACTAGTAGTATCAGGGATGTCGATACTCCTGATCTCATTAGTGCCGAGACTAGCAATCTCAATGCATCATCTTCAACCTTGAGCCAGCAAGTTGTAGGTCCTCCACCTTATAAGATTTTCAAGTATTTTCGTTGTAGATATTCCAAATCTAAATTTTAACTAGTTTTGAACATGTTTTGAAGGTGAGTTTCGAGATTCGACCGAAATAAAGAAATAGGTCTAGATCTACCTTGTTTGAGCTTGAAGCTTGTGTTAAAGCTCGTGGATCTGCTTGTAGATGATAGAGAAAGCCCCCTATAGTCACAACAATGGTTGGTAATAGAGGTTTTTTGAGAGAGAAAGTGAGAGAGATAGGTTATATATAGAGAGTGTGTGTATATGTAATAAATGAGGTAGATGGGGGGGGGGGGGGGGTTAAGAGCTTATAATGTGCGTGTGTGGTACTGTGTTAAACGTTTCGTGTTTACTTGTTTTACATTGCAAATTATAATTCGCATAAATAATGAATAAAATAGGCATTTTATCTAAGTTTTGCAATCCTTTGTTTATTCTAACCAATTACGAACGTATTCACGAAAATACCATAAACATGTACGTATTTCATTATTTTCTATTTAATGATGTTTGCTCAGAACGATAAGCTTAACATAGTCATTTTTATGGATCCCCACCCATACAAATGTCGGGTTTCACTTATGCATTCTGATTTTGTTCGTTAGTTTAATTGTTAATACTTAATGCTATAACACTACTCACAAACACTTTCCTAATGTATCGAATCTAATGTGTGTGTATATATAGGGCATATGTAGAGTCAAGCTCAACCCCAGCCCACCACTACTTCGATACATTATGATCGTACCGTTGCTTAGTGTTCAGCCGTAATACTAGTCCTAATCCTTATGTCCTAAACACATGTTACCGTTACATTACGACCGTACCGTTGCTTAGTGTTCAGCCGTAATCCTAGTCCTAATCCTTATGTCCTAAACACATTTTACAATGTTGTCCTTGATCATCTATGATTGTCTGTTGTTCGTGTTCATGTTCTTGCAATGATATAAACAAAGAATTAAATGAAAAATTTAGTGTTTACTTTATTTAATTGATGCACTTCTATAACAATTCACCAATGATGTTATTGAATCATACATTCACGTTTATGTTATTGATTACAATGGGTTTATATAGAGATATTACACCAACCAAAATAAACCTGCATACACTGCCAACTTGAATCGCAGGTGTTGTCAAATATAGGCTATTGCTACCAAAAGGTTCACCGTATATGAGGTTCAATGGTTATATTAAGAATGTCAATGAGGATGGTGATTTAGTATATATATGTGTGTGTGTGTTTGCTTAAATAAATAATCATTATAGTTTCAAAGGTAATTATAAAAACAATCCTTCAAGTATCAGACAATATTACAATGTTAGCACCTTACATTATTAAATCTTCATATGTAAAATAAGTGGAATGCCCTTTCATGTTAATATAATAGTTGACAAAAGTTACAATTAATAACTAATCTTGTTATAACTACAATAAAAAACCTCTAACATACAACTTTTCGAAGTTAGTACACAATCATGTTACTTTGCCGAAACCACAAGGACCATATACAGATGTAACTTTTATTTTAATTTAAATCATAACAGTGAATCATTACTATATCAACATGAGCATACACCCGCAAATAAACTTGTCGCATTTGAATCATAGTTATCTTCGTTGTATAACACCTTGAACAAAATGCTTGTTTTAAAATTAGTCACTAGTAGTTATAAATTTAGAGGTTCTTTAAAGCTTCAAAAACTTATGTTGAAGAAGCGAAGTCAATTGTCATTAATATATATATTAAAAAGCAAAAAATGAATGTGAAGAGAAAACACTGTTCCTTTTTTTACAAGTGATGATGCAAGTTGTACATCAGGGTTAAGCCTTTTCTTTCACCTCTCCTCCCCAAGTTATGAAATGGGGTCTTTCCACACCACAATCAAGCCACCCTTCTCCTCCACAATCCGTCCCCTTCGTATACGTCTCCCCGCCAAACCGTCATCGTCCTTTGACTACCGCAACTTTTTGTAGCATCCTGAATTCTCGTCTCACCTTGTTGTAAAGTTTTATGGCCAAAGTGTGATAAAAGAAACTTGAAAATGAAACTATGTGCATTTTAAAAATATAAGAAGGAACTTCAAGGAGCCTAAGTGTAACATTTAATTAATTCTCCTTCTCAAATGTGTGGAACTTATCGTAAAACTTCTCAAAACTCTATGATCTGTTCTCAAACCGAATCCTTAATTCACGACAACAAATCCTTGGATGATCCTCATTCTCGGCAACCACTACATGGAACCATCTTCACAAACAATTGCATCTAGAGTGCCACAATTAAGGAATCAATTCACTCAACACATGTTTGTGTCATTTAGGTGCTGCATTTGATCGACGTCACCGGGTATGTGTGGTTCTTTTATAGTACGTTATTAAGTAGAATGGTCGGACCTAAGGGTCCCGGGGTCAAAGCCGATGTAACAGCCGAACCTTGAGGTGAACGTAATCAGTTTATGGTTGCGTTGGCTGGTGTCGAACCTTGCTAAACATGGAACCCTTATGTTGTTGTGTTCGGTAATAATGGTATTAACCTCGGCTTAGGCTCAATGGAAAGAACAAGCGATGGATAACGGGTAAGGGTTTTAGATGACTTTATAATGTAAACAACATGCTATAGTTCTGTTGTTACACGAACAAAATAACCGAACTGATCATAACTTCTTTTACAAGTTTACATGAGGATTATTAGAACTTCTAGTCATGGTTACATGCGACCAAGAATGGGAGGGTGCATGAATGTGTGGTGTCTGTATGTGTGAATTGTATGATGAATGTATGAATGGGTGTGAGTGCCAAATGGGTTAGGATATGTTAGACATGCGTATGGTCCATGAAATATACATAAACCCAGGACGGCCGCGTCAAATCTTTATGTCAAAACCAACACGGGCGTTTCAAGGTTATGATAAAAATATCATTTTTCTCAAACATTAAGTTTTTATGTTCCATGACTCCTCCAACGCACTTTAAGGTTAATTATGATCTCTAAACCCGAACCAAGATCCGTTAGTTTCTAGCCCTATGTAGTTAAGTATGTATTAATGTGCGAACAAAAATGTGTAGGTTCTTGAGTCTTTCACGGTTGGGTGATCCGAGTATAGCAACCAGGTGAGTTTCTAGACGCCCTCTCTTAAATGATTTTAATGTTTTGGGCTGATATACATGTTATGGTTTAATTATATAAGGATGATATGATACTTTTGTTAAATAAAAGTCATGATATAAAATATATTTATAAAGTTATGTGAGACTATGTTTATGTTAAAATAGTAATAACTATAGTTTGAGATATGTTTGAAGATATGTTCATGTATGATATTCTATGTGAATCTAATGTATGAATGTGAATGTGTTATGTGATTATGGTTGTGCACGAGTCGGCTCATTACGCAGAGTCTTGCTATAGGGAAGACGTAACCTATAGTTTGACTAAAGAGGAAGTCCTCTATATAGGGCAACTATTACGCAGAGTCTTGCTATAGCGAAGAAGTAACCTATAGTTTAACTAAACAAGGAAGTCCTCTATATGGGGCAACTATGAGGAAGTCCTCTGACAGAACCATGACTTAGTGTTTGGTTTGTTCGGGGCAATTATGTGATTTGAATAAACTATGTATGTTAATTTTCTGTATTCATGTTAAGTATGTTATGCGGGGATATGCTCATGAAAAGGTTAAGATTTTAAAAGATTTAATTATTTTTGAAAACTAGAACTCACTCAACAACGCTGACTTTTGCATGTATATCAGATTGATTGCAGGTTAGGTTGATGACAAAAACTCTTGGCTGACTAGTGAAGCTACCTGCATCCTAAAAACTGACATTCCTATCTATAAATTTTATGATTTATTTTTAGATATATCGAATCTTTAATTATGGATTATGTATTAAATGTTTAATCTTTCCGCTGCATTACTTAAGACATTGTTTCTGCTGCTATGTGAAGTACTTTTTAGTTTAAGAATTACGTTTATGCTATGAATGACCAACAGTAGGACCTCCCGGGTTTGGGGTCTTACACTTTTGCGTTCTACTTCTCTCCCTTTGATTTAGGGTTTCTTTTCTTCATATAGCGATCGATGGTGAAGGTTGTGATGTACGATGGCGATGTGGCTTGCTGGAGGCACAAGAGTGACGGTGTTGGAGGGTTGTTGGTTGAGGGTGAAGGTGACCCTCTTTCTCTCTCCATTCATTGATTCGTTTCCCTCACTTGAAAAGCCCTTAGACATCACAAACGATTGTCGCCTCTTCGATTCAGGTGTCGTTTTGAATATCAGCGGCGGTTGGTGGCTTCATTGTTGACCGTCGACGGCAGGTAAACAATGATGATTTTCAATTTCATCTGCAATCTCCTAAATCAATTCCTAAAAGGCCGGTATTGCAATATGTTGTTCAAATGATTTGTTTGTATGATTTTGATTTATGTTTGTCCATTGTATAGTAATAAGTCACTTGCTTTTGTCTCTATGTGGTTTTAGGTTTTGTTTTTGTTGTTTCAGAAGATTCATCATGTGTGTTGGATGCCCATTTTGTTTTTAATCCAGTTTCTTCACTTCAAAATGCAGTAAAAGGAATTTAGGTTTTATGTGTTTCTTTTGAAATTGGTTTTGCATGTTTGGATTTGGCAATCAAATAGAGTTTCTCAGTCTTTGATTTTGATTTTTTGTTATCTTGAAATCATGATTTATGCTTTGCAAGTGTTTAGCAAGTGTTTTGCTTTTTTTTTTTTTTCATAATAGAAGCTAGAGTGTTGAATACATTATTTAGGTATATCACCAACTTTGGAACAGAATGAAGGTCCAGGAAGTTTGGATAATATGTGGTTTGGTTTTTTCCCACAAATAAAAAAGAATACCATCAGACATTTTTTGTCCAAAATTTTCATTTATAAGTATTTAATTAGTTAAAATCTGATCAAATGGTTGTGTATTTGGTTGTATTGTATGCATATCATTCTTCAAAATATGAAGAAATAATGGCTTTAAAATTCTAAAGTCATCACAACAACTAATTTTTTTTTAACTATTACTATTAATTTAATTATTTACGTGAAATAATGTTTTAGATTCAATAATACCTTTTGAATGTAAAATAGGATACTAAAAAAGGGACACTAAAATGGACTTCTAGGTGTTTTTGATCACATATTAAATATAAATATGCACCTTTTGCGGATCGGAAGTGGGAAGACTTACACCATGATCTTGGAATAAAATTGAGCCGAAATCAAGGAATGAAGCCAGGGATCTTTGGGTTATTATTTGCTAGAATCATTACTTTATTAAATGAACAACATAATGTCCTCTATTTTTTCTAATCTACCCCTTCAAAGGTAGTTTGAATATGCATTTTTACAATTATATATATGTGGAGGAGGAGGAAAGTCGAAAGGATGAAAGACTCGAGTACATGTGCAAGTGTTCTTTCTTGGAGATTTACAATAAACAAATAAGTGATTTCCTTGATCCCTCATCTATGAATTTGCATGTATGTTATACCTTTAAAGACATTTATTTATTTCATCATAGTGTAATAACATTCTATTATTTTATATGGGATTTACATTCTTCAAAGCACCACATATTTTACATAAGATTTTGATATTGTAAGTGGATTTACATTGAGATATATCGGTTCAGTATATTGGACCCGCCGCAACGCGCGGGTCCTAAATCCTAGTTACCATTCACAATAAAACCCTAAAATTAATCTACATTTAAAATGTGATTTTTTTAATGAAAAATACCTCTTGATTATACTCATTTTGATTAATGATGTTGAAGGGTTTTGTAGCTAATTAAGAAACATGTATATCATATAAATTCACGACCCCCGCAACCAAAACATATCCAAGAAATATCAACACTTGTCTTACATCGGCGATATGTTTATTATAAACTTGACAATCTTGACCCGTAACAAGATAAATAGATAGGTTTGAGTAAACAATTGTTGTATTTTTAGTTAAAATTGGTAGATTTGAGTGAATAGATAGATTTGAATAAATTATGAGTTGAGATAGTCAACACCTTAACACAACATGTGTGTCAAGATGAACAACTTAAAAATATGTGAATATAATGAATTCAAACGAGTAAAAATGATTAATAGTAAATTTGATAAGAAAATAATTAAAAATTATTCATTAAACTATTTGTTTAATTATAACTCATTTTACTTTGAACGAAATTGTTGTGTTTTTAAAACGAATCATTTAAACTCAAACTAATTTAGCTTAAAACTCATTCTGACTCACACATTTTGCTAGACATATTATATTGCTACATCCATTTATAAAAAATATCTTCCTTTTTAAACTCCGTAACTATTTACAAGTTTAAAATACAAGGTAAATTATGGTTTTGGCCCTTGTGGTTTAAATGTTTTAATTATTTCAACTCAAAATATAATATGTATTATTAATGTAGCCCATGTGGTTTAAAAAACTAACGGTTTTAGCTAATAACCATAGTTAGGTTTGGGGATCAAAACCGTTAAAATAGTTAAGTTTGGGTGCCAAAACCGTTAGTTTTTGAAACCACAAGGACTGCATTGATAAAAAAGATTGTATTTTAGGTTAAAATACTGAAACTACATGAGCCAAAATCGTAATTACTCTAAAATATAACAAAACTATTACAATTTTATTTTTATAATATCAACATCATTGTAAACTGAAATAAATATTTAATTAGGTGGTAAAAATACTTCTAAAAATTAGCGGCACAGATAACAGGTGCAAAAAAATAAAATAAATAAAATACATAATTGACTAAACAATTTAATTTTGATCAAAATAAATGAAATAAAAGAACGTGGTTTTAACCTAACCAATCCTTTCAGTGTTCCACTCGATGTTTTTAAACCCAGCCCGGACCGGCCGGTCGGACCGGGATTCGGTATCTTTGACGGTCCGGTTATGTGTTGAGAATCGTTTTGGAAGTAACCAGGCGGTTCAACCAGTAGCCGGTGGGCCGACCGGTAAACCGGCGATTCGACTGTGATCTGGAACAAAATCATGATCTTAAATCAACACACTCGAAGATCCGGCAACGAAAGTGATGAACAGATCGGTTGGTGCGGCGGTTGTTGTGGTCGACTGGGTGTCAGCAGCTTTGGTTGGCGCGGCGGATGGCGGAGGGCGACTGGACGAGAGTAGATCATGCGGCGGTGGGCGATGGGGCGAGATCAGTTCCGATTGGTTCGGCGGTGGGTGGCGAACAAGATCAGAACTGATTGGTGCGTCGACTGGTGCGGCGGTGGGTGACGGAAACTGCTGCGGCGTTAGGGTTCTAACTTTGTAGAGAGAGTGTGTGTTTTTGAAAGGATAACCTTGGAAACTGGAAAAGTAGAGAATGAAAAAGTAGAGAAGCTGGTGAGTGGTAACGTGCAAAGCTAGATATATATGTGTGTTTAAAATATGCTGATGCCGTTCAACAAAAAAACACTTATCTTCCTATTCTAATAAAGGAGTATTCTTAGGAGATACGTGTCACATTCTCATTAAATCTAAAAACGTTTTTCCCGCTTCTCTCTCCTAACAAATAATATTGACTTTTAATAATTAGATTATATAATTAAATATCAAAAAATATAATTTTTCTTATTACAATAATTTACTAATTTATTAAAAGTTAATAAAGAATAATTCAATTATATCTATTCTAAATATAATTTTACAATTATTAAATATTTATTAGTATTTAGTGTTAATAAATTATATTTTTTATTATTCAACCCGTGTAATACACATGTTTTCTAGGCTAGTATATGAATATATAAATATGTTTACATGTAATACGTATTTAATACAAAAATATCATATAAAGTATAAATATATTATATAATATTTATAACATCATCCGGTTTTTAAATCCAGTCCGACCGGTCTGACCGCTGACCAGTAAAGAAACTGGTTCGATGTCTGGTTCGGTTTTAAAAACATTGGTTCCACTTTACGATTTCTTAACATTGTTGGTAGCAATTGAATGTGATGACTCTTCATTTAATATAAATAAAAAAATTGCATGATTTAATGATTTAGCATTTTAGAAAATACTTTATTTAAGAAATAACTGGAGAAACACAAAACATATTTCAATTTTGCTACAAACTTTGTACTAATAACTAAAATTAGATTTTTTTTTTTGTTGAAAGGCTAATTTTTAAAACATTTGACTATCAAATCTTTTCGCTTCTCTATTATAGTTTATGCATATTTTTCTTATTAAACAATAATACTAAATACAAAATGTCTTATCTGTAACTTTTTTAGATAAAACAATAAATTCCTTAGAATATTAAAAAAAATCATAAAATAACACATTTATAAGAAAATTATTATAAAATATGAATTTTTTCTAAACAACAAACTTCTTAACAATACGAAATATTGTAAAACCATTTTTTTATAAAGTAAAGTTCTATAAAAAAATTAAAAAATACTTTTTTTGAAAATAAAAATATATAAAAACCAACATTTTTTAAACAATGAAATATTTATAAAAAATGGCATGTTTTCAAAAGAAACTTTTTAAAACAAAACGTAAAAAAAAAACCTTTTTAAAAAAGTTTAAAAAATATCACTATTTTATAACTTAAATTACTTATTTATTTATACATAAATTTAATAACATTTTATCTCAAATATCGTTTACACTTTGTAAATCTTAATTACTAAATATTTAATATTTTTTATTTAACACGTGTAATAAACGAATTATTAACATAAATTTTTGTAAAAAATGACTTTTTTCATAAAAAAATTTTTTAAATAAATTTTTTTATAAAAAATAAAGGTTTAGAAATTTAATTTTATTGTTTATTACTTAAATTATATATCTATACGTAAAATAGTTAGTAAAAATTAATATTTATTAATAAAATATTTTTTCTAGGGTTTATGATTTATCAAAATCAAAAAATATAATTAGGGTTGATTGGTTGAATACTATATTCACGAAGGTGATTGGGTGATTCAGTCGGAAATACAACCCGATCCATATAAGTTCCTGCTGCTTTTCTTCTCCACTGCGGCCACCGGCGATTGTAAAACCCTAGCTATCACCGCACCATGATTTGTTCGAGTAAGCATCTATTTCTATGCACATACATATCACTGATTATCACTTCATTACCATCTTAGATGCTGTTCATCTTATCTGTTTCACATTTTGTTGTTCTATCTTGCTGCCACAGTTTCTGGCGAGGCGCCGGAAGAACCTGTTGTTTCCAAGTCATCCGGACTGCTTTTCGAGAAGAGATTGATCGAAAGACACATACTGGTGAGTTTTTTTGTCTTGAAAGGGTTGTTTTTATCGTTAATCATGCTGAAAAGTGTTTGAATTTTTGTTGATGTCTTCTAGATTTAGAAAAAAACAGGAGGTTTTTGAAAATAATCACTGCATAGATTCAAATTTGCACCATTTTTAACCAAAACATGGCTGCAGATTCGCTTCTTATGACAATTTTCGTTTTGATAGTCCCAAATTTGCACTTTTATGGAACTAAGTGACTTGGGTGATTTTCTGGGAGAACTAAATGGAACGGTGTGATTATTGTAACAAGATTCATGTTAAAGATTAGATGCTGTTGGTGTTACTGGTTCAGTCTGTTTTGATGTTCTTTATTTGGTTTTGACTAGGACTATGGAAAATGTCCAGTAACCGGGGAAACTTTAACCATGGAAGATCTTGTTCCGATAAAAACTGGCAAGGTTTGTTTCTCATGGAGTTTTATAGCTTAATATTGTTCTTTAAAATTTGTTTTCTTGATCATGACTTGCATGTAGAAAGCTTTAATTAGTTAGTTATCAATGTTCATGTGTGCAGGTAGTGAAACCTAGACCAGTTCAGGCTGCAAGTATTCCTGGGATGCTTGGAATGTTTCAGAACGTATGTGTTTACTGTCTTTGTTTAAGTAATTAGGCTTGCAGTTTTTTTAGTTTTTATGACTAGTGCACTATTTCTATTTCTGCATTGTTTTATTGGGTTAACTAGGACTTGTAATTAAGAATTTTGTTATTGACCAATTATAAATGTAGCTTTTGTTTTGTTGTTCTTTATACTTGACGACAGGAATGGGATGCCTTGGTGTTATCTGCATTTGCATCAGAGCAACAATTACATACAACAAGGCAGGAGCTTAGCCATTGTTTATACCAGGTACTGTTGATAACCAGTCCTTGACAGTTTGGATCTTGTATTCTGTTTCAATGCTCAAATTCTTTGCGCATTTAGCAAGTGTTCATGTTTTCGTAATGGATCGGAGCTTCTAAAACTAGGATGTATCCCATATGTCAAGATAGCACATCATATTCCTTTCAGCAATGCCAATCTATGACCCTATTATGCTATACATTGCATTCATGCATTAATTTATACTGCATACAAAGAGTGAGCATTTGTGGGATATAGAAAGGTCCAATGATCATATAGCATTGAGTGACCAGCACGGTTTGCTTGTCCAGAAGTATCAAGTTAGGTCTTGATCCTGATGTTGCTGATCTTGAGGTATCAGGCCTCATGTGACTGAAATTTTGTCTATGGGTATGCATTTTGTATAGAAGTTCAATTTATATAGTATATCATGTTGAAGGTTTTGTCAGAACTTTTGTTTAACATGTTTCTTGGGAATTCTCTGAGAAGGGGAGGCACTAATATATTGATAGCCTAAAAAACTCTATTGTGTGTAACAAAATATTGTTATATATCTTCTCAAACCATACACCTTCAAACAAATTCCACAAAACAAACCCTTAAGCATAGAACTCCCGTGTATTTTATTCTCATACGGAAAACTTGCATTGATTCCTTGAAAAGTCAACTTAGGTTATTTTGTATTTTATTTCATCTATTGCACAATATAATAAATCTAATCACAATAATAAATAAATGAGTTTTGTGACACATTTGAGCAGAGGTCTCTTTAGAAAGAAACCTCTTTATTCTAACGAGATAGGGATAAGGTTTGCCTTCGTCTCATCCCCCAGTCCTGGGTATGTTTGTTAATTTGTTTGTTATGTACACAATATTGTATTAACGCAGAATGGGATAAAGTTTGTGCTAGATACCAGGAGACCACACTATTATTTCTCTTTATATTGTTTATGACTTTATGCTATGACAAGAACTTTATTACATTTTTAGTATATGGCTCAAATGCTTATGAGATCTGTACCTGATGGTGACTCCCATAAGAATAGTGCTGAATTTAATCGAAACTTGAAAAATAGAGGCATTGTGCTTACAATTCAAGACTTAGGTGGCTTCCTAAACTTTTTTACCCCAAAAACATGCATAAAAGAAATTATTAGCCCTAATTTCTTATTTATAGTTTTAGATATAATCTAATGCTTAAAGGAGAAGCAAGTTTGTTTCCCAAGCTACATTGCCCTCTAATGATTATTCTTAGTTAATTACTAAGAAATATTATTAATACTAAAATTAAGCAAACTTCTAAAGACTATCCAGCCCATGTAGTTATAAAAGTTGCTCGAAAGCTTTAGATTATATCAAGCCCTAACTTGTTCTTTTAATCATTAGTTACCTTGGTTTACTAATAAATAAGGTCCGCTTATATAGGATTCGATCTTGGTACTAGTCCATAACGATCAAAGTCGAATCGTGAGCCTCTTTGCAGGAAAGGAAACGACTTACCTGTATAGATTACAATTTACAACAGACACATATGTTATGATTTTGTTTTGGTTTGGCTCTTAACTAGAGCACCTACTTTTTTTTTCCCTACAAAGTCTATGAAACCAAAATTTTAAAATAAAATTAAAGTTTTTGATAGTCTGATGTTGTTTGAGGTTTTTTGTCAGTTTTTGGATTTTTTTTTTGTGTTTACTCATGGTTTTTATTTATGTGTGGCAGCATGATTCAGCTTGCCGTGTAATTGCAAGATTAAAGAAAGAACTTGACGAAGCCAGGACAATGCTTGCACATTTAGAAAGGCAAGCACCAATGCCAGCATCAACAATAGTGACATCAAATTCTTCTGCTTTAAGCAATGGGAAAAGAGGTTTTTTGTTTACTGGGCATCTGAGCCTTAGAAATTTGCTTTTTTTTTTGTGACTCGTTTATTCAACTATTTGTTGTGACAGCTGCTGAAGATGAGTTGGGTCCTGATGGTAAGAAGATCCGGCCAGGAATATCAGCCAGTATAATTACTGAGTTAACTGACTGCAATGCTTCACTTTCACAGCTAAGAAAGAAAAGACAGGTATCCATTGCACTTGTACTGAAAAAAGTTGATGCATTCTAGTATATGGGGATGGTTGAGGTGCTAGCATGAAATTTAGAAACTTGAACTTTATTTGACAACCTTTTTTCTTTTTCTTTCAGATTCCTCCCACACTAGCTCCCTTGGATGCTGTGGAGAGGTATACCCAGCTTAACAGTTATCCTCTTCACAAAACAAACAAAGCTGGCATTTTATCTATTGATATCCATCAATCCAAGGTAAACTTTCAACTGCATTATTGCTACCTTTTTGTTAAGTGCCCACTTGGTTATTGGGTATAATATGATTCACATAATATCACACATTCATATTTCATCATGTTCTTTGAGTCTTGATTTGATTTTGATGGATAATAATGCCAATACATTGTATTAATTGGCTGATTATAATTCTACATAAATCTTAACTTCTTTGTCATTAGGCATTACTACTATTGATATTTTTATATTAAAAGTCGTATTCGAGCCAGGTGTCTCTTTGGGAACAACCTCTTTATCCCATTAGGACAAAGGGTAAGATTTGTCTTCATATATCCTCCCCCCCCCCCCCCTAAAGCCCCACTGATCCAGTGGGACTTTGCTGGTTACATTTGTTTGTTTATTTCTTATATCAGGACCAGTAGCTTATTTACTTGTTTGTCACAATGACAGATTAAGAAAAAAGTTAAATATAATGCTGAAACAACACTTGACAGTTATCAAGTAATAGTAATTAGTGCAAGTTAAAAAGCAAAGAAAAATCATTTAAATCTAGCAGATAAGGGTTTAATACATGCATATAGGAGGATGTTCAATTAAGAACTAATATTAGTTGACAACTAAAAGAACCAATCATAGCCACATGCTTAAAATTTAAAAGTAACTTTCCTCTATTTTAAAAGCAAGTTACTTTTATATCCCTTAAGTTATGCGGCTATAAATGGTTCTTTTTAGTTCTCTACAACTTATTGGTTCTCATTTGAATGCATTGGGTCTATAAATTGTTTCTATTTACATATATTAAATCAATACACACAAAAAAGTTATAAAATGATAAATGTAATGAATGGCATATTATTCCACACAGTTCAAAGAATAATGTAATTCTTGTATTTGTTTTGTAATTAGTTGGTTTGATAGAGGACAATATAGAAAGTTGGATTGTAAATAGTTTTACATCTTTTTGTTTATATATTTCGTTGGAAAAAACCAAGCCATAATATGAATTCAATATTTTTTGCTACATCAAGAATAATCTGTTTTGCACATTAGGATCTTATTGCTACTGGTGGAGTTGATACAAATGCTGTAGTCTTTAATCGTTCTTCAGGGGAGATCCTATCTACTCTCAGTGGTCATTCCAAGAAGGTGCTGCCACTGTTTGGTAAACAGTTCATTTTGATTTTCTGTTTTGTTGTTGAACTTTATGTTAAATTTCATTTTATTATCTTTTTTATTAGGTGTCCAGTGTCAAATTTGTGGCTGATGCAGAGTTGGTTGTTACTGGTTCAGCTGATAAAGTAACCTTTATTCACTGTTCTCTATGTTTCTATGAAGTAGTTTGAATGTTTAGTTAATATTCTCAACTTTGAAACTAAAAGCTATTCTATATGTGAAGATCCTTTTAGTTTTATTTTTCATCTTTGGATCAACTTGTTTAACTAGAAGCCATTAATACATGCTTCTTTGAGTTTGTTTGGTGATTAAAAACCTTAGATGCTCAGTAGATCTTATGGTTATATTTTGTATTAAAGTTCACAAATTTTTGTGTGCAGACAGTTCGTGTGTGGCAAGGATCTGAAAATGGAAATTACGATTGTAAGCATGTTTTAAGAGACCATACAGCTGAGGTAATTATTTCCTTTTTCTTTAAGCTTCCAAAATATAGAAGCTTTCTCATTGCATGGGCATGATTTTTTTTACCGTTGTGTGTGTTTTGTTTTTTCCTTTTGAATTGTGTATTATTTTTGTGTGTTTATGTGTTTATTTAGTGGAGTTAGGGAGGAGTCGTTGGGTTTTCCATGTCAACTTCTTTTAATCTTACATTTTTTTAGGTTCAAAGTTGTGTTTTTTTGTCTCTACATTTTTTCCTTTTTCCTATTTTTAACGTGGTTGATTCATGATCTGAAGTTGTGTACCTTTTACCAACTGTTTTGTGCTTCCTTAAAAGTTTCTCTATCTTACCTACATTTAGTTTTGTATCTGGGATGCAATGCTTTTCAGATGAAATTTGTTAGAATTGATTTTTGTCTGTGCGACACTGACATGCCTGTACATGCCTGTCAATGTAAGTCTTTTAAGAAGTTTTCTAATTGATAAACGTAAATGGTGCTTTATGTATCTAATTTTTAATTTTAATGAATATGAAAAGATCTACTGCTTGCAGCTCAACATCTTTTTTGTACATATCTTGAAATTTAATGATAATGTATGTATTTGTTTGCTAGGTGCAAGCTGTGACAGTCCATGCTACAAATAATTACTTTGTAACAGCTTCTCTTGACAATTCATGGTGCTTTTATGATATATCATCCTGCTTATGCCTCACACAGGTTTCTTCTTTACATGAAAACATATAGCATCGTTTGGCAATTAATGATTTCTTAAATCTTAACTAAGATTTTTATTAATTTGGTTTAATCTAAATAGGTTGAAGATTCATCTGCATCTGAGGGTTATACATCTGCAGCATTTCATCCAGATGGTCTCATTCTTGGAACTGGCACCTCTGGGGCTGTTGTCAAAATCTGGGATGTCAAGAGTCAGGTATGTATAACATTACCCTTGGTAGAAATATAGAATTCATATCAAATTGTGCGGGTTGGGTGTTACGGGTTTAGGTGATTAGGTCAAAACTGGTATTTTTTTTTTTCATGTCGAAACAAGTTGGTTGAGTTGACCAGAAACACTTGTTCACAAATTATTTAACTAGTTAATATATCAAATTTGATTAAAAAAATTACATTATTTTAATATTAATCTAGTTTTTCAAAAAATACATATTGAGCAGTTTTTGAACTGTTATTTAGAAAGTCTTTGAACTGATTTGACCCATTAGAGATGTAACCATAAACTGAATTGACCCATGTACAAGTAAATGGATCATATTTGCTACATCTACCCATGAGTTATTATTTTTAGTTTTTTTCAGGCTAATGTTGCAAGGTTTGATGGGCATGTTGGGGCTGTAACTGCAATATCTTTTTCCGAGAATGGTTACTTTCTTGCTGTAAGTGGCCCTCTTTAGAAACCTCATGTAAAACTGTTGCTTAGCTCCTAATGAACTGACATTTTTGTCTCCATTTGTTAGACTGCCGCTCAAGATGGGGTTAAGTTGTGGGATCTTCGTAAACTGAGAAACTTCCGAACTTTTTCACCATATGATGAGAACACCCCTACCCAATCCGGTAATTTTCAGCCTCCACTAATTTTATATTATAAAACATCTTGAAAAGAGCTCTTGAGGTTTTTGTTTGATGCTTTGTAGAATTGTTTGGATGGCAATTTCATCGTTAATGTGAAAAGGGGTCATATTGGGGCTTTAGTTTAATGTTTAGAAATTAAACATGTTTAAATGGCATGAGTGATGGAACTTCAAAGTAGCCTGCAACATGATTAAGTTGTTCATAACTTTTTTGTCAAAAATCTTGATCTTTATATTAGTTATAGTTTTCTATATCGTATTTAAGTAATTAGTTCATGGAATAAAAATAGTATACAAAATAGTAGTGGTTGTTTCTGAAACTGGGGGACCGGCCCGGGCTGGAACCAGGACTGTGAAATGGTATATTTAAAAATTGAGAACTGATCCAATATGAACATACAGGTCTGACTGAACCGGTTTAGAGGGTTGGTTTCACTGGTTTCATGGGTCGCCCCATGAAATGCATGCTTCTACACATTAACACATACTATGCACATATACTTTTCCTAAAACGGGTTTCACAGGTAATATCTGGACCAGACGCCAGGACTGTGAAATGACTAACATAGGAAGTGAAAACCGAACTTATATTAACATATGAGTCGGACCGAACTGGTTTAATGGGTCAATCCGTGAAATGCACACCCCTGTCTAAAACATTAGATTTAAGCTTATTTGCTAGTCTTTTCTGGAGTTTGTTTAATTCTAACACGTGCACTTTAATGTATGAAGACGTTTTAATTCGTCTGCTGTTTTTTTTTTATTTCATCTGCAGTGGAATTTGATCACAGTGGAAGTTATCTAGCAATAGGAGGTTCAGACATAAGGTAATTCTAGGTTATTACTTATATCACTATGCTATTGTTTGTATTAAAAGGTGGCCATTTTTACCCATTTAGTTACAAATGGGTCGATTTGGGTTATGTATCATATCACACGTGTCAAATCAGATAAATCTGACCGGACTCTATTTATTGGATTTTTTAAAATTTGATATAGTGTTTGTGGATCAACCCGTCCCTTCTTTTTGTTAAAGAATGACACATGACGTCACTGATACATATTTTGGTCATTGACATGTGTACTACTGCAGAGTATATCAAGTTGCAAGCGTTAAGGCTGACTGGAACTGTATTAAAACATTCCCTGACTTGTCTGGCACAGGTTCGATTCATTCACTCGCTCACGCTTTGTATGATCGAGCTCACGAGACAACGTTTTTTCATCTTAAATTTCATTTTTTTTTTAATGCAGGTAAGATCAACTCAGTCAGATTTGGTACTGATGCCAAATACATAGCAGTCGGGTCAATGGACCGAAATCTTAGGCTGTTTGGTTTGCCCGGAGAGGATGGGGCGATAGAGTTGGGATCTTGAAGACATCTGTTTCTCTTGTTGTTTTGGGTATTGGATTATTTTGTTGTTATTTTTTTACATATTTAAGCATTTTTAAGCTTATGAGATTTTTCTTGTAGTTTTTAAATATGCTAGAATTGAGTTCATAGTTGTCCCTAATCTTTATATAAAATTTTTCTATATATAATTGTATCGTATGCCTTGCATAACATAAACATTTTCTTGTCTTTATTTAGTTATTTTAATTTTATTATTATTCTATTATTGATATTTTTTTAAATATAATGAGGGCAGCGGTGGTTATACTGTTCCATACCAACACTTTTGTTAATTTTTAATGTCTAGTTGTTTAATACGTCCCATTTGCGGTGCACACATGTAATGTACATATGTGTGGATCCTTAAGGGGCAAAAGTAAAATTGAACTAATTTTAACGTTATTTTAGTTATTTTGTGAAAATAACGTTAAAAACGTTGGGATAATTTTGAGCCGGGGACTCCTTCGGAGCATCCTTTCCTCAGACTCTACTGAATAGTGGGAATATACCATGTAAGTTTGTTTAATGTCTAGTGGTTTACTTTTTTTGTTGAACGTCTAGTTGTTTCCTAACTCTATTAGAAGATTAGAAGTCTCGGTGGATTTTTTATACCAACATGACACGTATCTTCACGACTCAATATGTTTTTTTTTTCCTTCTTCGTTATTTCATGTCATTATGTATTTTTAAGTTGTGGATTTAGCCCTGTGGTAATGTGGTTGTCTGGGTATTTAATTTCGGTAAGCATCTAAAGTTCAAATTTTACACGATTAACATAAATATTTTTTATTTATTTTTAGAGTAAACTTCTCTTTTGCTCCTGTGGTTTGACAATATTAACCATTTTGCTCCAAAACTTTCAAAATGATCATTATGATCCCTGTGATTTGACAGTTTAATCATTTTGCTCCAAACTTTTCCAATATATCTCCATTATACTCCATTTTTTTCGAAACCACAGGGAGCAAAAGGGTTATAATTGTCAAACCACAGGGAGCAAAATGATTAAACTGTCAAACCACATGAAGCATAATGATTATTTTGAAAGTTTTGGAGCAAAATGGTTAATATTGTCAAACCACAGGGAGCAAAAGAAAAGTTTACTCCTTATATACTTAACAATGTTCAACTAAATGAAGTTTGCAAGTGTGCCCTTTTTTCCTGTCAGTCGAAATTTTTAATTTTTATATGTTTTACATAAAATTGTGTGTATCCGAGTATGTTACGACGTTTTGAGTTTCCTGGTTACACATTTATATCCTTAATGACGTGCAACGATTTTTTTTCTTTTTCTTATATTTTATTCTTGTTAGAATGCTTTATTAAGTTCTTGTAACACAATGCATATCGCATAGTATGTTTTTTATCCACTAGGAACATGTGAAAGATGAGTAGAATAATATTTTTTCCTGCTCATGGATACAAACCCATGGATGGAGACATTGGGTGACCTGTTAAGGTATCGGTATCTTATTTAACGACAAAAAATCCTGCTTGGGAAAAACACGTACTTCAAACCTGAAACCTTGCCTGACTCGATTGACAAACCGGTTTTTGTAGGAACTGAATCTGACTTGATTCAACGTGTAACACCGTTTCTAACCCGATATGTTATGTATTTAGGTTTTGGTATTTATTGGTAGGAAATAGGAACTTATGTTGTTGGTTTGCTAGGTGCTTCAAACGCAACCCAATTTCATTCACTAGTTTTACAATGATCGGAGCATGTTTTCCTTGATTATCATATAGAGAGATAACCACCTCAAATGCTGATAATTTCTTAATTGTATTGGTTTATAAAAGTGTCTCATACAACCATACCCATTGAAGTAGAGGTCGGCAAAAAAACCAGGCCCGGAACCGGCTACCCTAACCGGACCCGGTCATACACGAACCGAAACCGGAACTGATTCCATCTTTACCCAGCCAAAACCCGAACCCGAACCCGAACCGGGTATTGACTTTGTTGACCGGAACCGGTTAAAAAAAAACCCGATTTGCGCACCTCTACATTGAAGTACACTTGTTATGAAAGACTTAAAAACCATGAGAACTCTGAGTTGGGTTTACACATTACATTATATTTTATAAACTGGAAATGTTACAAACGATCGTTGCTGAATACATAATTGTCAAATACATAACCCATTTTCTTAAAAAGATGCAAGAATATAATGTCTAAGTTCATAAAACAAAAACAATTTTCACAGGATGCAAGTCTTTGAACATGTTAAGTAACCTCTGAGTCAATAATATACTATTATCTTAGCCTTTGTTTACATGTTTAACTAATATTCATATAAAAGTTTTAACATTGCTGAGTAAGTTGTAGTTTTCTTTAGTAAAATTTTATCATATTTTAACATACTTTAGCAAATCATAACTGTACACATAATCACATATATAACTTGTTACTGTTACTTTAGCTTTAACTGTCTTTCTTTGACTATACTTTGTTCTTAATTTAGTTTATATTTAAGTACAAAAACTTTATTTTTATTTTTACTTTATTAGTGGGGAATGAAAGTACAAGTACCTATCATTATGCAAAAGACAAGACTCCTATCAAGATGATCATAAACAAGGTATAACTCTAGCCAATGAGGTGAGCGAGCCTAAGGCCAAGCTTTATGGTTAGAATGAAGAAGGCAAACTTATATGTGAGCAGATACAAAATCAAGCTCATATAAGCGAGATTGCACATTGCTGAAAGTTATTTAAACTAAACTTTATTTATTAAAGTATTTGGGTAGAATATGTAAATATTATAAGTTAAAGGGTTGTAATGTTGATTTGTAAAATAAAAAACTAAAACTAGGGTTATAAATAGGATTATGTCTGTAAACATATGTAAGACCAAGATTTACACATAATCGTATATCAAGTCGGTTGTAAATTCTTTGTCCTTCGTTCTTGTTCTTTTCGATTGTATATTTCGTTCTTGATTACCAACAATTGGCATCAGAGCGGTGTTAAAGATCCATTTGTTAGGGACAATTCCTGGGGTGCTAATTTGTTTTCTATTCGTTGTCGAGCAACACAAAGGAGCCTGTGGACAATTTATGGTTATTGTGATTTCTTGGGTAGACATCGAAGCAAAATAAAAAAGAAAAGGAACGATCACAGAGACAAATTGTTCATTCTGATAAGCACTGAACATAGTGCATTATTTGATTATTCAGATTGAACAAATGAAGCAGTGGGATATCGGATTAAATTGAAAACCAATTTCAAGAAGAAGAAACCGATATCAGGTTTTGTTATTTTTTCTTGTTTTTTTGTTTGTTTTGTTTGAATATCAAAGTTTTTAAGAAATCATGTTATTTGAAAAAACAGATCATCACCGATTTGTTTTAAGGTTATTTTTAAAGCAAATTTTGTTAGTATACTATATGTTTTATGTCACACCCCGACCGACGGCGGAACACGTCGGGGCGCGATTATGAATGCTCAAAAGCTCACGGCGCTATGTTGTAAGTTTCAATAATTAATGCAACAATATTAAAGATTTAACAAACATTACTTCATATTAAATCAAACATTCATTACACTGTTTACAAAGTCAAAATACATAAGTTGAATAAGTCTATATTGTTTAAATTTAAAAGTAGGTCTACTAGCATAAACATATCCTATGTCTTCACCATTGCATCCACCTAACCTGTTACATATGCAAAATAAAGATTTTGTCAACTATTTGCATAGTTGGTGAGTAACCCATACAGTTTATATAGCATATGTAACATCAGTGCCGGACGCGTGCCGGAACAGTGATCGCAACAGTAAACTTGAACAGTAACTCAGGTACATTTTGCGTGAAAACTATATTATGCTATTGATACATTTTGATTTAACATGAAACTATTAAATGATTGTCTGAATCTGACTGAAACCTTAGGGTTTACCAGTTAGAAACATGTCAGACAACACAGTGCTGAAACATAAACACTTGATGTGATATTATTTGGTGTAAACGTATGTGAGGTTAAACAAAACAAAACTATAACAATTGTTGTTGCGGAATGCTAAACCGACGAGTTATTCGTATAGGTGACGATCTGTACGAATGATTCTGATAGTTTAACGTTCTGTAATAATGATTTAACATTAGAAAACAAGAATCAGAAAGCCAAACCATTGACGTGTTCGTTCGAATGACGATTCGAACGAATACGCACGATGGCGACGCGATCTGACGAAACGAATAATGATACGATCGATAATAATTTTAAGGAAATATAACATTTCCTATTTTACAATTTTGAAACTCATCATAATGAAAATTTAATCAAACTATTTTATAAAATCACGAACCGAGCAACCGAAACGAACCCGAACACCCCCGGGGTATATAAACCCTAAATGAGAGCATTTATCTCATTCATGACAAACCCTCTCTCTCTACCCTTCCTTTCCCGTCATCTCTCTCTCTCTCTCTAGATTTTCACTTTGAATCACCATAACTTCTTCATATTTTGATGAAATCGTGAGTTCTCGGAGCCTAAACGACCATCTTGATCTCCTCTATCAAGAAGTACAACCGATCTGAGGGTTCATCCAGCCAAACTCAAGGTATGAAGCATGGAAGTTCACGAAAATTAGGGTTTTTAACCCATTTGTTGACCACGCACACACACAACCGGATATGTAGCCATTTTCGAACCATCCTTCCTTTGAGAGCTTGTACATCAATAGCAACACCATGGAGATCGCATGGCCACGGTTCGAACCAGATTGAGGGCAAACAGGTCGTGGGGAAACGAACCTGTTAACACAGCCCAGGGCCGAACCTTTATGCATACCAGCCGAACCTTCTTGCCCTCACATGCGACCAACGAACCTTCGTCTCCTGATCTTGAACGAACCCTCTTCTGACTGCCGAACCAAGCACAGGTGCAAACCACGAACCTGTGTGCATGAATGCTACGAACCCTGATGGCTGAACAGGAGGACTCGGCGAACCCTACTGGTAATCCCCACTTGTCCGAACCTTCTAGCATGGCCGAACCCTACTTGATTAGCTACCCGAACCTTATTCTGCCGAACCAGGGAAGAAGCTGCGAACCTATGACTATTAACCATCAGCCGAACCCTCTCGTGTAGAGCGAACCTTACGTGTGGCTGCCGAACCCATCACCACTCCCGAACCCTGTTGCAACAAACCATATGATCACGAACCCTCTGGCATGAACGAACCCTGCACGAGTTTAAGCAAACTGAACCTGTTGGGCCAACGATTATCGAACCCTTGGCTTTCATTGGACGAACCTCACGTAGGCGGTGAACTAAGAGTTGGGCGAACCTACATCCTCGACGAACTCTATTGCTACTCACCAAATCTTCTATGTTTACAATTGGCCGAACCCCACCTTAAACGAACCCAAAGGTTCGCTATAGATGGAACTACCCAATTCCTTTACTCGGCCCAAGTTCTAGGTCCACATAAGGTTGTTTGGCCCATGCTTCCTATCCATAAAGATGGTCGAGGCCCACAAGGTTTTAAGTGGTCTAAGCGGTCTAACTTGGCCCAAACTCTTTCGGCCCACTTAATTAGCCCAACCCTTTTGTAGCCATCATGTAACAACAGGCCCATGGGATTTCTTGCGGCCCAATACCCATAACAGGCCCATACACACTCAATTTGTAGGCCCAATGTTATTATAAATGGTCCAATACGTTATCCGGCCCAATGGATTTTTTTAGAAAATGATAAACGTATGAAAGAACGTTAGAAACGGTAATAAACAATTTCATGAAACATCACTTTAATTAAAGTGATGTTAAAATGATAATACAACGGATGCAAAGTCTTAAACATATTATTTAGAAATTTTTGAGGTATGAGTTAAGCATTAATTCAAGGAAATTCAAACACTCAAGGAGATTTAACACAATATTACCTAGCATATGGAATCCCGGGCCGGATAAGGAACAAGACTCGCGAGTGTTAGTCAACTTTAGGACTAACACTTACACGCACAACAAATCCTTATAAACTTATACTTATAAACTTTAATATTATGAAATCAATACATGAGCGTAAATACCATAACAAGTGCAAACAAAGAGTGCGTGCATTCATATTCTACATAGTCAATCACTAAGGACATAAAGTGAGTTCATTTGTCCCTTTTCAAACTTATTTGTTTTACTTCGGGACTGAGAAACATGTTAAACATTTTCATGAAACTATTGAAATGTTATTTAACGCTTTAAACATAAACATGATACTTATATTGAAACTTATGCTTGAAACTTAGTATACTTTGAAAGGCAATAGACTTGAAACTTATATATTAAACTTGTTGCTTGAAACCATATGTTGGATGCTTATGAGGCTTGATGCTTATACTTGTGAAACCTTATACTTTAAACATGAGACTTGAGGCTTATACTTGTGAAACGTTATACTTTAAACATGAGACTTGATGCTTATACTTGTGAAACTTTATACTTTAAACATGAGACTTGATAATTATACTTGTGAAACTTTATACTTTAAACATGAGACTTGATGCTTATACTTGTGAAACTTTATACTTTAAACATGAGACTTGATGCTTATACTTGTGAAACTTTATACTTTAAACATGAGACTTGAGGCTTATACTTGTGAGAACTTTATGCTTAAACATGAGACTTGATGCAAACCTATGGGATTCATGATGAAACTATGTGTGGACACTTGAAACTTTATGCTTGAAACTACTACTTGCGCATGAAACATGGTACATGTATCTAATCATAGGCTACGTAATTGCTAAACGAATGGTAGTCCAGAGCTTGTACCTATGGATTGAGATATATGTGAAACATAAACGTAACGAGACTAAGCTATTACCTATATAAGAGACATGTAATTGCTAAACTACTGGTAGTCCAGAGCTTTTGTCTGCTTATATGAGGTATGTAATTGCTAAACATAAACGTAACGAGACTAAGCTATTACCTATATAAGAGACATATAATTGCTAAACTACTGGTAGTCCAGAGCTTTTGTCTGCTTATATGAGGTATGTAATTGCTAAACATAAACATAACGATGCTAAGCTATTATCTATATAAGAGACATGTAATTGCTAAACTACTGGTAATCCAGAGCTTTTGTCTGCTTATATGAGATATGTAATTGCTGGATTACTTGTGTATGCATGGCTTGTGTCTATGTATGAGATATGTAATTGCTAAACGAGTGCTAGTGCAGAGCTTTTATCTTGTATAGGAGACACGTAATTGCTAGACTAAGCTTAACTAATCTGTGAGCTATGTAATTGCTAAACGACTGCTAGTGCAGAGCTTGTACTCACGCATGAGATTAGGGACAGCTAAACTATGTGCGTGTGAAACTTGATGCTTGATAAACATACTTTGAAACTAACACTTGTGAACACTATAGACTTGTAAACGTTGAAACAGAAAACAAAAGCTTTGATGAAGAATGGGTTGATTGGTAGGTAAAATGCTTAATTATTATTAACAACAGTGTAATATCCGGGTTAGTATGTGGTGGGATGTTGGCTGGGCGGGCGGTAAGCTCGACCCTACATATGCCCTATATATAAGCATACCGATTTGGATGTTACATGTGGAGTTAATGAGGTTAAGGCTTTACCGAAGGAGGTTTGTGAAACTATTTTAAACTTATAAACTTTATGAACTCACCAACCATTGTGTTGACCTTGTTTTTCTTACATGCATTCTCAGGTGATGAACAGGTTTAAGCTAAGGCTTTTGGATTTGCATACTAGGCGGCCCAGATAGAGGACCTAGTAGACTTTTGAGAAGCACATCTTTTGTTGATGATACATATTACTTTTGATATCTTGTACATATACAAGATATAAACATGTTATTCTTTTGATAGGTTTACTGAGTTAAATTGCAGAACATTGATAATGTAATTTAACTTTGTAATCCTAGTTATCATTTGATTGTGCTTTAGTATTCTTAAACATTGATGCTATGTAAACAATTTGATCATCTTGATTATCACCCACGATATCACGCCCCGGGAACCTTCCGCCCGACGGGGACTCCGATCCAACCCCGCCGGCTCGGGGTGTGACAGATTGGTATCAGAGCTCAAGGTTATAGAGAATAATAGGTCGTTTACTTAAACGGTTTGGCCTAGACTATAACTTAGGGACCCTCATGTAGAGAACTTAAGACATAAGTTTGCATTATGTTTTCTGCATTCGATCATTGCACTAACCAAATACTTTTGGTTATGATCAGAATGCCGCCGAGAAAACAACTGACTCCGCAAGTCTCTGCACCTCACTCTTCGACTCCTACACCACCTGATTCACCACCGCCACCTCCTCCTCCTCCACACTCTCCGCCACCAGGCTCAAGCAATGCTCAGACACTAGATCCTACTACCATCGCCTTGGGGACACTGCTGAGTACCCAATTGACAAGCCAACTGAAAGATGTCATCCCAGAGATGATAAACCGGATTCAGGGACATGGAAATTCTTCTGGCCATACCACCGGGGAAGCTAGTGTAAACACTAGTCATGCTTCTGATTGCTCCTACAAGTCCTTTGTAGGGTGCAAACCCCCAAGTTTTACTGGAGTTGAAGGAGCTGTTGGATTAATTCAATGGCTAGAGAAAATGCAGAACACTCTGGACATTAGCAGTTGTCCAGAACACCATAAAGTTCGCTATGCAGCCGGTTCATTCAGCAAGCGAGCTCTAACATGGTGGAACGCACAGATCAGGGCTAAGGGAAGAGACGAAGCAATGGCAATGCCATGGTCAGAATTCAAACTCCTTCTGAGGAACGAGTTCTGCCCGAAGCATGAACTACAGCAACTGGAGATCGAGCTCTCGAACCATGTAATGAAGGGAGCTGACCATATGACTTTCACCACTCGCTATCATGAGTTGGTAGCGTTGGTACCAGAGATGGTGCCAACATTGGAAAAGCTGATTGACCGTTATGTGGCGGGATTACCTTCTTGTATTCAAAGCATTGTGTTGGCTGCATATCCTGCTACTCTAGAGTCAGCTATCTCCCTTTCTGCTAAGCTCACCAATGTAATGGTGAAGTCGGGAGTTCTGAAAGATGACACGGGGAAATCCAAGGAAACAACATCGAAGAAACCAGAGTACCACCAAAAGAAGAAACAAAAGGTTGTCAAGAACTATGCAACCGTTACCCCTCTGAGACAGGCACCTGCAGCACCTGTCAATCCTGCTACTAGGGGTTATGGTGGAGAACATCCCCAGTGCACTCACTGCAAGTATCATCATCCTCCTGCTGCTCAATGTAGGAAGTGCACTAACTGTGGTCGGTTTGGCCATTGGGTTACCAAATGCCGGGTTGCTGTAAACCAGGCTACTAACACTGCAGCAAGAGCACTACCTCCACCACCACCACCACAGAATCCAGTCAACAACAACAGAGGATGCTACAACTACGGGGAAATGGGTCATTTCTCCCGCAACTGTCCAAAGAGAGTGCAACCGGGAGCACAAGCACCTCGCGGACGAGCTTTTGTTATCGGAGCCAATGCTGCACGCCAAGACCCTAATGTGATCACTGGTACATTTCTTTTACATGACTCTTATGCATCTATACTATTTGATACTGGTGCAGACCAGAGTTTTATTTCATCTGATTTTGCACGACAACTTAGTCTTACTGAAGAAACTTTAGACTCCCCTTACATTATCGAAGTAGCGGATGGGAAACAAATTACAGTTAGCACTATACTTAGGAACTGCCCACTTATACTCGTAGATCACACATTCACCATCGACTTGTTGCCGATGGAGTTGGGCAGTTTCGATATCATCGTGGGGATGGATTGGCTCTCACTCAATTGAGTTGAAGTTATATGTTCCGAGAAGCTACTTCGGATTCCAGTGACGAATGATAGTGTATTGGAAGTTCGTGTGGATCAAGCAAAGCGAAACGTAAAGATCATATCATGCATAAAAGCGCGTAAGTGTCTGCAAAAGAAGTGTATAGCTTTCTTGGCTCATGTAGTGGAGAAAGAGAAAGACAAGAAAACGATACAAGACGTACCGATAGTGAAGGAATACCCTGAAGCGTTTCCTGAAGATCTACCTGGTTTGCCTCCTGTGCTACCGGTAGAGTTTCGTATTGATCTGATTCCTGGAGCAACACCTGTTGCTAAATCTCCTTACAGGTTGGCACCGTCGGAGATGCAGGAATTATCCAACCAACTACAGGAGCTACTTGATAAAGGTTTCATCCGACTGAGCTACTCACCTTGGGGAGCTCCGGTTTTGTTCGTGAAAAAGAAAGATGGATCTTTTTGTATGTGCATAGACTACAGGGAGTTAAACAAGCTAACCATCAAGAATCGGTATCCCTTACCGAGGATTGATGATTTGTTTGATCAATTGCAAGGAGCTCAATACTTTTCGAAGATCGATCTGCGTTCCGGATACCGCCAGCTCAGAGTACAAGACGAAGACATACCGAAGACGGCGTTTCATACCAGATACGGGCATTACGAGTTCATGGTAATGCCTTTTGGTTTGACGAATGCACCCGCGGTTTTCATGGATCTCATGAACCGTGTGTGTAAGCCGTATTTGGATCAATTTGTTATTGTTTTCATTGATGACATATTGATCTATTCTAAAAGCAAAGAAGAACACGAACAACACCTTAGAAAGATCTTGGAACTGTTAAAGGAAGAGAAGCTCTATGCCAAATTCTCTAAGTGTGAGTTTTGGTTAAAAGAGGTTCAATTCCTAGGCCACGTTGTTAACAGTGAGGGAATACACGTTGATCCTGCCAAGATCGAGGCAATAAAAGATTGGGACACTTCGAAGACACCTACGGAGATATGTTCTTTTCTAGGCTTAGCAGGCTATTACAGGAGGTTCATCTCGAACTTTTCTAAAATAGCTCTGCCACTCACGAAGCTAACACAGAAAAGCAAGCCGTTTGTTTGGGAACAGAAGCAAGAAGAAGCCTTTCAGACTTTGAAGCAAAAGCTATGTGATGCTCCGATCTTATCCCTCCCAGACGGTTGTGATGACTTTGTTGTGTATTGTGATGCATCCCATCAGGGACTTGGCTGTGTACTTATGCAGCGGGACAAAGTTAGTGTATGCTTCAAGACAACTCAAGATTCATGAGAAGAACTACACTACTCATGATCTGGAACTGGGAGCTGTGATATTTGCACTGAAGATCTGGAGGCATTACTTGTATGGCACCAAGTGTACCATATTCACCGATCACAAAAGCCTGCAACACATATTTGATCAGAAGGAACTCAACATGAGACAACGACGTTGGGTTGAGCTTCTGAATGATTACGACTGTGTAATCAAGTACCATCCGGGCAAGGCGAACGTTGTAGCTGATGCCTTGAGCCGGAAGGAACGGGTCAAACCCTTGCGCGTCAGAGTAATGGGAATGACTGTGCAGACAAGCTTACACGACAACATCATACAAGCACAACAAGAGGTTATTGAACGTGAAAACTTGAAGAAAGAACTCGATTGCGGAGTGGAGAAACATTTGGAAACAAAACCCGATGGACTTGTTTACTTCAAGGATCGTATATGGATTCCTGCAGTAGATGAGTTGAGAAAACTTATTTTTGATGAAGCACACAAAACCAAGTACTCGGTGCATCCCGGTGCTGATAAGATGTATCAAGATTTACGGGCGTTTTATTGGTGGCCGGGTATGAAGAAAGACATAGCTGAGTATGTTGGTCGATGTCTTACGTGTGCCAAAGTGAAGGCGGAACACCAGAGACCGTCAGGTCTACTGGAACAGCCTGAAATTCCACTTTGGAAGTGGGAACAAATAGCTATGGACTTTGTTACCAAACTACCCCCACTTCCAGTGGACATGACACTATATGGGTTATCGTTGATCGATTAACCAAGTCTGCTCATTTCTTGCCTATGCGAGAAACTTACTCGAAGGATAAAATAGCGAAGCTTTACATCAATGAGATAGTGGTACGTCATGGTGTGCCATTTTCTATCATTTCGGATCGTGATAGCAGATTTACATCAAGGTTCTAGCAGTCATTGCAGAAATCTCTGGGGACGCAATTAAACTTGAGTACAGCTTATCATCCACAAACGGATGGTCAAAGCGAACATACTATACAGACCCTGGAGGACATGTTAAGAACTTGTGTTCTAGACTTTGGTGGTAATTGGGACTCTCACTTGCCACTAATCGAGTTCTCCTACAACAACAGTTATCACAGCAGCATCGGTAGCGCCCCATTCGAGGCTCTTTATGGTCGAAAATGTCGGTCACCGATCTGTTGGTCGGAAGTGGGAGATAATCGAATAACAGGGCCAGAACTTATTCAAGAAACTACATACAAGATTGCTCAGATACAACAAAGACTACAAGCAACACGAAGCAGACAAAAGAGATATGCCGATAAACGGCGCAAGCCGTTGGAATTCCAAGTGGGAGACCGTGTCATGTTGAAGGTTTCTCCATGGAAAGGTGTAGTTCGTTTTGCAAAGAAAGGCAAATTAACACCACGATACGTCGGACCGTTCGAGATCATCGAATGCATTGGTCCTGTGGCGTACAGATTAAGCTTACCGGATGAACTTAGTGGTGTACATGATGTGTTTCACGTCTCAAACTTGAAGAAATGCTTAGCTGATGAAACTCTTATCATACCAGTTGAAGAAATTCAATTGGATGAAAACTTACGTTTTGTTGAAGAACCTTTAAAGATTATGGATCGCAAAGTTAAGAAACTGAGGCGAAGCCGTATTCCTATCGTTAATGTTCTTTGGAACTCAAGGCGCTGACCCGAGTTTACTTGGGAACGTGATCACATGAAGAAAAAGTATCCCCAACTCTTTACAGAGGAAGCCGTACCGAATAACGAGTCTTAAATTTCGGGACGAAATTTCTCTAACAAGGGGAGACTGTAACATCAGTGCCGGACGCGTGCCGGAACAGTGATCGCAACAGTAAACTTAAACAATAACTCAGGTACATTTTGCGTGAAAACTATATTATGCTATTGATACATTTTGATTTAACATGAAACTATTAAATGATTGTCTGAATCTGACTGAAACCTTAGGGTTTACCAGTCAGAAACATGTCAGACAACACAGTGCTGAAACATAAACACTTGATGTGATATTATTTGGTGTAAACGTATGTGAGGTTAAACAAAACAAAACTATAACAATTGTTGTTGCGGAATGCTAAACCAACGAGTTATTCGTATAGGTGACGATCTGTACGAATGATTCTGATAGTTTAACGTTCTGTAATATTGATTTAACATTAGAAAACAAGAATCAGAAAGCCAAACCATTGACGTGTTCGTTCGAATGACGATTCGAACGAATACGCACGATGGCGACGCGATCTGACGAAACGAATAACGATACGATCGATAATAATTTTAAGGAAATATAACATTTCGTATTTTACAATTTTGAAACTCATCATAATTAAAATTTAATCAAACTATTTTATAAAATCGCGAACCGAGCAACCGAAACGAACCCGAACACCCCCGGGGTATATAAACCCTAAATGAGAGCATTTATCTCATTCATGACAAACCCTCTCTCTCTACCCTTCCTTTCCCGTCATCTCTCTCTCTCTCTCTCTAGATTTTCACTTTAAATCACCATAACTTCTTCATATTTTGATGAAATCGTGAGTTCTCGGAGCCTAAACGACCATCTTGATCTCCTCTATCAAGAAGTACAACCGATCTGAGGGATCATCCAGCCAAACTCAAGGTATGAAGCATGGAAGTTCACGAAAATTAGGGTTTTTAACCCATTTGTTGACCGCACACACACACAACCGGATATGTTGCCATTTTCGAACCATCCTTCCTTTGAGAGCTTGTACATCAATAGCAACACCATGGAGATCGCATGGCCACGGTTCGAACCAGATTGAGGGCAAACAGGTCATGGGGAAACGAACCTGTTAACACAGCCCAGGGCCGAACCTTTATGCATACCAGCCGAACCTTCTTGCCCTCACATGCGACCAATGAACCTTCGTCTCCTGATCTTGAACGAACCCTCTTCTGACTGCCGAACCATGCGCAGGTGCAAACCACGAACCTGTGTGCATGAATGCTACGAACCCTGGTGGCTGAACAGGAGGACTCGGCGAACCCTACTGGTAATCCCCACTTATCCGAACCTTCTAGCATGGCCGAACCCTACTTGATTAGCTACCCTAACCTTATTTTGCCGAACCAGGGAAGAAGCTGCGAACCTATGACTATTAACCATCAGCCGAACCCTCTCGTGTAGGGCAAACCTTGCGTGTGGCTGCCAAACCCATCACCACTCCCGAACCCTGTTGCAACGAACCATATGATCACGAACCCTCTGGCATGAACGAACCCTGCACGAGTTTAAGCAAACCGAACCTGTTGGGCCAACCATTACCGAACCCTTGGCTTTCATTGGACGAACCTCACGTAGGCGGTGAACTAAGAGTTGGGCGAACCTACATCCTCGACGAACTCTAGTGCTACTCACCAAATCTTCTATGTTTACAATTAGCCGAACCCCACCTTAAACAAACCCAAAGGTTCGCTGTAGATAGAACTACCCAACTCCTTTACTCGGCCCAAGTCCTAGGTCCACATAAGGTTGTTCGGCCCATGCTTCCTATCCATAAAGATGGTCGAGGCCCACAAGGTTTTAAGTGGTCTAAGCGGTCTAACTTGGCCCAAACTCTTTCGGCCCACTTAATTAGCCCAACCCTTTTGTAGCCATCATGTAACAACAGGCCCATGGGATTTCTTGTGGCCCAATACCCATAACAGGCCCATACACACTCAATTTGTAGGCCCAATGTTATTATAAATGGTCCAATACGTTATCCGGCCCAATGGATTTTTTTAGAAAATGATAAACGTATGAAAGAACGTTAGAAACGGTAATAAACAATTTCATGAAACATCACTTTAATTAAAGTGATGTTAAAATGATGATACAACGGATGCAAAGTCTTAAACATATTATTTAGAAAGTTTTGAGGTATGATTTAAGCATTAATTCAAGGAAATTCAAAAACTCAAGGAGATTTAACACAATATTACCTAGCATATGGAATCCCGGGCCGGATAAGGAACAAGACTCGCGAGTGTTAGTCAACTTTAGGACTAACACTTACACGCACAACAAATCCTTATAAACTTATACTTATAAACTTTAATATTATGAAATCAATACAGGAGCGCGAATACCATAACAAGTGCAAACAAAGAGTGCGTGCATTCATATTCTACATAGTCAATCACTAAGGACATAAAGTGAGTTCATTTGTCCCTTTTCAAACTTATTTGTTTTACTTCGGGACTGAGAAGCATGTTAAACATTTTCATGAAACTATTGAAATGTTATTTAACGCTTAAAACATAAACATGATACTTATATTGAAACTTATGCTTGAAACTTAGTATACTTTGTAAGGCAATAGACTTGAAACTTATATATTAAACTTGTAGCTTGAAACCATATGTTGGATGCTTATGAGGCTTGATGCTTATACTTGTGAAACCTTATACTTTAAACATGAGATTTAAGGCTTATACTTGTGAAACTTTATACTTTAAACATGAGACTTGATGCTTATACTTGTGAAACTTTATACTTTAAACATGAGACTTGATGCTTATACTTGTGAAAATTTATACTTTAAACATGAGACTTGATGCTTATACTTGTGAAACTTTATACTTTAAACATGAGACTTGAGGCTTATACTTGTGAGAACTTTATGCTTAAACATGAGACTTGATGCAAACCTATGGGATTCATGATGAAACTATGTGTGGACACTTGAAACTTTATGCTTGAAACTACTACTTGCGCATGAAACATGGTACATGTATCTAATCATAGGCTACGTAATTGCTAAACGAATGGTAGTCCAGAGCTTGTACCTATGGATTGAGATATATGTGAAACATAAACGTAACGAGACTAAGCTATTACCTATATAAGAGACATGTAATTGCTAAACTACTGGTAGTCCAGAGCTTTTGTCTGCTTATATGAGGTATGTAATTGCTAAACATAAACGTAACGAGACTAAGCTATTACCTATATAAGAGACATATAATTGCTAAACTACTGGTAGTCCAGAGCTTTTGTCTGCTTATATGAGGTATGTAATTGCTAAACATAAACATAAAGATGCTAAGCTATTATCTATATAAGAGACATGTAATTGCTAAACTACTGGTAATCCAGAGCTTTTGTCTGCTTATATGAGATATGTAATTGCTGGATTACTTGTGTATGCATGGCTTGTGTCTATGTATGAGATATGTAGTTGCTAAACAAGTGCTAGTGCAGAGCTTTTATCTTGTATAGGAGACACGTAATTGCTAGACTAAGCTTAACTAATCTGTGAGCTACGTAATTGCTAAACGACTGCTAGTGCAGAGCTTGTACTCACGCATGAGATTAGGGACAGCTAAACTATGTGCGTGTGAAACTTGATGCTTGATAAACATACTTTGAAACTAACACTTGTGAACACTATAGACTTGTAAACGTTGAAACAGAAAACAAAAGCTTTGATGAAGAATGGGTTGATTGGTAGGTAAAATGCTTAATTATTATTAACAACAGTGTAATATCCGGTTTAGTATGTGGTGGGATGTTGGCTGGGCGGGAGGTAAGCTCGACCCTACATATGCCCTATATATAAGCATACCGATTTGGATGTTACATGTGGAGTTAATGAGGTTAAGGTTTTACCGAAGGAGGTTTGTGAAACTATTTTAAACTTATAAACTTTATGAACTCACCAACCATTGTGTTGACCTTGTTTTTCTTACTTGCATTCTCAGGTGATGAACAGGTTTAAGCTAAGGCTTTTGGATTTGCATACTAGGCGGCCCAGATAGAGGACCTAGTAGACTTTTGAGAAGCACATATTTTGTTGATGATACATATTACTTTTGATATCTTGTACATATACATGATATAAACATGTTATTCTTTTGATAGGTTTACTGAGTTAAATTGCAGAACATTGATAATGTAATTTAACTTTGTAATCCTAGTTATCATTTGATTGTGCTTTAGTATTCTTAAACATTGATGCTATGTAAACAATCTGATCATCTTGATTATCACCCACGATATCACGCCCCGGGAACCTTCCGCCCGACGGGGACTCCGATCCAACCCCGCCGGCTCGGGGTGTGACAGGATACATAAGAAAACTGATGCAATTCAATTAGACTCCAAAGTTTAAACTCTAGCATGCATATCCTACTAGTTTGCAATTATGTTTTTAGAATATCTCGTCTCCAAACTCATATCAATACTTAGCACAAAGTTTATATCGTCTCCAAACTCGTTCCAATACAAAGCACAAAGCTAAGTATTTTACAAGTCTGCCCAAGATGGTACTTTTCGCCCTTTTAGCACATTTGACCTAAGTCAAAGCGAAGGTGGTATCTAACACACCTTAGGCTACTCGGTATCTAATAACATAGAATAACATAGAATCACAAAACAAATAGAAACACATAGCACGAATTCAAACCAAATAGACTAAATGCATTGCATCTATAGAATTTGAATCTATATGTAACATCTCAAAAGTACAAAATGTAAAAAGGGAGTATAGAATTACTCACATGATTTCCTAGCTTTGTCACTTGAATCGTTGCCTAGGGTTTAAGAAGTTGTGCTTGCACACCTTAACCTATAAGCAATAGAATTTCTTAATCTATGTACTTAGAGTTCAAGTTTGGCATCCTAGTTTCTATGGCATACTATGGAAGTCCTAATTGATATGTCTAAGTTTGAATGGTTTTCATTTAGGATTATTAATTTATTTATTTATCAAATAAATATCCTAATTGATTTTTGAATGCTTATTTATTTATTTGATTTTGCATAATCAAATAAATAAATATTCAAATTTATTTTGAATAATTATTTATTTATTTGATTTTAAATAATCAAATAAATAAATATCCTATTTGATTTTGAATAATCAAATAAATATTCAAATTGATTTTGAATAATTATTTATTTATTTGATTTTGAATAATCAAATAAATAAATACCCTAATTGATTTTGAATAACTATTTGAATATCTCTTGATGTTTAAATTTAACCTAATTTCCATCTTTTTGTTTTTATTGTTTAATGTTTAAAGAGATTTTGTAGTTAAAAGAATGCATCTTAAATTAATAATTCTGTTAAAGAAATTGTATGCTTAATATAAAAGATTTATGTTTACTTTAAAAACAACAACCTTTTTATTTATTTTATTTTGAAATATTTCTTTGTTTACAAAATTTTCTTTTTAGAATAATGATAATTCGCTTTGTTTAATAGTTTTAAAAACATATAAATAAATTCTTAGTTTTATAAAACAACTTTAAGGTTATAAAATTTGTTTGGACAAAATTGATTTAAAATTAAAAGGATACATTTATAATCATTTTATTATTGAAAATAATAAAAGATAAAAATCGACATATATGTATTTTTATAAATTATTTTATTTAAAAGAAATAATAATAAAAGATTAATTATTAATAAACTAAATATATACATATATGTATTTTATAAAAATCATTTTAGTATTCTTTTTAGAAAAATGATAAAAGATTAATCAAAGTTTTATTAGTTTATGTATTTAAGCTTAAAATAAGTGAAATTAATTGGTTTTATTAATAAAAATAATGTTAACATTTTCTGTGATTAATTGATTTATAACTGAATAATAAAATTATGATTTTAATATTTTTAGGATTTTTTTAAAAAAAATGATGGAAAGAGGCCCAAAGGAGCCAAAACCCGTATCTGGCCTCACCCGTAGGATTCAAACTCGGGTCTCGGGCGCCCAAGGGAGCATGTCTAACCACCAGGCTATGCCTTGTATGGCTTGATATATCTGGTTTCGAATTAATATTATACATGTTTGAATTTGGTTCCTAAAACCGTATGAACCCTAGATTGGGTTACAATTCGATTCGTCCGATACAAGCATTAATCGAACTGGGAACCATGGGGCTTTTATCCTGCATCTAAAACCGAGTGAAATGGAAGTAGAACCTACCTGGATTGATCAAGAGTCGATGGTGTTCGAGCAAGAGGAAGCTTCGGCCGTTCTTGGCTTTGATTCCGACTTCAGAGGGCTTGGGATTTGATTTGAGGTGTCCAGAGAGTTTTGAGAGGACTAGGGCGAGCTATTACGATTGATGGGATTGGGTTTTATACTAGTTTCATTAGAATTCTATTTTTGGTTTTTGTTTAGGCATTATAAGGATCTAATTCGAGTTGTTTTGATTTGATTTCGTCTATTGGTTTGAATGATACGATTCACGCACACATTCTCCTTCCAAATCCATTCCTAATTAATTTAGTGATAACCCGCGTGTATGAGCTGTTATGGTGGCCGGGTCGCGAGAATGGGTGGATGGGTCGGGTTGGGATGATGGGTGAAGATGAAGAAAGAAAGGTTTGGGATTTTTGCAATTTCAGTCCCTCAATTATCTATCTTTCATCTTTCAGCTTAAAATTCCCCGTTTTCTTTTAAGTTAGATTTGTAAATATGACAGTTTTGGTCTCTTTAACTCTTAAGAGTTTAACAAAATTTTATAAGCCCACTTTTAAATGTTTAAACTTTTATTTTATATTCAAATGTTTATTAAACTAGTTTTAAAAGAAGTTTTAATATTCATTAAATTTTTGTTCTTTTGTTTGAATAGATTTTATTTGTTAATACAAATTTTATGCACATCTATTATTATTGTTGTTATTATTATGATTATTTATTTTATTTTATTTTATTTATTGATTATCATTATTATATATATATATATGTATATATATTATATGTATTATTACTTGTATGCGTAGAATAATTCTAATTTAATTTTAAACCTTTTGTACCATATACATATATAATAATTTGTCTAATAATTCTAATAAATTTGTTTATTGAATGCATAAATAAATACCAGTGTTTTTATGAATGCTTTATTTTATTATAATTCAATCACGATTACAAAAAAAAATAAACGCCGAAAATCCTAGGGATTACATTTTAGGAAATACAAAACAAGTAAGAAAGTTGTAGAATAGTTGGTTTTGATTTTAGGCAAACGGAATAAACCTGTGCACTGTTATCGGTAGAAACAGTTGGTTAGCCCGTGTATTGATAGAAACGGTTGGTTCGCCCGTGTACTATTAGAATCCGTTGGTGAATCGTGTACTGTTAGGATCAATTGGTTAACCCGGGTACTGTTGAATTTAGAAACAGTTGGTTTGTTTCGTTATTGTATAACCCGTGTACTTATGTTGGTTGAAACAAAAGTTGGTTGTAATTTGCCTTTAAAAAACCCGTGTACTATTCTCAGTAATTAACAGTTGGTTTTGTTTCACTTTTTTTGTGACCGGAAAACCCGTGTGCTATTGTTGAAACAATTGGTTTTTGAAGAAACTTGTGTACTGTTTAAGTCAGTTGTTTTTTATAAACCGAGTACTGACTAGGTGAATTAATAGTTGGTTTTCATAACCCATGTACTGTTAAAGTTAGTTGCTTTTGATAAAAGCCATGTACTGACTTGATAAATAAGAGTTGGTTTTTTATAACCCATGCACTCTTATAGAAAGAAGGTTGTGATATATTTTTGATTAGAAACCTGTGGTAGACAATCTGTTAAGATTGGGAAAAAGAAGCCACGGAAAATGGTTGAAACCGAAGATAAAGAAGTGGTAACTTCAAAGGAAGGAGGGACATCAATGAGTTTCCAATGTCCCATGTTAAATTCCACAAATTACACTATTTGGGCTGTAAAGATCAGGTCGATCTTCAATGTACATGGTATTTGGGAAGCCATTGAACCAAAAACGGGAACTGAAGTCGATGAAAAGAAAAACAATGCTGCAATTGCATTGTTATATCAAGCAATTCTCGAAAACATGGTTTTGCAAATTGCAAATCTTACTTCAGCCAAAGAAATTTGGGAGGCGTTAAAGGTTCGGCATGTAAGAGTTGAAAGAGTTAAAGAGGCTCGGTTACAAACACTCGAGTCAGAATTTGAATCTCTTAAAATGGGTGTTAACGAGTCACTCGATGTTTATGCTGGGAAAATAAGTGAGATTGCATCTCAAGCTAGCAATCTTGGGCATATAATGAATGACAAAAGATTGGTGCGAAAGTTACTTGGTTCGGTACCACCAAAGTTCATTCAGATTATTGCAGCAATTGAACAGTTTGCTGATCTTAATACGATGCCATTCCAAGAAGCCGTTGGAAGACTAAAGACGTTTGAGGAACGCACGAAGAAACAAATCAAGGAAGATGATATGCATGACAAACTCTTATTCACTAAAGGAGATGGAAAGGAGAAAGTCAAGGAGCATAAATGTGAAAGGTGTGGCCATGAAAATTCAAATCAAGATAGCAAAGGACGTGGTTGAGGCAAAAATTGGAAGTCTTGGAATAACAAAGATGGGAACCGCTTCCAACAAAGCAAAGATCACATCAAATGCTTCAAGTGTAATGGATTTGGACACTTCAAACATGAATGTCCAAAATGGGAAAGGAAGGAGGAAGCAAACCTTATTCAAAACGAGGATGACGAGCCAACACTACTATGATGGCAAATCGGATCTTGAAAAATGAAGATCTCGCTTAAACTAAGTTTAGTTTATGGGGGAGAATGAAAGTTATTTAAACTAAACTTTATTTATTAAAGTATTTGGGTAGAATATGTAAATATTATAAGTTAAAGGTTGTAATGTTGATTTGTAAAATAAAAAACTGAAACTAGGGTTATAAATAGGATTATGTCTGTAAACATATGTAAGACCAAGATTTACACATAATCGTATATCAAGTTGGTTGTAAATTCTTTGTTCTTCGTTCTTGTTCTTTTCGATTGTATATTTCGTTCTTGATTACCAACAATTGCAAGCTCTTATATGTGTAGACACAAGATCAAGCTCTTAATGGGCAAGAATGCAACAAATGATGTTTGCAAAACTTTAATTTTAGATTTCACATGCAAAATTTATCATTTTGGACTCACTTTTATCATTCTTTACTTGTTATTAATCTGTCATACTTTGGGTTTTTACTTTATTATACTTTAACAATTGATACTATGTAATGCTTTAATATTTTACACTTCATGTGAAAACTCTCACATACTATATCGTTAAATTTAGACAAGTTTTAGATAAGAGAATTTTAGATCAAAGAAGGTCATCTTAATCATATGATTCATATCTATGCACATACTTTAACTATGTAAGTTATGATCCATTTTGGGAATCCATTATGAAATTCAACCAAGTCTTGTGAAATGCATATAAGGGAATCTCACTACGACCAAATCCTATATGGATGTCATTTGAGTGTGCGATGCAGCGGTTTATTATCTTTGTTATTGATATGCTAAAGTGAATAGTGGAATTAGTATGTCTACTAATGTAAGCAGAATTACTAACAACAACATCCATATATTAGACCTTAAGTTGTTAGCACATACATGTAGATTGCATAATGTTAAGCACTTAAAGTGTGTGTTTGTGTTAGGATCTACTATATACACAACATTTAGTTTATTAAAGTAAATACGTTGGTCTTTAATATCCGTGAAAGAAACCATGTGCGCTTCAATTGCTAATGCTTGATCTTCTTTTAATATGGTTTTTGGTTGTGTGCATCTAAGACAAAAAAAGCTCTATTAGTAATTATGTTAGAATATGTGTTGAATAAAAAGCAATAGGTACCTTTTGCATGTTGGACTTCGCGTTTTGATGGTTTCGTTAATGGTGTTGCATTATTTTGTGCATCATGTTGTGGTTTTGTTTTTTTAGGATTGGTAATTGTGTCAAAAGCTTTATGAACACTCATGGTACCATCTCTCTTCAATGTGGTCTGGATACACCTTTTTAGTGCACTCTGAGCATAAGACATAATACCATGTATGATAAGGAGATATATTTGTGACACTTTCCAAACATGTCAAGTGTGTTTGTTGTATTTAATAATGTATAAGTTTTACAAATATTTGAGAAATTTGTGATGGGAAAATGCAAATAATGTTACCTTATGCTCTTCAGGATTGATGTTTAGAAGTCCCTTAAATGTAATTTTTTGTGGTTGAAATGTTGATGTTTTCAAATTTTTGAATCTGAAAGCAACGAATAAATATATATATTTAACAAATGTACAGTGTGTTTGTGTTAACATGAATGAATAATTAGTGTAGGTTTAATACTCATTAACAAAACAAGTTTGATCAGGAAAGGGTGGATTTATGGAGATAGTAGTTGCTGATGTAGAAGGGTCCCTACCATAGAATATAAGTTTGAGTCATTATATGTTATTAAATAAGGTTAAATATATTTTTACTAAGCTTTAAAATCGATTACCATTGTGGATGTTATTGCCATGATCTGGCCACTTGTTGTTCTTGAGTTATGTTGGAAGATTTTTTTTCCCCACAATGTTATTTTTATTAAATTCCCGCTGAAATAATATTAATTAAAAAAATTGTTATTAATATTGTAATGAAAGGGTAGATAATTTATAGTTTAGTCTTTACCTGTCATCTTGAAGCAATACTTTTGTCAATTGTTTTTCCGATTTGGTTGTCACAGTCCTAATTTTATCCACATGACCAATAAAATCTGTTGATGAGTGAATGTTGTGAATCATTGGTAAAATCATGTTTTTAAGTATAATATGTCGTATGTGTTACCGGTTAGAAGTTTGTGATTTTTCAATCGACTTCCCAAGTCATTGTAAGAAGTGAAGTTATAACAATATGTAAGGATGTCATTGTGAAGTAGTTCCTTGAAAGATGCTATTTTTTCAATTTTGAGAGATGTTTGATACGGAACAACAACCATGTATGTCCTTGAAGGAATACACAAGTATTTGGTGATTGTACAACATGATTGGACTATGATGATGGTGTCAAAGTAGCCTTCCTCTTTTGAGTCCACAATAGCCTCAATTGCATCACCCTACAAATTTAATAATATATATTACTATATGATTATAAGGGATGGGAATTAATTTAATGTTCTAACTTACATGAATATCGACAAATAGGTAACATGTATCTTGGTTTTTGTTGTGTGGCCTCCATTTTCTTATAATTCGAACTTTAAGTGGTATAGAGGTATTACAAGGTTTAATATTAGATATTCATTTAGGATGCATTGTCCTTTCTTGTTTGGTTCACTGCCAAAGTGTAGAAGATAATATTAAACATATTTATGGTTGCAATAGTATAGCATGTTAATAAAATCTAACATTTATTATATAAGATAAAAGATAAGAAGAGTTAAAACACAAACATTTGTACTACTTTAATCTCATTTAGCTAGATAGTCAGAAAACACAATATTTTTGTTGAGTTTTCAGTGCCTTTGTCTTGTGGTACAATAAGAACTTTTATTCCTTAGGGTGAGGTTGCTCTTGATAAGGCGACATATATTTGTCCATGACTAAACACCGGTTGGGGTAAGTAAAGACCTATTTTGTTAAGTAATGTCCTAGACTTTTGTTGATTGTCATTACGTAACATAATTTTAATTGGAACTGCTTTCTCTTAAACATAAAAGGTAATTATTTATCAATGTGTGCAAGGGTTATGCATGTAATGTATACACGATTCCCAATTGATGTTCCTGTTATTATTCGAGCTTTGACAATTCTTGGAAGCAATTGGGTAACTATTAATCTGTTAGTTACACAGTCCATCCATTTGATTTAGGTTGCATAATAGTATTATTGGGGAGTTAACTTTTTAGTTGTAGTTTATGAGGTGGTCGACCATTAAAGTTGAGCAGATTCAGATTTTCTGTTGGATAAAATAGTTCTACATCTTCATTGTTTACAACATCATTTTGAGGATCATATCATTGATCTCTTATATTGTATCATTCTTAGGGCAAACAATTGCCATTTTAGAGAATTCTGTTGCAGATGGATTTTTTAAAGTGTTTTTGTCATAGATAAAATGGATAAGATCTAATAACGCATTCTCATGAAAAGGTCATAGTTGTTAAAAGCTCTTGCCTTGACGCCTAGGCGCAAAAAAAAGCCTAGCTCACTCTTAGCACTTCTGTGATGCTTAGGCACAGATTAGGGCTTTTTTTTTCGAAAAGCCATTAGAGGCGGTGACTTAAGGGAAGGCGAAGCTGAATCCAGGCGGTGGCTTTTTAAAAAAAACGTTTTTTTTATATCTTTTTTTTTTGTTTTGATATTATTGGATTTGGTTTAATCTTTTTTTCTTAAATACTCGATTAAACGGATAAGGAAAATAGTATTTTATGTATTTTTTGTTTTGAAAATCAAAAAATTGGGTCGACTACTCCTACTCTTCAGTCTAACCGCATCACATTATCGGCTTCATGAGCTTGTATTCGAACATCATGGAATTGGTTTTTATCATCTGATATTTATTAATATGAATTGGACTTTTGGTACAAAGTATATTATTTTATATTCTAAAGTATAAATGTGTAATATAATTTTATTTTTTTTATACGTGCGCTTTTTTTCCTCAGGCTAATGCTTTTTTTTTTTGCGCTTATCGCCTAGGCCTTAGGTGAGACCATTGCGTCTTAAGTGCGCCTAACGCCTTTAACAACTATGAAAAAGGTATTAAATAATGTGACGATATTTTGGTGGTCTTTGTGTTTTCTTGTTCGTCTTTATCAAAGTCTCCAATTGGTCTTTGAAGGCACATGTTATAGTTAATTTAAAAACTTTAAAATATCTCCATAAATATGATCTTGTTAGATGATGCTATGATATACTCCCTTGTTTAATTTTAATTGGTAGCGTTTGTCTGGTATCTTTGGCTAGTAAAACAGACTTCCCCCCCAAAAGGTTGATTAGGGTTGTTAAATAGGTCTTTCAAGGTTTTGTCTAATGATTCAAAACATATGCGGTCATTCATGAGAGCTTCATCCCAAATAATAATGGAAGCTTCTGTTAGTATTTGTGCAAGATGGGTGCCATTTTATGTGGCAAATTGTCACATCATTCAATTCGAAAGGAATTTTTAAACGCGAATGTGCTGTTGTACCAGAATGTAGCAATAAAGATGCAATACTATAAGCAGCGACCACTAACACAATATTTCATTTTCAACGTAGCGCTAAAATGGTTGTTTTCCATATGAAACTCTACCGGTCGCACAGGTGGCAAACCTGGTATATCTTCAGGAAATACCTCCGGATACTCTTTCACAACCGGTACATCTTGTATCTTTGTCTTGTCTTTATCCTTCTCCACCACATGAGCCAGGAATGCAACGCACCGTTTCTGTAGACACTTATGCGCTTTTATGCAAGAGATGATTTTGATACTGCGTTTTGCTTGATCCCCTTTTACTTCCAATACGCGATCACTCGGCAATGGAATTCGAAGCAGCTTTTCAAAACAGATGACATCCACTCGATTAGAGGAAAGCCAATCCATTCCAACAATGATGTCGAAACTACCCAAATCCATCGGTATCAAATCAATGGTGAATGTATGACCGTTAAGGGTCAATGGGTAATTTCTATAAACTGTACTAACTGTGATCTGTTTCCCGTTAGCTACTTCTATAATGTAAGGGGAATCTAACTGTTCTTCTATAGAATCTAGTTGGCATGCAAAATCGGTAGAGATAAAACTATGATCCGCACCAGTATCAAATAGAACAGATGCATAAAAGTCATGTAAAAGAAACGTACCAGTGACCACATTTGGGTCCTGGCGCGCGGCTCGTGCTCCAATAACAAAGGCTCTTCCACGAGGAGCTTGAACTGCCTGTTGTGCCTTCTTCGGGCAGTTCTTTGCAAAGTGGCTTTGTTCGCCACAACTAAAGCATCCACCGTTGTTTTGGTTGGCTGGTGGAGGGAGAGCTAGATCAGCATTGTTGACTGCTGGATTTGGTGTAAATCTGCACTGTTGGACCCAGTGCCCTTTTCTTCCACAACCCGTGCATTGACGGCACTGATTGTTTGTAGCATGATGATACTGGCATTTCGTGCACAGAGGATGTGGGCCAGTATACTGTTTCTTGGGCACATTTTGTTGTGCCACTGCTACTTGGTTAAGGGGAGTAGCAACTGTATAGTTTTTAATGAATTTCTGCTTCTTCTTCTTCTGATGTTGTTGATGATAAGGTTTCTTTGAAGACTCTTCCTTGTGTTTGCCGGTGTCAGCCTCTTTCTTCAGAACTCCTGAGGCTACCATTAGGTCAGTGAGTTTTCCAGACAATCTCACTGCAGACTCGACAGTGGTAGGGTTGGCTGAAACAACCATGCCCTGAATGCAGGCGGGAAGTCCACCTACATATCTGTCTATTCTCTTCTCTAAAGTTGGCACCATGTCTGGCACCAAAGCAACTAACTCGTGGTAACGAGTAGTGTACCCCATGTGATCAGCCCCTTTCATCACATGGCTGGACAGTTCAACCTCCAGTTTCTGCAACTCGTTCTTGGGGCAGAACTCTGTTCTCAGTAATGTCTTGAAATCTTCCCATGGCATGGCCATAGCTTCTTCTCTTCCTCTAGCATTGACTTGACCATTCCACCAAGTCAAAGCCCGCTTGTTGAATGTTCCAGCTGAGTAACGGACTTTGTGGTGCTCTGGGCAGCTACAAAGATCCAGAGTAGCTTCTATCTTTTCAATCCATTGGATTAATCCAACGGCTCCTTCAGACCCGCTAAAGCTGGGTGGCTTACATCCTACAAATGACTTGTAGGAGTAATGGGATGAACCTCCAGTATTTCCACTGGCTTCCCCTGATGAGTTGCCAGTGTTGTTGATTTCGTTGCGGAGACGGAGAAACATCTCCAGTATCGCCTCCTTCATTTGGTTGGTCATCTGGTTACTCAGAAAAGTCATCATGGCGATAGTGGCAGGATCCATCATCAGTGTTGTGCTCGAGCTAGATGGTTGAGTGATCAGAGGAGGAGGAGGAGGTGGCGGTGGTGAATCATTTGGTGACGGTGTGGAGGAGTGTGGATACAAGTCTTGTGGTGGTAGAGGTAACAAGGGAGGCTGTCTTCTCGGCGGCATTCTGATCATAACCAATAAAGTTATCGGTTAGTGCATTGATCAAATACAGAAGACAGTATGCAAATAATTCCTAAGTCCTGTTTTCTCTATATGCAGGGTCCCTAGGTTATAGTCTAGGCCAAACCGTTTAAATAAGTGACCTATATTTCTCTCTAACCATGGCTCTGATACCAATCTGTCACACCCCGAGCCGGCGGGGTTGGATCGGAGTCCCCGTCGGGCGGAAGGTTCCCGGGGTGCGATATCGTGAGTGATAATCAAAATGATCAGATTGTTACATAGCACATGATACATACATGAGAAACTTGCTAAAATAGAATAGAATTACAAAGTTAAATTACATCAGTTAAGTTTATAATTTAACAATGTAAATCTATTATTACATCATATTCTTCTATCTTGTATCTGCACAAGATATACAAAATAAACTGTATAATGGTGCTTCAAAATATGCAGGTCCAAAAAGCTAGGTCCTCTATCGGCTAACCTAGTCCAAAGAAATAACTCTTCAGTTGACCTGTTCGTCACCTGAGAAGTCATGCAAAAATAAAGTCAACACAAGGTTGGTGAGTTCATTAAATTTTATAAAAATGAATTTGAATAACCTTAATGACAACCTTAACCTCACCATTAACCACCTATACCATCCAGCTTAGTATGCTTATATATAGGGCATATGTAGGGTCGAACTTACCGCCCGCCCAGCCACCGTCCCACCACATACTAAACCACATGATATATTGTTCCTGGTGATAATTAAACATTTCATTCCAATACTTTGATTTCATGACATATGATTCATAGCATTTTATTACCTTGAAAATGTTTACCTTGATCCCCCCGAAGTGACGACCTTAACCTCATCAACAACCACCTATGCTATCCAATCAAGTATGGTTATATATAGGGCATATGTAGGGGACAAGCCCCAGCCACCGTCCCACCACATACCGGACTGCTTAACATATTGTTGTTAATGATAATTAAGCGTCTCACTCCATTCACCTCTGATTTAGATTCTGATTTCTACAATTTGATTTACCTTTGATCCTCTTGAGTTCATCATGGTTACATGATTTCCCAGAAGCAATTATAGAAATATAATGTTAAATATTTAATTAAACAAATAAATAAACATTTAAAATACAACTAAGGCATGATGATTGGGTCTTATTTGACTCAATCAATTAGACTTAGTTGTTGGTGGTTGTCCAAGTTGTACCCTCTCACACGTGACCCATATCAGACATAACTCACAAGGAGTATACCTGAGCGTGCCGGGATTTTAATGATGCCCATATCAGCTTGACCCAATGGTCTACTGTACATGCCGGGACTTTACGGATATCTTTTGATTCTTGATCTCTTTGATTCTCTTGATTTTGATTTCATTTGATAGTTCACGTTATTGCCCATATAGCTTGACTACAAGAGTCTACTATTTATGCCGGGACTTTATGTGTGTTACACGTGGTCTTGATTTCCATACAACCGACATCCACCTTAACTCAAGTATTAATGATTTCATTATTTTAATGATTCACACACATTTATGATTTCTGATTCCTTGAGTCTCTTGATTTGATCTTTAGAATTCCCATGATTTCGCAATGATAATTGATTCTTGATTATGATTCTTTGTTCCCAGATCACACACTGAGTTAGGTTTCTTTGAACATGATCCTTTGCTTTAGTTCCTTTGATTTCACTTTGAATTTAGATTCTTGAATTTGAGTTTGATGGACTAAAGGTTTGTTTAAAGTTTAGAATTAAGGTATAACTCATAAGAGTAATTTAATTAACTTGATAATTTGATCTGTATGGTAATTGCCTAGACAGGAGTCTAGGAGTATCAACAAGCATAAAGATATACATATAATGAATAAAAGCATTTAAGTAAACAATTTAAATAAAACAGTTTACGCATGCTTATCAGCCCCGCGTTTTAAAACAAAAATGTTAGAAAAGGGGCAATGAACTCACCTGTGCTGCTATGTAGATGATCTAACACAAAATACGCGCTCTTGTTGTAGCTTAGGTTTCTTCGGTTCCTGAGTTGTTTTATAAGAGTTCAACACGATAAGTAAACGTAATAGCAGTCGCACTTAAGGTTTGGTCTCAGTGTGTATAACCAAGTGTCCTAATTTACTAATTTCCTTTATGATTTAATCTAACTAACCTAGCCTAAATACCCTTTTATAAACCCAATTCCCATAATTAGTTACAACACTTATCTTTAAATTTTACAAAAATTTGGGCAGAGTCTCCTTTGTATTTAGTTCAAATCCAAACAATTATATTGCCTATTTTACAACCAAATCCTAATCAATTATAATAAACTCATAATTTATTTCAAATTAAACAAGATATTAGAAACATCATTCAATTTAATCTAACAAAATTTATAAAACATTTTTCTTTAATTATCATGACCCTGCTTGAATTAAATCACCATTTTACATGTGATGGGCTTTATTAAACCCATCGGGCCCACATTGACCCAATTGGTGATCCTTGATTTCCAATTGATCGCACAGCTTTTGTTTTGATTCTCATGACTTCCCAACCCTTTTCCTATAAGGAATTACCTATCTCTCCTCTCATGCACACATGCACATAGGGTTTTACTTCAATCATGAAATTATACATGCATTTCCCATGCATTCATGTTCATATGGCTAACCTTTACACGTTGGAATGCATAAATTTTTATGGTTTGGACTATCCTAATCCCAAGGGCAGCGAACCTTTTAGGGGTTGATCAAAGGTTCGGCTAACACACCTCACCAACGAACCTTTAAGGTTCGGCTACATCTCTAGGTTCGTGGTTCCCTAAGAAGGGTTCGGTTAATACATGTATATAGGTTCGTCGTGCAAGGGTTCGGCAAAGGTTACGGGTTCGGCTATGGTTTCCAGCACTTAGATTCGTTCCTTTATTATGGTTCGGCTAAGATGATGGCAACAGGTTCGTGGCATGGGTTGCAGTGTTCGGTGCGGCACATTCACGGGTTCGTTGCAGGTTCTATCCGGTGTCAACAGATTCGGTGCAGGGCTGAGGTTCGGCTAGGGTTTCGGCCACAAGGTTCGGCTCTCTCTTCAACTTGATACAAAGGTTCGGCCGATCAAAATGTCACGAACCTGTAACTGTTTTTACACAAACTCGATCCCTGTTGGTTATTATTCATATACACAGCCCATATACTCACATGTGAGTTCGATTAATCAAGAGAAAACCCTAACATTGTTCTAACCCTACTTTCATGTGTGTGTTCGTGAAATGGCTAACACAACCGAAATAAAAAAACAGTGATTTACCTCTAAATCTATGGATGGATGCTTGAAATTCTTGTACTTCCGTGATCTACGTGTAGAGATGAACGTTTTGACACCAAATAGGCTTGAAACGGTGAAGATTCGAGAGAGATCTCCTAGAGAGAAGGTGGAGCTTCTTCTTCTTAGAGAGAGAGGGAGAAAAACGAAATGATGATAAAAAAATGAGTTGATGGTGGTTGTTGGGGCATTCATGTCCACCATAAATGAAACCCAACATACCCGGTGGCTCGGTCTCGATCGGTTTCGCGTATCACGTTGATTCTCCGTAGTTTCTCGTAACGAAACGACTCGAATTATAAAATAGAATTTATAAAATTATTCTAAGTTGTGATTCCTAATAAATTAACTAATATCTTTTATTTATTTTAAAATTTTCAGAACTATTTAATTAACCATTTAAATCGAATCGTAAGGTCGCGCGTATTCGTTCGAATCGTCACCCATACGAACACGGCGATAACTATACTTTTCAATATTGTCTTCTAATTATTGGATATTATTCAGAACGTTAAACCTTCAGATATATTCGTATAGATCGTCACCTATACGAATAACCCGTCAATTTAGCATTCACATAACAACATCCGTTCTGTTTTGTTCTATAAAGCTTCACTTACGTTTATACATAATAACCCTAACAAATAATCCCATGATGGTTCTGTATTGCCAGATAATTATCTGACTCAAGAACCATTGTTCTGAACTTTGTTTCTGTTAATTGTTTATGAACTTGTGACTTGATAACACGAAATGACTTTGACTATGGATATGAGTATGAAATAGCATGAAATATGTGTGGTTTGTACCTGTTTATTGTTCATGGCACTGTTGAGATCACTGTTCCGGTGACGGTTCCGGCACTGATGTTACAGTCTCCCCTTGTTTGAGAAATTTCGTCCCGAAATTTAAGAGTTGTTATCGGGTACAGCTTCCTCTTCAAACAGTTGGGGATACTTTGACTTCATGAGATCTTCACTTTCCCAAGTAAACTCGGGTCCGCGTCTTGAGTTCCATCGAACCTTTACAATCGGAATGCGGCTCCGCCTTAGTTGTTTAACTTTGCGGTCCATAATTTCCAATGGTTCTTCAATAAAGTGTAACTATTCATCCACTTGAATTTCCTCAATTGGAATGACGAGTGATTCATCAGCAGGGCATTTCTTTAGGTTTGAGACGTGAAACACGTCATGCACACCACTGAGTTCATCTGGTAATCTCAATCGATACGCAACAGGACCAATACGTTCGATGATCTCGAACGGCCCTACATACCGTGGTGCTAACTTGCCCTTATTCCCAAATCGTACAACGCCTTTCCATGGGGATACCTTCAACGTGACACGGTCTCCCACTTGAAATTCCAACGGATTGCGCCGTTTGTATGCGTAGCTCTTTTGCCTGCTTCTAGTAGCTTCTAGTCTTCTTTGAATCTGGGCAATCTTGTCAGTGGTTTCCTGAATAAGCTCTGGCCCAGTTATACGATTATCTCCCACCTCGGTCCAACAGATCGGTGATCGACATTTTCGGCCATAGAGAGCCTCGAATGGTGCACATCCGATACTGCTGTGGTAGCTGTTATTGTAGGAGAATTCTATCAGTGGCAAACGAGAATCCCAATTCCCACCGAAATCCAAAACACAGGTTCTTAACATATCCTCTAGTGTTTGAATTGTACGTTCACTTTGACCATCCATTTGTGGATGGTAAGCTGTACTCAGATTTAACTGTGTCCCTAGAGATTTTTGTAGTGATTGCCAGAACCTTGATGTAAATATGTTATCTCTGTCTGAAATAATAGATAATGGCACACCGTGACGTACCACTATCTCATTGATGTACAGTCTTGCCAGTTTGTCCATCGTGTAAGTCTCACGCATAGGCAAGAAGTGAGCAGATTTTGTTAAACGATCAATGATCACCCATATCGTATCATGACCACTGGAAGTGCGGGGTATCTTGGTAATGAAATCCATAGCTATTTGTTCCCACTTCCAGAACGGAATCTCACGCTGTTCTAGTAGGCCAGACGGTCTCTGGTGTTCCGCCTTTACCTTCGAACACGTTAGACATCGACCGACATACTCGGCTATGTCTTTCTTCATTCCCGGCCACCAATAAAATCCCCGCAAGTCTTGGTACATCTTATCAGATCCGGGATGAACAGAATATTTAGTTTTGTGTGCTTCATCGAAGATAAGTCTTCTCAATTCGTCTACCGTCGTGATCCATATACGATCCTGGTAGTAGATCATTCCATCAGACTTAGTCTCAAAGAGTTTCTCTGCTCCACAGTCAAGTTCTTTCTTCAAGTTACCTCAGTCGAGTGCTTCTTGTTGTGCTTGAATGATCTTGTCACTTAAACTGGTCTGCACTGTTATCCCCATTGCTCTAACACGTAGGGGTTTGACCCATTCCTTCCGGCTCAAGGCATCTGCTACAACGTTCGCCTTTCCCGGATGGTACTTGATCACACAATCGTAATCATTCAGAAGTTCAACCCAACGGCGTTGTCGCATGTTGAGCTCCTTCTGATCAAAGATGTGTTGCAGACTTTTGTGATCAGTGTATATGGTACACTTGGTGCCATATAAGTAATGTTTCCAAATCTTCAACGCAAAGATTACAGCTCCCAATTCAAGATCATGAGTAGTGTAATTCTTCTCATGAACTTTTAACTGTCTTGATGCATAGGCTATGACTTTGTCTCGTTGCATTAGCACGCAACCAAGTCCCTGATGGGAAGCATCACAATAAACCACAAAGTCATCACAGCCTTCTGGAAGAGATAGAATTGGAGCATCACATAATTTCTGTTTCAAGGTCTGAAAAGCATCTTCTTGCTTCTGCTCCCAGACAAATGGTTCACTTTTCTGGGTTAGTTTAGTGAGTGGCAAAGCTATCCTAGAAAAGTTTGAAATAAACCTTCTGTAATAACCCGCCAATCCCAGAAAAGACCGTATCTACGTCGGTGTCTTCGAAGTATCCCAGTTCTTTACTGCCTCGATCTTGGCAGGATCAACGTGTATTCCCTCCCTGTTGACCACATGACCCAAAAATTGAACTTCTCTAAGCCAAAACTTACATTTAGAGAATTTAGCATAGAGTTGTTCTTTCTTCAACAGCTCCAAGATCTTTCTAAGGTGTTGTTCATGATCTGCTTTGCTCTTAGAATAAATCAGTATGTCATCAATAAAGACAATGATAAACTGATCCAGATACGGCTTGCACACTCGGTTCATGAGATCCATGAAAACCGCTGGTGCATTTGTTAATCCGAAAGGCATCACCATGAATTCGTAATGCCCGTATCGTGTTCGGAATGCCGTCTTCGGTATGTCTTCGTCTTGAACTCTAAGCTGATGATATCCAGACCGCAAGTCAATCTTTGAGACATATTGAGCTCCTTGCAGTTGGTCAAACAAATCATCAATCCTCGGTAATGGATACCGATTCTTGACGGTTAGTTTGTTCAGCTCCCGGTAATCTATGCACATTCTGAACGATCCGTCTTTCTTCTTCACGAACAAGACCGGAGCTCCCCAAGGTGAGTAGCTCGGTCTAATGAAACCCTTGTCAAGTAGCTCCTGTAACTGGTTTGACAATTCCTGCATCTCAGAAGGTGCTAACTATAAGGAGACTTAGCAACATGAGTTGCTCCAGGAATTAAGTCAATACAAAACTCTACCGGTCGCACAGGTGGCAAACCTGGTAGATCTTCAGGAAATACCTCCGGATACTCTTTCACAACCGGTACATCTTATATCTTTGTCTTGTCTTTCTCCTTCTCCACCACATGAGCCAGGAATGCAACGCACCGTTTCTGTAGACACTTATGCGCTTTTATGCAAGAGATGATTTTGATACTGCGTTTTGCTTGATCCCCTTTTACTTCCAATACGCGATCACTCGACAATGGAATTCGAAGCAGCTTTTCAGAACAGATGACCTCCACTCGATTAGAGGAAAGCCAATCCATTCCAACAATGATGTCGAAACTACCCAACTCCATCGGTATCAAATCAATGGTGAATGTATGACCGTTAAGGGTCAATGGGCAATTTCTATAAACTGTACTAACTGTGATCTGTTTCCCGTTAGCTACTTCTATAATGTAAGGGGAATCTAACTGTTCTTCTATAGAATCTAGTTGGCATGCAAAATCGGTAGAGATAAAACTCTGATCCGCACCAGTATCAAATAGAACAGATGCATAAAAGTCATGTAAAAGAAACGTACCAGTGACCACATTTGGGTCCTGGCGCGCGGCTGGTGCTCAAATAACAAAGGCTCTTCCACGAGGAGCTTGAACTGCCTGTTGTGCCTTCTTCGGGCAGTTCTTTGCAAAGTGGCTTTGTTCGCCACAACTAAAGCATCCACCGTTGTTTTGGTTGGCTGGTGGAGGGAGAGCTAGAGCAGCATTGTTGACTGCTGGATTTGGTGTAAATCTGCACTGTTGGACCCAGTGCCCTTTTCTTCCACAACCCGTGCATTGACGGCACTGATTTTTTGTAGCATGATGATACTGGCATTTCGTGCACAGAGGATGTGGGCCAGTATACTGTTTCTTGGGCACATTTTGTTGTGCCACTGCTACTTGGTTAAGGGGAGTAGCAACTGTATAGTTTTTAATGAATTTCTGCTTCTTCTTCTTCTGATGTTGTTGATGATAAGGTTTCTTTGAAGACTCTTCCTTGTGTTTGCCGGTGTCAGCCTCTTTCTTCAGAACTCCTGAGGCTACCATTAGGTCAGTGAGTTTTCCAGACAATCTCACTGCAGACTCGACAGTGGTAGGGTTGGCTGAAACAACCATGCCCTGAATGCAGGCTGAAACAACCATGCCCTGAAACAACCAAGACTTGAGTGATCAGAGGAGGAGGAGGAGGTGGCGGTGGTGAATCATTTGGTGACGGTGTGGAGGAGTGTGGATACAAGTCTTGTGGTGGTAGAGGTAACAAGGGAGGCTGTCTTCTCGGCGGCATTCTGATCATAACCAATAAAGTTATCGGTTAGTGCATTGATCAAATACAGAAGACAGTATGCAAATAATTCCTAAGTCCTGTTTTCTCTATATGCAGGGTCCCTAGGTTATAGTCTAGGCCAAACCGTTTAAATAAGTGACCTATATTTCTCTCTAACCATGGCTCTGATACCAATCTGTCACACCCCGAGCCGGCGGGGTTGGATCGGAGTCCCCGTCGGGCGGAAGGTTCCCGGGGTGCGATATCCTGAGTTATTTTATAAGAGTTCAACGTGATAAGTATACGTAATAGCAGTCGCACTTAAGGTTTGGTCTCGGTGTGTGTAACCAAGTGTCGTAATTTACTAATTGCCTCTATGATTTAATCTAACTAACCTAGCCTAAATACCCATTTATAAACCCAATTCCCATAATTAGTTACAACACTTATCGTTAAATTTCACAAAAATTTGGGCAGAGTCTCCTTTGTATTTAGTTCAAATCCATACAATTATATTGCCCATTTTACAACCAAATCCTAATCAATTATAATAAACTCATAATTTATTTCAAATTAAACAAGATATTAGAAACATCATTCAATATAATCTAACAAAATTTATAAAACATTTTTCTTTAATTATCATGACCCTGCTTGAATTAAATCACCATTTTACATGTGATGGGCTTTATTAAACCCATCGGGCCCACATTGACCCAATTGGTGATCCTTGATTTCCAATTGATCGCACAGCTTTTGTTTTGATTCTCATGACTTCCCAACCCTTTTCCTATAAGGAATTACCTATCTCTCCTCTCATGCACACATGCACATAGGGTTTTACTTCATTCATGAAATTATACATGCATTTCCCATGCATTCATGTTCATATGGCTAACCTTTACACGTTGGAATGCATAAATTTTTATGGTTTGGACTATCCTAATCCCAAGGGCAGCGAACCTTTTAGGGGTTGATCAAAGGTTCGGCTAACACACCTCACCAACGAACCTTTAAGGTTCGGCTACATCTCTAGGTTCGTGGCTCCCTAAGAAGGGTTCGGTTAATACATGTATATAGGTTCGTCGTGAAAGGGTTCGGAAAAGGTTACGGGTTCGGCTATGGTTTCCAGCACTTAGATTCGTTCCTTTATTATGGTTCGGCTAAGATGATGGCAACAGGTTCGTGGCATGGGTTGCAGGGTTCGGTGCTGCACATTCACAGGTTCGTTGCAGGTTCTATCCGGTGTCAACAGGTTCGGTGCAGGGCTGAGGTTTGGCTAGGGTTTCGGCCACAAGGTTCGGCTCTCTCTTCAACTTGATACAAAGGTTCGGCCGATCAAAATGTCACGAACCTGTAACTGGTTTTACACAAACTCGATCCCTGTTGGTTATTATTCATATACACAGCTCATATACTCACATGTGAGTTCGATTAATCAAGAGAAAACTCTAACATTGTTCTAACCCTACTTTCATGTGTGTGTTCGTGAAATGGCTAACACAACCGAAATAAAAAAAACAGTGATTTACCTCTAAATCTACGGATGGATGCTTGAAATTCTTGTCCTTCCATGATCTACGTGTAGAGATGAACGTTTTGACACCAAATAGGCTTGAAACGATGAAGATTCGAGAGAGATCTCCTAGAGAGAAGGTGGAGCTTCTTCTAATTAGAGAGAGAGGGAGAAAAACGAAATGATGATAAAAAAATGAGTTGATGGTGGTTGTTGGGGCATTCATGTCCACCATAAATGAAACCCAACATACCCGGTGGCTCGGTCTCGATCGGTTTCGCGTATCACGTTGATTCTCCGTAGTTTCTCGTAACGAAACGACTCGAATTATAAAATAGAATTTATAAAATTATTCTAAGTTGTGATTCCTAATAAATTAACTAATATCTTTTATTTATTTTAAAATTTTCAGAACTATTTAATTAACCGTTTAAATCGAATCGTAAGGTTGTCGCGCGTATTCGTTCGAATCGTCACCCGTACGAACACGGCGATAACTATACTTTTCAATATTGTCTTCTAATTATTGGATATTATTCAGAACGTTAAACCTTCGGATATATTCGTATAGATCGTCACCTATACGAATAACCCGTCAATTTAGCATTCACATAACAACATCCGTTATGTTTTGTTCTATAAAGCTTCACTTACGTTTATACATAATAACCCTAACAAATAATCCCATGATGGTTCTGTATTGCCAGATAATTATCTGACTCAAGAACCATTGTTCTGAACTTTGTTTCTGTTAACTGTTTATGAACTTGTGATTTGATAGCACGAAATGACTTTGACTATGGATATGAGTATGAAATAGCATGAAATATGTGTGGTTTGTACCTGTTTACTGTTCATGGCACTGTTGAGATCACTGTTCCGGTGACGGTTCCGGCAGTGACGTTACAACACCGGTCACCGGCGCCCGGTACGATCGTAGTCTCCTGTCTTACAATTGGGAGGCCTACATGTCTGGTTGCATTCGTACATCCAATAACTTGGAAAAAACAGTTTGTAAAATCAGAGTTGCGGAAGTAAATGTAAAAGTTGTCAAAACAATTTGAGTTCATAAGTTACGGAAGCTTAAGTTAAACAGTTTTTCAAAACAATACAGAGCAATAGTTTGCGAAAGCGATTTAAGTAGTTAGCATTTCATGACTAAATAAAATGATAAATGTTCTCAAAGCCTAAAGCACTAAGTAGATGCATGAGACTCCAGTCTAGCATCCTATCCTTGTGTGCGTGCCTTAGTTACCTGAGAAAACATGCAAGTAAAAAGGTCAACACAAAGTTTGGTGAGAGCACATGTTTTTCATAAGCAATAAACATCAAATGTTTAAAGTTAAGTGTTGCTAGATTACATATCATTACAATGCAATATCGATTGATAGCTAGTCACTACAGTTATATTATATGTGGGTTCGTACCAAAGCTGACTGTGTGCCTCCCGCCATGTCCATCACAAGACAATGGCAAAGTATTTTGGTCAATATTGCACCCATTCCAACCTCTAGTCAGGTTGGCCTCCCAGGCGCGATGGGTGGGGCTTGTTAGGCCCAAATAGTACTATCCAAGATTACCACGCTAGGCGCTCCGCGCTACTAACGGTCCGAGGTGTGTTTGCGAGGACTTTGAGTTTGTGATGTGTGCCACACATATACATATAGTGATTAAGCATGTCCATACGTAATCAGAATAAATTTTTGTTTCGAAAACGGTTTATGATTGCAGTGTTTTCTCCCCCAAAGGTAGAAAAGATAAAAAGGGGCCGTGTACTCACCTGATAGAGCAGTTCTGGTTATGTGTGTTCGCAACTTGCGAATGCTAGCAACCTGCTAGTGAGCACCTATAATCATATAGGCCGTGAGTATGTGTTCTGTGGTGTGTTGTATCCCAAACAACTGTAAGTGTCGTTGTGCTCAACCGAGTGTGTGTGTTGACTTGTGTTGACTCGGCGAATCGTTGGTGACGTGTTTGTTGTGTTTAGTTCGTTTATGTGTCTTAATGTATGTAGGAAACCAACGTGTATCCTAAGACTTTAATCATAACGCTTTCACACAAGTCACATTTGAAGGTTATAAAGTTTCCGCTTCAGGAAAGTTTCTATATTTAGAAAGTTTCTATTTTTGAAAAGTATAGTTATGAAATCCCATTTCATAAAACTAATAACTCTAGTATGTTTATAAAAACATATTTAAATACTTAAAACATATCATTTGCGCATAAATCATCATTTACGTCATTTTGCCCAAATAAAGTTTCCTAAAATAGTCAGTATTCGTTTAAAGGTTCGTTTTCAAAAATCAAAGTTTCCAATATGCTTAGAAATCATTTTTAAATTTATTTCAATAATCACAAATCACCAAAACATGTTCAAACATCAAAACCCCTCTTTTGATTTACAAAAGTTTCTATATATAGTAAGTTTCTGCAAAACCATGTTTTTCACCAAATCAAATACCCAAATTGTTTCTAAACACTTCAATATGTATTTGACAACATCTAGACATGTCTAACATGTCTAGATCATCACAAATCTACAACATGCAACATAAAAGTTTCCTTTTATGAGAAGTATTTCAAAATCATCAAAATAACCAATCAATACTCAATCCGAACAACCCTATGCTCTAAAATCAGTAGATCTACATCAAAAAACATACAAGAACACCAACAAATTCGTGCACAAGAGCCACTTGGAGTTGCATGTGGATGGATGTTCATGCATGTGGGTTTTCACCCCTTGCATGTTTGATCTAAGTATAGATAACTATAAAATACTACCTTAGATGACAAGATTCAGTGCGGATGAGCTTCAATAGCTTCTGGTGATGATGATATAACAGATGGATGGTTGTTCCTAGCTCCTTAGCTCCTTCTCCAAGCTCCATGGACTCCAAGAACACCAAGAATATGAAGGGATGGTTTAGGCAATGTTTGCAGAGGTTTGAGGGTTGATTTCCGGTGTGTTTTGCCGAAAATGAGTGTAAGAACTCTGAGAGATTGTAAAGAAACTGAGTGGAAAGAGAATGGGGTTGATTTTATAAAGTTTTGTCCTCTGGGACCCGTCGCGTACCGCTACGGCCGATCATGCATGGCCTTGGCGTACCGCCAAGGAATTCGGAGTTCAAAACTCCCGCTTCTTGCTTCGCGTATCGCCAAGGATTTCGCTAAGGATTCTTCGCGTACCGTGAAGGCCATGTTTCTTGGTTTTTCGATTTTGTTGATTCGATTACGTTCGTGTTCGATCCTTAACGTTTATCCTAAACATCTAATACATGTTTAGCATGTATTCACATAATAACACATATGTTTGTTTGATTATTGTTTGTTCACCAACGTACGTGAGACTCGTGTGTGTTTCGATATTTCCTCGAATTATCTTTGATAGTTTGTGTTCGTCATTACGAAATGTTTGCATGCTTGATTAAACATAATCAACATGTAATGCACAATCCAATAACTCCCCGAATTATTGTTTTGCGTTTGTGTTTATGTTTGCCACACTTGGTTTCCAAAACCAATGTGCAATGTACGATTCGATAGTTCCTTGAACTATCGTTTCACAGTTGTTTATGTTTGACTCATCTAATTAAACATAATTAAATGAAATGCAACAAGTATGGATGTGAAATACAAAGTTGTAAGAATTGAAATTTACCTGAAATTGCCAGGTGTCACAATTTCGAGATGTAGGAGACATTTCACCTAAGACTTTTCGAATGTCTTCAAATGACCGACAACTTTTCTGTTGAGCTAAAACATTCGTAAATAGAAAGTTTCGTCGCACCTTAGATGTATGTAAATCAATCTTCCTATTGTTGCAATTTTATTTGTTGATCTTCTACTCCAACTTTTTTGATATATTATTTTCATCTATTTTGTGAAATGTACTCGATATAAGTTAGATTACGGCCGCTTTCCTCAATTTGGTTATTATGAAGCCATTCAGTTAAAGTAGTTCATCTTGTTAAAGGATTTAATACTATGTTTTTTAATTGTTCACCATCCTTAAAACGTATGCTTTGCATGTTCTCCAAATGTACATATAAAACTTGTACCTCAAGGGTTCTTTTATAAATAACAAAATCAAATATTCTCCAAGCAGCCTTATGTGGGCAAATGAACTGTCATTGAAGTGTATGGATCTTCAGTGGGGTGTATAATATTTTGTTATCGATTTGTCTGGGCATATTATGATTAATTACTTGTCCTTATTTTATATACAAAGTAATCACTATTAAGATCCAAAAATCATTTAACACCATAAATCATAGAGATATAGTAAGAAAACAAAACCACACCATAGAAGGAAGGTGAAAACAAACCTGCGTAACAACGAACAAAGATGGAAGGAAGAAGACGATGTAGAAGTATGCGATATTAAAACCCAAATTTTGATGATAAAACAAAAGTAGTGTAATCTAGAATGAAGATTTGGGGACACGAATTGTTGTAATACAAAATGAAAATTTTGGGATGAGAACAGAAAATGAAATTAGGGTTATCAATGGGAGGATGATGATGTACGAGAGAATTTCGATTAAAAAAAAATGACGGAAGAAATACAAAAGTATATTTAACAGAAATAAGGGAAGTAACAGAAGTCTATGTAACAGAAGAAGAAAGCAAAATAAGGTTTAGTTAATGGAGGAGGCTTTAACACTGTCACACGCCTGTTTCATTCTATACCACAATCCAATTCACACTTGTAAATTAACCATAACAAATTCAATACAATTTTTAGGATTTAAATACATAAACATAAAAATATCAACACCCATGCATAACACCCTAATCATAATCACACAATCTTTTATATAAGTATAACACATCATCGTAAGTATGATTATCAATGGAAAAACATTCAAGGGGGATCTATAACTCATTTTAGATTGAAAAAGAAGCAATGTACCAATCCCTAAAACATGTCTCTTCCAGTGGTACATGAAGAAATTTTTTTCATGGGGGAGGGGGGGTTATGGTCGTTTGAGGATCGTTATATAATAAATTTTGTTCACCTTTGTTCAAATCGGTTATGTCTAATTGGGTCGGGTCATGCTAAAAAAGACAATCAAACAAAATTTTATACATAAAACATAATAAAAATACAAATCATTTAAAATTGTTCTTATGCCTGGCAAAATTGGCAGATTGGGTTGGGTAACGAGCCAGAATGAATGTGGGTCAAGATGAGTTTTAAGCAAAATCAGTTTGGGTTTAAATGAGTCATTTTTAAATATGAAAAAACGTTAAGGACCGGCAAATCTGTATTGGACGGAAGGTTAGGGCTTGCACACATGATGAATAGGAATCAAATCGTATGGTATATTGATTAATCGAATGATTACAAGATTGAATCCACATCATAAAAGAACCTAGTGTTGCCGGGGAGAGATAAAGCATGATCTCTCCCCCTATCGTGCTCAAAACCCTAGAACACCAAAACCCCTTAAACTCTCAAAGCTGGAAACTGGTATTTATAGGGGCTATATCCCATTCGTACGAATGGAGCCATTCGTATGCTCATTCGGCCGAATGGACCCTTACACATTGAATTCATTCGCATATGCCCCTGCGAACGACTCAGTTCCCAGTTGAACAACATACAAATACATACAAGTGATTATAAATGAACAAATACAAATCTAATCTATTCGACCAGCAGCGGACACCCAAAATATGCACCAACAAAATAAACATCAATTTCATTCAGGTTAAGATGAATTGTAACTAAACAAATAGTTTAATTAAATAAATTTTAGTAATTTTCTCATCAAATATATTATTAATATTTTTACCCATTTGAGTCCATTATATTTACATGTTTTTTAAGTTACTCATATTGACCCGTATTATGTTAAGGTGTTACTCATCTCAACCTATTATATGTTATAATGTTACTCATTTTAACCCAAAATACAATAATTGTTTATTTAAATCTACCTATTTATCTTGTTATTGGTCAACATTTTCAGATGAGGTTTTATTTTTTAAAATCTATCTAAAATGACATTTATGGAGACTTTTATAAGTAACTCTTTTGTCCAAAAAATAAGTGCAACTATCACTTAAATTCTCATCACAAATCCAAATATGTAAATTTAAGAGGCGAGATTGAAAAATATTAAGAAGATCGACCATTATTTATACTATTAGTTTTGTTTTTGAGGAGAGCAGTTGCCCCTTGCTTATTAAGCGGGTATGCCACTAGTCTCTTCACATCAAAATCTATAAAATCATAAAGGTTTGTACTTTATTGTTATACTATGTTATAAATATCATTTACTTGTGATTTCATGCTTGAATATGTTTTTTTTGAATGACTAAGCTTACTCTCCACCTAAATTACACTACTGCATGAGATTAAACAAATGACCTCTCATTTTAAAAGGCAAGCTTCTACCAAATGAGCTAGTCTTACATGGACTCATGTTTGAATATATGAAAAGATGAACATGGCAAGTAAGAAAAAATTTACCTTCTAATTTTAAATCAATAATTGATATTAAAATGTTTAAAAATGGAGAAAAAGTTTAATAGGAAAAAACAATTTTTGTTTTGAATATTTAAAAAATTTCTCATTTTATTTAAACTAGGGTTGCCGCCCTCCCGCGCGTTGCGGCGGGACCCTTTATTTAACATAATAAAAATATGGTTTTAAAAATCAAAACTCAGAATACATAAACATGTCATTGTGTCCGAAAATTTTAACACAATTTTTTTTAAAAATAATAGTAAAAAATAAAAATTGTTTAAAACTTGCATTACACATTATGCAAAAAAGGGTCAAGTTATATCGTTATGTTAATATGACTATTTGATTATAACGGGGATGGTGTCATCATGAATATCAAAACACAAAAATAAAACGGTTACAACGGCTGTCAATCTGTTCAAAAATAATAAATCGAACTTTAATGCAAAATCAACCTTCATTTTCAAGTAACATGAACCGAAGCATAAGTGTGATTATAATATTATTAGACTCACAACGTAAAAACCTAATGCCAAAAATGTAAACAAAACACATTTAGTCGTAAAATCTTCAAGAACTACAAACCTAAACGTAAACGATTAAAAATTAGAATATAATAATGTTATTATAGTAATATTATAATATATTTATTATTGTTATTATTATTATTATTATTATTATTATTATTATTATTATTATTACTACTACTATAATATTTTTATAATATGAATATTTTTTTCTGATATTATTATTAATATTATTATTATTACAATGTTATATTATTATCATTATTATTTTAATGTTATATTATTAATATTATATTATTATTATTAAATATAATAATAATAATAATATATTTTAATATTATTATATTATAATATTATTTTTTTATATTATTATTATAATATTATAATAATATTATTAATATTATATTATTATTATTAAAATTTAATAATAATAATATATATTAATATTATTATAGTATAATATTATTTATTTTATATTATTATTATTATTATAAAATTATAATATTATTATTATTATTAATATATTATAATAATAATATATTTTTATTTACTATGTTGTAATATTACTATTATTAAAATATTATTACTTAATATTTAATAATAATATATTTTAATATTTTAATATTATTATTAATATTATATTATTATTATTGTTAAAATATTATTACTGTTCATCAATCTCTTAAATGTATATATGTTCACAAATTTTTTTATGATAATTTTTTTAAAAATAATCATACCATAAAATTAAATATTTTTTTCCTTTTTAATTTGAATAAAATATTTCTATGCCATTCTTTTAAATTTAGTACGTTGGGATGTCTTGTAATTTTATGTAATGTTTTTGTTTCTGTTTATATTTTTTTGTTATATTTTTTGTTGTGTATTTTGATGTTTTAAAATACACTAAAAATACAATAATTTTTTTATAAAATCCAGTATATATATGAGTTAAAAATACAACGCACATACTTAACATTTAGTTTAGTTTAAAAAAACTAGTTGCTATTTTTATATATCAATAATATACATTAAAGATAAAAAATATTTAATTTTATGGTGTATTTTTAGAAAGAATGTTGTATGAAAATTTATAAATATTCAAAAACAAAAAAAAAAGGAAAAGAAATTTAGAAAAAAGCCAACAAAATATTCTTTGCTCAAATTAACTTCTTATTTTATTATTTTTTTTATCATATCACATCTCAAACTCCTTCTATTGCTTGCTACTATTTTTAGACTAAATAATTTTTATTCAAACATTTACACACGCATGTATCTTCGTGCCCATCTTTTGCTCTTAAAACCGTAATCAATACTAATCGCTCGCTACCAAGTAAGTTTTAGTTTGTTAAAAAAAAATGCACTTTAAGATTTTTCAAATACGCTTGTATCCATAATAGAACACAAGTTGTTTTATAACAAATATTTTTTTACTATTTTTATAAAATAAGTTATTTTCTTATAAGATGTCAAAGTTGGAGTATTGGTGAGAGAAATTTTGCTTTGAATTGAGCTAAATAATTTTTTTAGTTTTTAAGTTTTCTTTAAAATAAGATTGACTAGATCATGATATTATTATTTTTCAGGACGAAAAGATAATATGTTTGATATAAATAGGATTAAGGCTGAAAATTGTTGACATGGACCTGTTAACAAATAAACTTGTTTCGTGTTGTGTAAAAGTTGACACATTTAAGACATGATAAAAATCATGTTTAAACTGGTTAAACATATGTTAACGATCTGTTTAATCATATTAATCTGTTAACAGCATGTAACAGTATGTTTAAACTTGTTTAAACATCTGTTAACATTTTAACGACTTGCTAAACACTTGTTATTCGGTTTAAACCTGTTTATATATTTTAAAATTAAAAAAATAAATTCATAATTTTTATCGTGTGTCTAAAAAGATTTTATTGTGTATTGTTTCTAAAAAAGTTTATGTTTAAAAAAATAACATGATTAGTTATTGTGTTATGTTCATATCTTATCAGATCAGTGTCTTATCATGTCATGTTTACCTTGTTAAATTACTTATAATAATAATAATAATAATAATAATAATAATAATAATAAATTACTGAAATGGTCCTTATGATTTACTGGTATTTCTCTCTAGATCCTTAGGTTTTATAAATTACTTATATAATCCTAAACTTTAGACATTTGTAACATATATAGTCCTTAAGTCACCTGGTTACTCTTACATAATTGACCAAATTACCCTCATATAAGGACTATATATGTTACAAATATGCAAAGTTAGGATCATATGAGTAATTTATGAAACTTATGGACTAAAAATGAAATATTAGCAAATTACAAGGACCATCTCGATAATAAGATGTGTTGGTGAGGGGCTCACAAAGTATGTTATCGATGGAGACAGCTGTGAGTTAATGAGTAGGAGTCTCCTTTCCCAAGCAGAACTTTATGGTTAATGTCTTGAGAACGCCAGGCAAAACAAAATAAATATAAAAATAAAAGTGCTTTTTTTCAACCCTTCAATTCTTTAATATAATAATTATAATAATAATAATATTTCAGACCAAATACTTTGTCCGTCTAATTCAACAAAATAATTTGATTTAGTAAATGCCGTTAATTACATTATTTGACAGACAATAAATATTATTAATTATATCAAATTGTCTAAAAGAAAATATTTTGATTATTATATATCATCTGTTACAATGTAATCATATTTACAAAACATAGATCATGAATTAAAATGTATTAAGATTGAAATTATTTATTAAATGATGGTATATTAGAATGTAAATAGTAAATACATATGGTTTGGATGAAATGTTCGCGGTGCGGTTTGACATTATTGCAAAAATTTCTGAACCAAATCACTAACCACGGTTTCAAAATATGACAAATCAACCTAACCATGTAAGTTGGGTAAACCAAACCGACCAGTATTGACGGTTTCACGGTTTTATAATAAACAATAAAGAACAGTTAATTTAATAATGCAAAAGACCATAATTCATTTCAAATTCACATTTCAAAAGTCGAAAACTATAATCCAAAAGCCAACAATTATCAAAATAACAACACTAGTTCAGAAAGAGTTATGATATGTTAGACAAAGTCATGATCAGTGTTTTCAAACCCGGACCGGACCGGCCGGTCGGACCGGGATTCGGAGTGTAGAGCGGGCCGGTTCTAGACTCAAAACCGTTTTGGGGTGACCCGGCCGGTCGGACCGGCGAACCGGTGGTCGGACCGGTGATTGAACCGGTTTTTTTATTTTTTTTTTAATTTTTTTTGAATTTATATATATATATATATATATATATATATATAATGTTTAAAAAATCATCCGGTTCTCAAATCCGGTCCAACCGATCCGACCGGTCCGACCTCTGACCGGTAAGGAGACCGGTTCGATGTCCGGTCCGGTTCTGAAAACATTGGTCATGATCTATTACAATGATCTATAATAAACTTCAAAGTTATTCTCCAGTTCGAATGCTTTTGATCTTCATGGCTTACGAAATCCGTTTCATATATATATATATGCTTTTGATAAACACACACACATATATACAGTTGATGCGATTTATACGGTTTAGCAAAAATGCAAACCATAAACCGCACCGAACCACTCGGTTTTGAAAATACTCAAACCATAAACAAAACCATCAAGGTCTAAAACCGACCAAACCGATCAATTGTCTTCGGTTCGGTTCGCTTTAGACGGTTCGGTCGGCTTATGGACACCCAAGTGTGATGCATATTATAGTTATAAATGGTTAATCTAGTTTTGGATCTTCAAACATTGTTTTATTGAAGGGTTTTTGGGAGATATTTGATTTTTATCATATATCTTAATTTTTTAACTGATTTTTAATTGATGAATAAGTTTTCATATCTGTTCTTTTATATGTAAAAGTTATTTAATTCATTCTTTATATGTATTTTGCAAATTGAAATGCAGAACGTTATGTGGTGTTCCTTTATTTAATGCTATTTTATATTTATTAATAGTAATGTAATACCAACATGTAAATTATAGAACAATTTCATCAATATTTATTTTTTCTCATCTTTCAATAAATCATAAATAAATACTATATAAAATAAAATATTTTTAATTGTAATAAATGACAATGAAAAATTAATTATAATTACCCAAATAAATGATATTACTTCATAGCTCGCTAAATATTACAATACTTTGGATCATGTATTGTGTGCACATTGGATATTTGGATGGTTACATGAGATAAGTGATTGTCTCAAGATATTATTGACAGTTAGCTTTTTAGTTGTTGATCTTTTAAATAACAAAGATTCAAATATAAGTAAAGACGAATTAGCGTAAAAAAATCATATTAAAAAGTTAGTTTTTTAGATGTTAACGACAGTAAAATTGCTTTTTAACTTGAATAAAAATATTATCAACATGTATTCTTCGTAATAGATTTAGATTCTTAATATATTCATTCCATCATCATTTTACCAAGAGAATAAGTCAAGAAAACTTAACATTTTAGTTTACTATAAAAAATTTTGAAGGTGAAAAATGACATTTAGAAACGTTAAGGGGGCATAAGTGAAAGTTACTATTTTATGTTATTTTATTTTTTGTTTTTGTTTTTTGGAAACACAATGAGAAGAAGTGTTTATATCAAGGGCACTACTACCATCAGACAGTTGGGTCCCACACACACTACTGCTTTGTTTCCTCTTAGGTGACCACTTTTCACACTTTTTTTTTTCTTCTTTTTTAACAACCAACCCATTTTCACCAGAAAAACAATTCTAATTTTCACAATTCTCTCTTCTCATCATCCCTTTTCCACTTGTACCGTACAACCCATTTCTGCATTCTTCTTCTTCTTCATATGGACACAACTTTCCGGCTCGGTGGTGGTGGTGGTGGTGATGAGGAGGAGCTGGAACTGGGATTGGGTTTGAGTCTTACATCTGGTGCTTATGCTTCCTCATCTAATGCTGCTCTCAGGTTCATTTTATTTTTTTTCTGTCAAAAGTGTGTGCTAAGATCAGTGTTAGGAATGTTTGTTTACTTCTTAACGATCATTAAAAAGGCTATCTTTTAATGGATCATAACATTCTAATTGTTAAGATGTAATTTTATGTCCGAATGGTTAAGAGGTCTAACTCTTAATTATTTTTTAACTATTAAGATAATATAAACCATTAAAAGTAACATCTGATTAAAAAGTTATAAGATGAGCATGCTCCAAACCCTTAACGAAGCTTATTCATGTTTTTATTTGATCATTGATAAATCCTAGCTACATACCTAAAATGAACCAAACTAATCATTGATAAATCCTAGCTACTTACCTAAAATGAACCAAACAAAATAAAACCATTGGGTGTAAACGGATCAAGCCGTACGCAAATTTATGGCTCGAGCTCGGATTGTTTCTAACAATGTTTGTAAAGCTTAAGCTCGGTTTATAACTAATTTTTCTCGAGCTTTGGTTAGTAATCATTTATTTATTTATTTATATTTTTATATAAATTTTCATTATATTGGTAATAAAAATTTATATATATCATAACACATCTTTCACTTGCATATGTGGATGGGGTGGAATAGAGGGTAGGTGTGCAAATGATTCCAAGTTTGGATTCATTGAATTTAATTGTATTACATGCATTTATGGTTGAATACCAATAAAAAAATGATTTCTACAAAACTGGAAACATGGGACTATGATTCTTAGTTTGGTTTCATTGCATTTAAGGATAGTACCATGTGCACTTATAGTTATACATCAAGAAAGATCACTGCTTGATGATTCTTTGAAACATCAAACTGATTTAAACCAGAAAAAACATTGTGTTTTCTAAAACATGATTAAAAATAGACATTACAAACAAGATAAATGAGTTGGTTTTGGTAGACAATTATTGTATTTTGAGTTGAAATGGGTAGCATTATCGCATAGAACGGGCTGAGATTGATAACATCTTAACACAATGCGAGTCGAGATTGGTAACCTAAAAATTATAATAATAAAATAGATTCAAACTGATGAGAATTATCAGTAATATATTTGATGATAAAATTACTTAAGATAATGCAAATAAACTATTGTTTATTTACAACCCATTTACACTTGATCTAAGTTAATGTTTTTTTAACAAGAAGCAAGCTAATATTACTTAAAACACATTCTGGTCCATTACCTGACCCGACCCAACCTGTCAATTTTGATAGGGTTAATTAAAAATGGTTGATGTATAGATGGGACTTGCTTTAGATAATTGATAGTTTGATTCCATTGCATTTACAAGTTGTACCACATGTATTTGTAACTTTATATCAAGAAAAACCATTGCTTGACCTTTTTTTAAAAGCTTAATCTGATTTGAACCAGAGAAGACTACTTTTAGCACGTGAAAAAGTTAATTCTTTCCAAATTAAAACTTGAATTATAGGCATTGTGGCCTTGCATGACCCGAATCCCATCAAGAACTATCACACGAAAATAATCAACTTCTAGGTTGTAATTTATAACATGTTTAATTGTTAGGTCATGTTGGATTGACCTATTAAAGAGGTTTAATTAACGGATTGAAAAATTAAAGAGAATCAGAATAAAAAAATTATTTTACACATCTAACCCGTTTGTTACAACCTACCAACATGTTTATGGCCAGTTTACAACTTTATTACAACCTATTAACTATTTGAAATAATCGATTAGATAAAAAGGGTTACACATGTACATGTCATATTTGGGTGACACGATTTTAAATATGCAATTTGGATTTTAAATGACTTGAATCTTAGTAAGATTTTGTGATTTTCTTAAAGCAATCAAGTGGTGGGATGGCCACCAGTGAAGAATCACAGGATGAACAGCTTGCTTAACCAAGCAAAATTTTCAAAGAATGAAGGAGAAAACAAGAAGAAAAATAACGACAACGAAAACAAGAACGACGAAATTGCGGTGAAAGAAACCGGGCCTTCTGGATTTGTGAAAGTGAATATGGATGGATTGGCAATTGGAAGGAAAATTGATTTGAATGTGCATGATTGCTATGAAACTTTAGCTCTAGCTCTTGAAATCATGTTCTCCAAAGCAAGCACAAGTCTCACTTCTATCTGTAAGCGCAGTTTTTCAAACGGGCCAAATGGGCGGGTTGGGTTATGGGTCCAAACGGGTTATGTAGAGTTGACTTGAAACGCTTTTTCCAAAAAATTAAACTAAATTTTTGTAAATAGTTTTGGTACCTGTAAATGCACTTTTTCAACCATGCAAAATGGTTGGGTTGGGCTGGGTTCACGGATCTAAACAGATCGCGTCAGGTTGACTAGAAACAGATTCTTCCATAAAAAGCTAAATTCTTTATAAATAATTATGGTTTAAAATTTGGTTACATAGTTATACATCTGTATGCACCAAATGCATTTTGAGTGACTTTTTAATGTGTTTACTTGTATTTTTTTTTTTCTAAATACTTATGTGGTTGACCCGTTAGAAATATAACATAACCCGAAATTATTTAAGCAACCCATAAACACAAAATTAGTTTATGAACTTAAATACTGACGTATTCGTTGTTTATTTGATTCAGGTAGCGAAAAGCACCAACGCTCTCGGCTTTTGGATGGCTCTTCTGAGTTTGTGCTAACATATGAAGATAAAGAAGGAGATTGGATGCTTGTAGGTGATGTTCCATGGAGGTACTATGATATATAGTCAACCTTTGACTAAAAGAGGCTCGATTTTGACCAAGATGAGCCTCAGTTGACCCGAATTACTTTGTTCTTCATCATGCTTACATGATCTTTTTATGGTTTGACCAGGATGTTTTTGGGCACTGTGAAAAGACTAAGGATCATGAAAACCTCAGATTCTAATGGACTAGGTACAACTTTGTGGCTAATGTTGCGGGTTGGTGACCAGTCAATTCGGGTTCGGGTCAAAAATTGACATTTTTGGTCTGGGTTGGGTTGACTTGACTAGAAACACTTTTGGCATCAAATTTTTTTAAATGATTTACAACTAAACAAACAGTGATGTTTTAAAATGCATTTTCGAAACTTTTGCATGTTTAAATTAATTGACCCGTTTACCTTCAAGCTTATTTATAAAATCTTTGCTTGATTGTTAAAAAAACATAACCTGAATTGGCTCAGTTTGTTAAAATAAATTTAATCCATTTCTATATGCAGCTCCAAGATGCCAGGAAAAGAATCGAAAGCCAAAAAAGAAGATTCTGAGTTAAAAACACGACGAAAAACACTCGAAACATATTAAAAAAGTTTGAAGCTTTTGTTTGATATGATCTTGACAATATGTTCCAAATTGAAAAGCGTTTTTTTTTTTTGTGATTATAATTCCATACCCAAATTGAAATGTTTGATGTTCTTTACAAGTTTGTTAAACATTTTGATTAGTAACGTCTATCTTTGTTATTGTTATGGCTTGGGGTTCAAATTTGTAGGGGTGCAAGCTATCATAAATTCACGTTAGAATGTTAATTTTAATGATAAAGTAACGAATTATTTCAATCAAATTGGAATGTGTTTACACTAGGGTGTAGATGAATCAAACCTTGCCTTAAAGAGCCTGAGCCCATACCTTAAAATATTAAATGTTTATTTAATGAGCCCAAGCTCGAGCGTCACATTTCAAGCACGAGCCCCCTCGCGAACCAAAATGATTTTTTTAATTTATATAGTTTTTATTTAATCGAATAGCTATATATTTATATAAACAATTATTTTTATATATAAAGTTTTGATAAACATAATTAGATCACATATGCTACGTCATAATTGAGCATATCATCAACTAAAATCCAATAACAATTAGTGTGAAATTCACAAATAACCTTAGACTGCTTGTGATTGTGTTACATATTTTGAAGCAATTGTGTTCCATATTTTAGAAAACAGAAAGAGAACTCATAAATTTCTTCTTTAATTAATACAGACTTGATAAAAACAAATAATTTAATTAACCAAGCAATGGTCCATCATCAAATAGAACACTATGCAAGTAGAACATTGCTTCCATTTATCCGATATTGAATTCCCACTTACATGAAGATCTTTTTGAAGCTTGGACATGAGTAGTTTTGGGGGACTTCATGTATATGCTAAGCTTGCATATCCCACCAAATATGAAAGGTGTGTTCGTGTATGAGTTAAATAAAGAAGACATCTTATTGTTTTCGATACTCTATTGCATCTATGCTGTTACTGCCATTATCCTTGGTTAATTTCAGACCTGGTTTCATTGGTATTTAGTGGGATTACACTTGTATATTCTAGCATGTTGCAACACCTTCTTAGCATAACTTGTTTGGTTTACTTTAATTTCATCTCTTTGTTGAATTACATCCATACCAAGATAGTACAAAAGTAGTCCTAAATCATTCATCTCAAACCTATCCTCCATTAGCCTTTTGAATTTAGTGATTTTCACACCCCAGCGGGGTGGATCAGCGTCCCGTCGGGCAGAATAGTCCAGAGGCAAGATACCTGGTGTTAGATTGTATTCACAACACATGATATATAAGAAAGTACTACATTTCATTCAAAATGACAAAGTTAAATTACATATTGTCAAAACAAAATAATTATATTCGTTACAAAATGAAATTCAAGTTTTGAATCTTGTAGCTAACAAGATTTCACAAAATTGCTTGCAAAAGAAGTTAGGTCCACTGCTCTGGCTCCTAACTTGCTTCCTAACAGACATTCAGCTTATACATGTTTGTCACCTGAGAAACATGTAAAAATCTTGTCAACATTTATGTTGGTGAGTTCATGATGTTTGTTGTTGAGATGATGATTTGAAATAAGCGGTTTGTAAAAGTGGTAATCTACTACACAAGCGTTCGCTCCAAACCTCATTACTTACACTTTACCAAGTCATTGAATGTCATGTACATATAGGGTACGCGTAGAGCCAAATGTGACATCCAGTACCAGATCGTCCAGCAAGTCCGTACGGTATGTGTACTTTCACCATTTACTATGTGTAAATACATGTTTATGAACAATGCTTGTATTAACAGAATTCAAAATACAAGAAACAGTTGTACGTGTTTAAGTGAAAACTTAAATACCGTAAGTGCAACAACTCACGATAAACAATAAGTTGTATGTATTTAGGTGAAAAACCTAAGTACAGTTAATACAACGAATCCAGAGAAACAATAGTGTACAAATAAACAACAAGAACATGTCGGTTGCGATCTGATATCCATAGATGACAGGAATCAGATGGCCGATAATTCGTTATGAAAACAATGGGAATTCCATGAAAAATAATGTGAAAACAAGAAGTTTAGTTGAGTCCGTCAGTGAGGAAACACAATTCAAAACATAATATCAATGTCGTTTCAGAATAACGAACTGACAGTGTGTTTGCGTGGGTGACGATTCACACAAACATATCTGTGAGTTTAACGTTCTGAAATGATGACTGACAAGTAGAAAACAAAAGTCAGAAAACAAAACAATCGTCGTGTTCGATCGGGTGATGATTCAAACGAATACGCGCGAAGGTGACGCGATCTGACGAAACGAAACCGATAAACGATTCGAACGATAATAAAATAAGGAAAATAAATTTAAAAGATTTATTTGGAATTATTACCTAAAAAGAATTTTATAAAACTATTATGGTAAAACTACGCGTTAACGAGGTTTAACTGTCTGATCGCGAACGAAACAGTAAAAATAAGTAAAATATAATATTTTACGTTTTACAATTTTGAAGCTCATCAAAAATAATCCAAGAAAACTAAATTACGTGTTCAATTACTTAATTACGTAACCGTAATAACGCGCGCGTAAAAATACGCGAAAACGACACCGAGCGAGACCGAACACGCGGGGAACCACGCGGGGTATAAAACCCCATTTTTTCTTCTTCTCCTTCACATTTCCAGCACTCATCTCCCTCTTTCTTGTGACAATTCGGCATTTTGAATTAACCCCGTTAACAGAAATCTAACGAGAGTTGTATGAAATTACGCAAAATCAAACTAGAGGGGTTATAATTGAGCAAAACCAGTCTTAGAATGTTAAAACTTTAAGTGTTAAAAACTGCAACTTAATAAAAATCTCAATTTTGACTTTGAGAGTCAAAATTCGGACATAGGGGCAATTAAATCCGAAATTCACCACAATATGAGGTTGTAACTGAACACTAACCATCTTTAGTCATCACATTGATGATTATCATCAATGATCATCGGTTATAATGATCAATTATGTCGAATTTAACTCAATTGTAAGCCAACCGTTACTACTCACTACCAAAATCATATCATTCTGAGTCATAACATCAAATTGAAGCCTCATATACCATATTCGGCCCTTTTAGCATCTGTTCTATATACCAATTCGATCTTAGAAGCCACGAAAGAAGAGTTTGATCAAGAGCTCGGCCGAATATCAAGCTAAAAGTCGATCATCATCAATTCTATATCAATCCAGGTAAAAGATCGCTTCTACACAACCTAATCTAGCCGACTAAGCATAGCCCTATGCTTAGATCGTGTACAAATATCTAATTTTATGAATCCTAAGTCTAGGGTTCGTCATTCATGATGAATTGGGGATTTCTAACAAAACGAATTCAAACGTTAAATTAAACTATATTAGTAGCTTCGTATATGGTTTTTAAAAGATAATCCTATGTTGATTTTAACAGATAACAGCGAAGTGTGTGAAACCGAATTCTAGGGTTCATACGAAAACGTTTTTGGGGGTTTTTATGAAAAAGAATTTAAAAATCAAATTGGATACTATCTGTAGCATCAGAAGGTACCGATTGAAGTTTTTCTTAAATCAATTTTGAGTTTTAACAACGAATTAAACGGGTTTTGATTCTAGGGTTCTTAGATAAAAACTTTTTGGGGGTTTCGACCTAAACATATTAGATATTCAAATTAATAGTTACAGTGAGTTTCGAAATTTTCTAGTTGTTGTAAACCATATATTAATTTCATGTAACAACAACGAATTTAAGGATTTCTAGTTCTAGGGCTCGTTATGTAATCAGGTTTAGGGTTTTCTAAACAAACGAGGCTTGGAATCTGATTAAATTACACAGAGTGATTCGTTTTGATTCAAGGATAAAAAGCCCTATGAATCTAGATATTGACAGAGTCGAATTCAACTCAATTGAATTGGGAATTGGGGCGTTTGAATTCGATTGTAATCGAGACTTAATCGAATCATTTGATGAATTGAAACTACCCTTAAACTCGTTTAGACCTATAGAATGAAAGCCCCATGATAATGGACTTGATTAGGTTCGGATTTGGACCCAATTGGAACCCAATGAATTCGTTAATGGTTAAAAGGGGGGGGGGGGGGGAACTAGTCAAGTTGGGCTTAAAACCAATTAATTTGAGATATGTTAATGAAATATGAATCAGTTGAGTTGGTAAGGGGCGTGTGCTAAGAGGTAAAGGTCGTGGGTTCGAACCCGGCCTTTACTGGTTTTGAGTTTTAAAAATCAATTTGGTTTTTGGGCCATAACTCCTTCGTTCTAACTCCGATTTAGTTCATTCGAGTTGCGTTGGAACCGTAACGAAATCCCGAACAAAATAGAATAATAAAATTCATATTTTAACCCGAAAACGAAATCGCGTATAATTACGCTTATAAAATCATAAGCAATTGTATGATTTTATTAAACGATTTCAAAGTTACGCATACATATGTATGCACATTTTTAACACTCTAACATACGTGTGTTGACACGTATGTGATTTCAAGCACAAAACGACATCCCGAATAACACTAAGTTATTGTTAAAACACAGGTTATTCGTAAGAGGACTTTCTACGTGAGTTCACGTGTTTGATCACTCTATTTACATTCAAAGGTGTGTACACGACCCCTTTCTTATTTTAACTGTTTTGGGGGAGAAAACATGTGCAACAAACACTTTTAGATACATATCACTTGCATGAGTTAGTTGTTTACATTGAGTGCAAACATAGCATTACAAGTCCTTACATTTCGAACCGTTTAGTTTGCCGTAGTACAAAGCGGGGTAGTTGGAAATAGATCTATTAGGTTTGACAAACCTCACTTGGTATATGGGATCTACGCAAGTGTTTGACTAGCCAATTCACATTACTATTGTTTGTGCTAGACAATAGTGGCAAGGCAAAACATGCGTTAGAATGCAACAGTCAGCTTCGGTGTCGACCACTTATGTAAATAGTACAAATGACTAGCTATCATGACTATGCATGTGTGATTATGTTATCTGCAAACATTTTATTCAAACTGTTGTTTCAAACAATTGTGAATGCTTAAACCTGTGTAATGCACCAACCTTTGTGTTGACTTGATTTACATGTTTTCTCAGGACGTTAAAGTACACAAGCAAACAAGCATGGACTAGGAGATCGAGTCGCGTGCACATTTTACATTTCAGTTACTTGGATTTGAACATTTGAAACTTTGCATTGTAATTTACAGTTTTCAAACAGTTATATTTGTTTTGTTTTAAAAACGCTTCCGCAACGTTTGAACTTTGATATTACAGTTTTAGACCAAAGTATGTTTTGAAATTCATATAGAGGTCTTCGTTATGTCTAATGATCTGAGATCCTGGTTTGTCACGTCCCAAACGGTATGATTCCGTTAGTTGAAAATTTGGGGGTGTGACAGATTGGTATCAGAGACATTGGTTATAGCGAACTAGGTTTGCATTTGTAGAATTAGACTATAACTGTTAGACATTAGACACGCATATTTACACATATCACTTAGGAATTACATATGGCATTATGTAATAGACTTGCTTACACATTCCATGACACTGCACTTACATATGGTATTATGTAACAGATATGGCATCTTCATCATCAGCACCATACATACACATTATTGATTCGGAGGATGAGGAGCCGGTAGCTCCAGTACCACCATCATCACCAGCACCACCTATTCCATCTCCTCCACCATCTGAGAGGGATGATTCAGACCCTGAGGAGGATCCGGATGAGGATCCGGAGGAGGAGCCTAAGAAGGAACCAGCTGAGGATACTCAGGAGATTCCTGCTGAGGGACCTTCTACTCATCCACCACCTGCATTGGATGTTCCTGAGCCTAAGAGGCAACGGACTGATTCAGAGGAGATTGCTCAACTACGTCAGGACTTGTACTGGGCAAATGATAGGATTGAGTACAATGTTCGGGAACTCTGGGATGCGAATGAAAGACACGATAACCTTTACAACTTGGTCAATGAGATGCGAAATGAGATCATCCAGTTGACTGATCTTCTCCAAGATTCTGAGAACCGAGCTGAGATTCTGGAAGGCAAACTTGTAGTCTTGGAAGACTTGGTGGCCTCGGAGAATGAAGAAGAGGATGAAGAGGAGGAAGGGGAGGAACCAGCACCAGCTGTTGATTCTGATCCTGAATCCACTATTGATGATCCGGAGGACTGATCTAGTTAAACTTATTAGGGGCGGGTTGTGTCCCTACATTAGATGTTTGAGAAACTTATGTTTTGATTTTGAAAGTATTGTACTCAAATCAGATTATTATCTATTAGAAACTATTACTTATTGCCAACAATTGTGTTGATTTCTACATTACATGTTTGTTGTTTGTTGTATTATTTACACGTTTCGCATTGGACTTTGATAACACTCTAACATTTCTTTTAACTAGGAAGATAATGTCGGGCGAGAACGTACAGATGACAGTTGCTGAGCTCAATGAGCTGATCAATAACAGGGTCGCGGAGGCAATCGCGAACTACGTTCAGACACACACTACAGGGCCACATGGTCCAGCAGGGGGGTTGGTGAACCCACAGGCGTGCACGTTCAAGATGTTCTTGGACTGTAAGCCACATAACTTCAAAGGATCGGAGGGCGCCATTGGACTCCTACGATGGATTGAAAAAGCCGAATCAGTTTTTGAGATGTGTAACTGTCCTGAGGAAAACAAAGTCAAGTATGCTACAGGTACGTTGGAGGGTCCAGCGTTGACCTGGTGGAATTCAAATTTTCAAACTCTAGGATTGGGTGAGGCCAATGCCTTGACTTGGAATGGTTTCAAGACCTTACAGCAAGAGGAGTATTGCCCTCGCAGCGAAATGCAGAAACTGGAGGAGGAGTATTGGCACCTTAAGATGGAGGGGTCAAACATCGAGGAGTACACGACTCGATCCCATGAATTGGCCAGACTTCTACCTCACATGGCTACTCCAGCAAGCAAGTGGATAGAGAGGTACATCGGGGGATTGGTGCCTCAGATCCAGGGATTGGTCACTTCTGCAAATCCCACAACGATTCAACAAGCTGTTCGTTTAGCGCACCAACTGACTGATCAGGCAGTGTTACAGGGAACTCTGCCTAAACGGACATCAGCTACTAAGGTGGGAGACCACAAGAGGAAGTGGGAAGGTAACAACTCCAAGAATTTCAATCAACAATCGTTTCAGCAGAACCGAAAGCAGGATTCAAACAAGTCTTACCACAATTCGAACAGTGGTCAGCAGTCATCATCATCAGGGGGTATACTGGTAAACACCCAAAGTGCAACAGGTGTGGATTCCAACATGCTAGGAATCAGTGTGATAAGTTTAAGTGTCAACGGTGTGGTAAAGTTGGGCATGCAGCTAAAGATTGCCGCGGAGAGCTGCAGAATAGTTCCAACAATCAAAATAACAACCAGAACAATGCACAGAAGGGCTGCTTTGAGTGTGGTAAGCTGGGACACTTCAAAAAGGATTGCCCACAACTAAAGAAAGGCGGGACTAATGATGCAAATGGCAACGGCAACAGAAATGGCAATGGCACCAATAATAACAACAACAACAACAACAACAATGGTGCTAGGGGCAGGGCGTTTGTGATTGGAGGACGTCAGGCACGGGAGGATCCCAACATTGTCACGGGTACGTTCCTCTTAAATAATCACTATGCCTCTATGCTATTTGACACTGGTGCAGACCGGAGTTTTGTGTCTAGTTCATTTTCTAAGTTGCTAAATGTTAGTCCCACTGCCTTAGAAAATCCATACACTGTAGAATTAGCCGATGGCAAGCTAATTATAGTTGAACAAATCCTTAAAGGATGTATCCTTGATTTGATGGGTCAAACATTAGAAATTGATCTCATGCCTATCACTTTAGGCAGTTTTGATGTAGTCATTGGCATGGACTGGTTGTCCAAACACCAGGCTGAAATAGTATGCCATGAAAAGATCGTTCGTATACCTCTTCCGCATGGAGAGACATTGTATGTACAAGGCGAGAAGAGCAGTACGCCACTGCGTCTCATATCTTGTATGAAAGCACACAAATGTCTGCGGAAAGGTCATATAGCAGTTATAGCACTTATAACTGAGAAGCCAGTAGCTGAGAAGAAGATTGAAGACATTCGAGTAGTTTGTGAATTTCCTGAAGTATTTCCAGAAGACTTGCCGGGATTACCGCCTATCAGACAGGTGGAATTTCGAATAGACCTTACACCAGATGCAGCACCGATAGCTAGGGCGCCTTATCGACTTGCACCGTCAGAGATGCAAGAGTTATCTACACAACTGCAAGAGTTGTTGGATAAGGGCTTTATACGACCTAGTTTTTCACCGTGGGGAGCTCCAGTCTTATTTGTCAAGAAAAAGGACGGGACTTTCCGTATGTGCATCGATTACCGGGAACTGAACAAGGTTACCATCAAAAACCGGTATCCGTTACCTAGAATTGACGATCTGTTTGATCAGTTGCAAGGTTCGAGTTACTACTCGAAAATTGATCTCAGGTCTGGTTATCATCAACTCAGAGTTCAAGAAGAAGATATTCCGAAGACAGCATTCAGGACGCGCTATGGCCATTATGAGTTCTTGGTCATGCCATTTGGGTTGACAAACGCTCCAGCTGTATTCATGGATCTCATGAATCATGTTTGTAAAACTTATGTTGATAAGTTTGTCATTGTCTTCATTGATGACATTCTCATCTATTCTCAGACTGAGGAGGAGCACGCTGAACACCTTCGATTGCTGTTGGAGTTACTGAAACAAGAACAACTGTACGCGAAATTCACGAAATGTGACTTTTGGATGCGAGAAGTTCAATTCCTGGGTCGTATAGTCAATGAAAAGGGTATACATGTTGATCCAGCAAAGATTGAAGCGATTAAGAATTGGGAAGCACCAAAGACCCCTACCGAGGTACGACAATTCCTTGGTTTGGCGGGTTATTATCGACGATTCATTGAGGGTTTCTCAAAGATCGCTCAACCACTTACAGCTCTTACGCACAAGGGAACGAAGTATAACTGGACGGATAAACAGGAAGCTGCATTCCAGTTATTGAAACAGAAACTCTGCAGTGCACCGATTCTGTCCTTACCGGAAGGGACAGAAGACTTTGTGGTGTATTGTGATGCATCTGCACAGGGTTTGGGATGTGTGTTGATGCAACGTGATAAAGTGATTGCTTATGCTTCAAGGCAACTACGACCACACGAAAAGAATTACACTACTCATGACTTGGAGTTAGGAGCAGTGGTTTTTGCTTTGAAGATTTGGAAGCATTACCTATATGGAACCAAGTGTACCATTTACACTGATCATAAGAGTCTGCAGCATATCTTTGATCAGAAGGAGCTTAATATGAGACAGCGACGGTGGGTCGAGTTGTTGAATGATTACGAATGCGCAATCAAGTATCATCCGGGAAAAGCTAATGTAGTAGCTGACGCTCTAAGCAGAAAAGACACAACAGGAACAAGACGGGTTCGTGCACTTATGATGACGATACAGACTGACTTACCTGACAAGGTACGCAGTGCTCAGCTCGAGGCCTTGAAAAAGGAAAACTTGGTACAGGAATCCTTACGAGGAATGGAAGAACAATTGGATGTTAAACCTGATGGAATTCGTTATTTCATCAATCGACTGTGGATACCTTTGCATGGTGGTTTAAGGGAACTCGTGATGGATGAAGCACACAAGTTTAGATATTCAGTCCATCCGGGATCAGACAAGATGTATCATGACTTGAAGGCACTGTATTGGTGGCCTCACATGAAAGCTGACATTGCTAGATACGTTAGCAAATGTTTGACTTGTTCGAAAGTTGAAGTGGAATGTCAGAAACCATCTGGTTTGCTGCAACAACCAGAAATACCCATGTGGAAATGGGAACAGATTTCGATGGACTTCATTACTAAGTTACCCCGTACACCGAGTGGTTGTGATACGATATGGGTAATTGTCGATCGGTTAACGAAATCTGCACATTTCTTGGCAATCAAGGAAACCGACAAGATGGAGAAACTGACTCGTATTTATATCAAGGAAGTGGTAGCACGGCACGGCGTGCCAATTTCCATCATATCAGATCGGGATGCCCGATTCACTTCAAACTTTTGGAAATCGCTCCATAAGTCCTTGGGAACTCGTTTGGATATGAGTACTGCATATCATCCACAGACCGACGGCCAAAGTGAACGTACGATTCAAACGCTCGAGGATATGTTACGAGCATGTGTAATTGATTTTGGTGACAGTTGGGAAAACCACTTACCGTTAGTGGAATTCTCGTATAACAACAGTTATCATACAAGTATTCAGGCAGCACCGTTTGAAGTATTGTATGGCCGCAAATGTCGTTCACCAGTTTGTTGGGCTGAAATTGGTGACAGTCAGATTACAGGTCCTGAACTAGTGCACGAAACGACAGAGAAGATAGTTCAAATCCGGAACCGTATGGCAGCGGCCCGGGATTGACAAAAGAGTTACGCTGACAAACGTCGTAAACCATTGGAATTCCAAGTAGGAGACCGAGTTCTTCTAAAAGTATCACCTTGGAAAGGTGTGATACGATTCGGTATGCGCGGGAAGCTTAGTCCACGTTACGTAGGACCTTTTGAGATCCTGAAAAGGATTGGTCCGGTTGCGTATCAACTCAAACTACCGGATGAACTCAGCGGAGTTCATGATGTCTTTCACGTTTCAAATTTAAAGAAATGTCTTTCTGATGAGACATTGATTGTACCTCTGGAAGAAATACAAGTAGATGAACAGTTACGATTCATTGAAGAACCAACTGAAATCATGGACCGAGAGGTCAAACAACTCAAACAAAGCAAGATTCCGATAGTTAAAGTCCGATGGAATTCAAGACGTGGTCCTGAATTCACATGGGAAAGGGAAGACCAAATGATGAAGAAGTATCCTCATCTATTCAAAACAACAATTACAAACACTGTGAAGACACGTTAAATTTCGGGACGAAATTTCCTTCAACAAGGGGATGACGTGATGCTTCACACATCAATACTTCAGATTTTAAACGGTAAGCACAAACACTTTATACAATTGATTTTGTTACAAACATTTGTGCTACATTATATTTTATGTGCTACATTTCATATGTTACATGTTATGGTAGTACGTACATGATTATTGTACATGATTAGTTTCAAACATTTACTATGTACGAGGTTGCATAGTGCAAACAGTTGCGTACATGATTAGTGTACATGATTAGTTTCAAACATTTACTATGTACGAGGTTGCATAGTGCAAACAATTGCGTACATGATTAGTGTACATGATTAGTTTCAAACATTTACTATGTACGAGGTTGCATAGTGCAAACAGTTGCGAACACTCACTATGTGCAAGGTTACACAGCACAATATGATCAAACACAAACAGTCACAGTTAGGTGAACTAACTAGTGTACACGCAAATAGTTACATAGAACGATCACACTTAGCTGCGATGTTGCAAACATTGGGTTTTGTGTGCGAGTACACACAAGCACATAGAATGATCAGACATCACGCTAACACATACAATTTGAACTCTCGAGTAGTTTCCTAACTACTTCTAACACTAAGCAATTTTCGGGACGAAAATTCCTTCAACAAGGGGATGATGTGACAATTCGGCATTTCGAATTAACCCCGTTAACAGAAATCTAACGAGAGTTGTATGAAATTACGCAAAATCAAACTAGAGGGGTTATAATTGAGCAAAACCAGTCTTAGAATGTTAAAACTTTAAGTGTTAAAAACTGCAACTTAATAAAAATCTCAATTTTGACTTTGAGAGTCAAAATTCGGACATAGGGGCAATTAAATCCGAAATTCACCACAATATGAGGTTGTAACTGAACACTAACCATCTTTAGTCATCACATTGATGATTATCATCAATGATCATCGGTTATAATGATCAATTATGTCGAATTTAACTCAATTGTAAGCCAAAGAGTCGAAACCGTTACTACTCACTACCAAAATCATATCATTCTGAGTCATAACATCAAATTGAAGCCTCATATACCATATTCGGCATCTGTTCTATATACCAATTCGATCTTAGAAGCCACGAAAGAAGAGTTTGATCAAGAGCTCGGCCGAATATCAAGCTAAAAGTCGATCATCATCAATTCTATATCAATCCAGGTAAAAGATCGCTTCTACACAACCTAATCTAGCCGACTAAGCATAGCCCTATGCTTAGATCGTGTACAAATATCTAATTTTATGAATCCTAAGTCTAGGGTTCATCATTCATGATGAATTGGGGATTTCTAACAAAACGAATTCAAACGTTAAATTAAACTATATTAGTAGCTTCGTATATGGTTTTTAAAAGATAATCCTATGTTGATTTTAACAGATAACAGCGAATTGTGTGAAACCGAATTCTAGGGTTCATACGAAAACGTTTTTGGGGGTTTTTATGAAAAAGAATTTAAAAATCAAATTGGATACTATCTGTAGCATCAGAAGGTACCGATTGAAGTTTTTCTTAAATCAATTTTGAGTTTTAACAACGAATTAAACGGGTTTTGATTCTAGGGTTCTTAGATAAAAACTTTTTGGGGGTTTCGACCTAAACATATTAGATATTCAAATTAATAGTTACAGTGAGTTTCGAAATTTCCTAGTTGTTGTAAACCATATATTAATTTCATGTAACAACAACGAATTTAAGGATTTCTAGTTCTAGGGCTCGTTATGTAATCGGGTTTAGGGTTTTCTAAACAAACGAGGCTTGGAATCTGATTAAATTACACAGAGTGATTCGTTTTGATTCAAGGATAAAAAGCCCTATGAATCTAGATATTGACAGAGTCGAATTCGACTCAATTGAATTGGGAATTGGGGCGTTTGAATTCGATTGTAATCGAGACTTAATCAAATCATTTGATGAATTGAAACTACCCTTAAACTTGTTTAGACCTATAGAATGAAAGCCCCATGATAATGGACTTGATTAGGTTCGGATTTGGACCCAATTGGAACCCAATGAATTCGTTAATGGTTAAAAGGGGGGGAACTAGTCAAGTTGGGCTTAAAACCAATTAATTTGAGATATGTTAATGAAATATGAATCAGTTGAGTTGGTAAGGGGCGTGTGCTAAGAGGTAAAGGTCGTGGGTTCGAACCCGGCCTTTACTGGTTTTGAGTTTTAAAAATCAATTTGGTTTTTGGGCCATAACTCCTTCGTTCTAACTTCGATTTAGTTCATTCCAGTTGCGTTGGAACCGTAACGAAATCCCGAACAAAATAGAATAATAAAATTCATATTTTAACCCGAAAACGAAATCGCGTATAATTACGCTTATAAAATCATAAGCAATTGTATGATTTTATTAAACGATTTCAAAGTTACGCGTACATATGTATGCACATTTTTAACACTCTAACATACGTGTGTTGACACGTATGTGATTTCAAGCACAAAACGACATCCCGAATAACACTAAGTTATTGTTAAAACACAGGTTATTCGTAAGAGGACTTTCTACGCGAGTTCACGTGTTTGATTACTTTATTTACATTCAAAGGTGCGTACACGGCCCCTTTCTTATTTTAACTGTTTTGGGAGAGAAAACATGTGCAACAAACACTTTTAGATACGTATCACTTGCATGAGTTAGCTGTTTACATTGAGTGCAAACATAGCATTACAAGTCCTTACATTTCGAACCGTTTAGTTTGCCGTAGTGCAAAGCGGGGTAGTTGGAAATAGATCTATTAGGTTTGACAAACCTCACTTGGTAGATGGGATCTACGCAAGTGTTTGACTAGCCAATTCACATTACTATTGTTTGTGCTAGACAATAGTGGCAAGGCAAAACATGCGTTAGCATGCAACAGTCAGCTTCGGTGTCGACCACTTATGTAAATAGTACAAATGACTAGCTATCATGACTATGCATGTGTGATTATGTTATCTGCAAACATTTTATTCAAACTGTTGTTTCAAACAATTGTGAATGCTTAAACCTGTGTAATGCACCAACCTTTGTGTTGACTTGATTTACATGTTTTCTCAGGACGTTAAAGTACACAAGCAAACAAGCATGGACTAGGAGATCGAGTCGCGTGCACATTTTACATTTCAGTTACTTGGATTTGAACATTTGAAACTTTGCATTGTAATTTACAGTTTTCAAACAGTTATATTTGTTTTGTTTTAAAAACACTTCCGCAACGTTTGAACTTTGATATTACAGTTTTAGACCAAAGTATGTTTTGAAATTCATATAGAGGTCTTCGTTATGTCTAATGATCTGAGATCCTGGTTTGTCACGTCCCAAACGGTATGATTCCGTTAGTTGAAAATTTGGGGGTGTGACATTTCTTCTCAAGATCTCGTTTTTCTCTCTCTCTCTAACTTTTCATCACAAAATCCACAAGCTACCACCTCAAACCTTCACCAAATCGTGCAATCTTGGTATCAAATCGAAGCTCTCGACATTCCCTACACAAAGGTACCAAGGATCGGCCCTATCTCCATCTCAAACTCTCTAAATCTTAGAGAGAAGTTTCGGTTTTTTAGGGTTTTCTACAAACCCGACAAAAATCGAAGTTTAACCGGTTTAAAACACCCATTTTTCGACCCATACACCTTCTAAATGAGTTTACTCATCTAAACCCACTCAAAACGACTATATATACGACTATACCTCGAAATCATCTTCTCCCATGGCTGAAAACCCGTTCCGGCAAATGGCCCACGAGAATGAGCCATTCGGGCGAATGGCCTGAGAATGAGTGGAGAGTATGATTCGGGAGAATGAGCCGGGAGAATGAGCCATTCGGGTGACTCATTCGGGCGAATGACTCATTCGGGACCCATTCGGGAGATTCATTCGGGTGACTCATTCGGGAGACTCATTCGGGTGACTGACTCATTCGGGTGAATGACTCATTCGGGTGAACACTCATTAGCATGAGCCATTCTTATGAAAATCACAAGAATGAGTCATTTTCATACACCAACTCAATTAACAACTCAGATTTCAAAAAGAACAATCAAATAAGGGATCGTAACTCAATTAACATTTAATCAAACACAGGACTGTGAATACAACATCAGTACGACAACAGCGAGCGCGTGCATTCTTGAGTCTTACCCCTTTTCTTAAATCTTAACTGATTTTAAACTCTCGGGGCTGAGAAACATGCTTAACTTTTATTTATTTAAAAGTTTTATGTTTAACATATTGCTTACACTTTGATTAGATAATATTAATTGAATTATTATTATTTATTATTGTATGCATGCTTGTATGATCATGATATGACAGAGATAACTAAGATGAATATGATAATATAATTTCATAACTCATCAACACAATAGAATAACTTAGTTGTAAGATTATATCTCACAACACTTAGTTATTCTTACAAGAACAAACATTGAGAAGAACCTAGATGAACATGATGGCAAGAAACAAAACACAAGAATGATATGAAGATAACACATCTTCTTAACATCATTCAACATTAGAGTTAATTAAGTGTAATAAGACAAGTGCTTATAACATTTAGTTTACAACTCAATACATATTACAAGAGAACATGGAACATGAATCATCCACCACCTAAGTCGACTAAGTGTAGTAAGACTAGTTCTTACCACAGCTTAGTAACAACATAGTGACTATATGGAATAACGAGGAATGATAATCATGATAATGTAACTTCATGATAACAACATCATTCCCACAATAATTAACATAACGTAATAAGACAGGTTCTTATTCAACTTTGTTAATAACATTGAGAACATATAACATTGAGAACAATATCACTGATGAACACGTAATACAATTGATTACTATTGAACTGTCTGCATTATATCATTTCAATCATGTGCCATGTACTTATGTTGATCATTGTAAGCCCCTTATAATTCGTTGACCAGTTAGTTTGATGTGACTAAACCGACGATAGCATAGTGGTACCATAGGTTTGACAAACCTCTAGCTTGTATGGCTAGTATGTTGATCATATTGATACATTGGCCGGTAACGTATGACCGGTGACAGGGCGACTCAAGTCAGGTTCTGGTAAGCGACACATGGTGATATTAATCTGCAGTGATAAGTAATTAATCCATCGTTACCTGTTGACTGGTAGACTGAGGAATTTATTCTCTCAAGTCATAATACTAGTAACCGTTTCGATGAGGACACTGGGAATACATGGTGATAGAGGTAAATCGGATGCATTGTAATCTGATTACGTGAGGATTGCAATGGATTCCTTTTAGGCTCTATGCGCTACAAGTTGAGAACAAATGACAATTGGTTAATTAACACTCTTAATTTTTAAAAGTGATTAACAGTTAACCCCACAAGCAATAGAATTATACAAGGATCAGATTCAATTAATCTAATATCCTTAATACATAAAAGGGTTATCAATACTTCGGTTTGATAACTAAAACCCTATTATTATATTATTCTACACATGATGCTACAGGTGAAATAGAAATGGATATCGATAGTTGTATTGCAAGTAGTGTGGAGTTCTAGTAGTTATGTGGTGGGATGTTGGCTAGGGCTTGGTTCCCTTACATATGCCCTATATATAAGCATAACTACTAGGATGATATAGTACTTGTGAATATAACTATTGAGAAGCCATTGGGTGAACGAGTGAATCAAACAACATACAAGTAACAAGAATAACATTGTGATTGTGCATGAGGACAAATCAAGGTTTTTCAATTATCATACTTATGAACTCACCAACCTAGTGTTGACTTTGTTTAAATGCATGTTTTCTCAGGTGACGAACATGTTTAGTCACCAGATATCAAGAACATAGCTAGAGGACTTTTAGAAGACCTAGCTACATTTTGTGTGATCATACTTTTGGAATGACAAACAATGAATCATCTTTTGTAGATCTTGTACAGTTACAAGATATAGACACATTGATTCTTTTGGATAGATTTACTTGGTTAAATTATGAACGATACATTGTAATTTAACTTTGTAATTCTATATCATTATCATGTTAGCATTTCTCAATTATATATCATGTGCTATGCAAACAATCTGATCATTTCGATTATCACAAACGATATCGTGCCCCGGGAACCTTCCGCCCGACGGGAAAGTCGATCCAGCCCGCCGGCTCGGGGTGTGACACCAAAAAACTCAGTTGTCAGCCCCACGCCTTCGATGACTCACAATTGTGTCTTTAATGGAAATTGGAGCTCTACGCTTCTACACATCTCTTCTCCAATTTATTTTATAAACAACTTCATTTTATTTTCACCGTGTGTAAATCTAACATCTCTAATTAATGAGTTATTGTGAAATCACACAATTTACACTCTACATGAAGATCAATCATTTATAAAAATCCTTGAAAACAATTTCTCCATGTCTACTCCTAAAATCTACAATTTGTTTCTTGTAGTTAGTTTAAAAAGAATCTTTGTCTTGAACCAGTTTTAAATCGTTCAGAGACTAATTCAAAAATCAATTCAGGTTTGTGCAACTCGAAGATAGCTCATCGAGTTGCCCTTGTTAGTTAGATCTCGTAGATCCAACCCTATTACTTTATTCATTTTGACATGTTCACGTAACATACCGACATCGGCGTCGGAAGTTTGTCAGACTAATAATACTATCTACGTTACCGTTGGTTGGCCGCCGCCAACTAATGACAAATGATTTTTTTGAAGGGTCTTACTTGATTCGTCCTTGAATTATGTATTGCACATGTCTAGTGATTATGCAAGACATACGCTCTTCTAAACTTGTTATTTGTTTATTGATGATTCACATGAAAATGCAGATTATGGTGATGAAAATGCTAACACAATTGTCCCAAATTGTGTTCGTTACCCTTTTGAACTGGTTTAAAAGAGTCAGGAAAGTTCCACTTTTGATGTTAGAAAATTTCTTTAAGTTATGATTAAAAAGTTGTATCATTCGAATTCACATTCGAACAATAGATTTTGAGTGCGATGATTTTAAAATAGTTTGAAAATCTTATACGAATAACATTCGAATAAGAGGTTACATATTCTCAGCCCCGATGATTTGGAAGGCACGAAGTTAAGAAAAAATGGTCTATGAACCCACTTGTTGGTTGGTGTCGAGCGGTCGTCGGAACGCTCACTCGATGGTATCACTCGATTATAAAACCTACGGTTCAGTTAATTATCGTTTTAGTAAAGTTTGTATTTGGAGTGTCTTGATGTAATTCGTGAGGGTGTATTTATATTGTTAGTTATTTGGATTAGTTTTGAAATCTTGATTAGTGATCAGTTCCACGGATACTGCTAGTATCGTTAGAGTTATGAACACTTTGCCATTTTTGAAGTTTTTGGTGCGAATGGGCTAACCGTGCGAATGGCCTTCATTCGGACGAATAGAGTCCTACAAATGGCTCCATCCATTGCCTCACTCCATTAGTACGAATGGGTCCTCATTCGCGTGATTCCTCATGCAAATGAGTCCATTCCATTCGTACAGCCTTTCATTCGTCCAGAATTTCATTCGTGTGAGTTTCTCAGCGAATGGTGTGCCTCATTCGTATGAATAGGTCAACCGTTCGCACAATTGAGCCATTTTGATGCTTAATTCGCCTGTAACTCCTCCAAAAAGGTGTTTTCCGAAATAGTTGCTCATTGGCCATGTATTCTGGTTCAAAAGTTGCTAAAAGTGATGGGGAATGTTTTTATGTACTCATTTTGTGTTAATACTCACTGAAAAACTCGAATTGGGGGTAAATATGCGCGGTTATGGTGGAAAGCTTGAAAATGATAATGATCCTCGAGTGTTTTGAAGCTGGAATGGCCCGATTTCACAAGTATTGCTTATATAGTTGCGCCGTCGTACAAATGACTCCCATTTGTACGAATGGTCCGTCTGTTTAGTAGTTTTGAGACATTCAACTCATTCGTACGAATGCGATGGTCCATTCATACGAATGTCTAGTTCGTTGTATAAATATTTTAAAAATATTTATGTATTTGCACGAATCCTCACCTGTACTAATATATCGCTCGTTTCATCTTCTGACTGGTTTTCAATTTAAAGACATTAGTAAGGGCATCACTCGAGAAATATATATCTCTAGATCGTCACCCATAAAGATATACTCTTAGTTTAACACACTATACAGTCATCTTTTGATATGTCATTGTTTGGTTATCTACATTTAATGTTTAATTGATATTGATTTGTGTTTTCATTTGTTCCGTTCAGTGGTAATATATATGCCCACTAACGTACCTCACTTCATATGATTACATAAACGGTAACAACTATGATTTTTCATCTCTTGTTTTCACTCTGAGTTTCATTCCATTGAATTGCATATGTTCCTTTATTTGTATTCGCACATATGATTCAATAGAAATGCATTTACAATGATTCACTATACAAATTTTTTTATGTAAACATACCAATTGTCATAGTGATCTCCATATTGTTCCATGTCACAATCAAGTCATCTACATATATTTCAACTACAATTGGCCTTCGTAAGCTCGTTTTATGTAGACCACTTGTTCAAGTTTGTATCTTTGTAATCCATATTTCTTTAAAACCCAACCCAACTTTGTACTATAATCCCACGAGGCCTGTTTTAGCCCATAGATGGCTTTGGTCAATTTGTACACTTAGTTCTTTTCCATCCTTAACAAGACCCTATGGTTGGGTTGCGTACACCTTTCTTAAGTTCACCATGTAAAAAACACAAACTTAGAATCTAAATGGACTTCCCACCCTTTTTGGTTGTTAATGCAACGAATAACCTAATCATGACGAGCATTGCCATCAGGCAAAATACGTCAGCGAAGTCTACATTATATAATGTCGATGGATGGAAACCAAAAGTGCCTTGTGCCGTGTAATTACTCCATTTGCATCACATTGAATTTTGTATGTATGTATGTGCATGTATGTATGTATTTTGATGTTGTTTTTGTAACTGAAGTCAATATTGATTTCTATCGTTGTATCATCTTGAAAAGAAATCTGGACCGTTTAAGATATGCGATTGGGGTGGTTACATGATGGTGTTTGAGCCCTGAGGGTTGCGATGGTTTTTGTGGTTTGCGATGGCTACGACGGTTTCCGCGGTAGTTACGTGACGGTTTCCAACAATTACTATGGATTCCTACTTTTATGGGGTTACATCAGTTTTCAGCAATTACGTGTGGTTTCTAACATTAGTTGCATGTTACTGGTTTTATGTACTGTGTGCATGTGTGTGTGTGTGTGTTTTTTGTTAAATATAGATGTATATTTTTCCTTCCTTAAAAGTTATGTGTTAATTAGTTAAACAAATATTATTTTTGTTTAGTTTGCAATTCAATAAAGTGATGAGATTATAACTTTAAAATATCCTATAATCAAACGGGTATAAAACAAGTTTTTGATCGTTAAACCCCAAATTTTTATTTAATTTTATTGTCTTTTTTTTCTTGCTCAAACATGAGTAATTAACTTGGTATATATGTGAAATACATTTAAACCATAATTAGTATAACTAAACTTAATATCTATGTTGGTAATATGTTAGAGACATGAGCAAAGTTAAAGAAAATGAGCTTGAAATAAGTCAACAATTTTGGTCGATAACAAGATAAATATGTTGATTTTGGTGAATAATTATTATATTTTAGATTAAGTTGGGTAGTATTATAACATAGAACATGTTGATATGAATAACACATTAACACAATACGGGTTAAAATGAGTAACTTAAGTTGATAAAATGAACAATAATATATTTGATGAGAAAATTATTAAAGATTATTTAAATAAACTATTTGTTTAGTTACAACTTATTTTAACTTGAATTAAATTGATGTCTTTAAAACAACAAACCGTTTAAATCAAAACTAATTTCACTTAAAATTAATCCTAAAACCATATCTGAACCCTTTGTTTGGAATCTTAAAAATAAATATGTGAAATCTTGAAAATAAATATTATATCATCTGAAAACTTGATATTAAAGGGAAAATATTTAAATTTTAAATGAACCCTCTATTTGGGTATAGATCACATGTATTTTCAAGATTCAAAATAGAGAGTTCATATAAGGTTTAAAGGTTTTCACTTTAAGATCAAGTTTTAATATGATACAATTAATATATGTGTCTGTATATATAATAAAAAATAAAATTAAAAAAAATAAACCCCTGTCAATGAAGCAACAAAAAAAAAAGATGGCCTAAAACATTCTAAATTGTAAACAAACAAAACCTTGATTCTTGAAGCATGAAACCCATGTTTTACGGCGAGGCCGTATTATATTTGATCCAACCCGTATGGGAATAAAATTTACATCGAAACATGAATAAAATTTATGTCGAAATATAGACAGACTCAAATTTATAGTTTTATATCAATACATAGATAAAAGTAAGCATGTTTCCACATGATATACATGGCGTAAAATTAATTTTGACTATCAGAATAATGAAATGATAATAATAAAAAGGGTAAAAGAATCATTTAGCAATTTCTAAATGAGTTGTATATAATTCCATCCTTAGTCTCAATTCCCATCACAACTCGTATGCATTTAAAAAACCCTTGTATGATATTTATCAATTAGTTTGTATACAGTTGATACATGATACAAAAATTTATGACAAAATTTGCTTCTTGAATGAGAACCCCCATCTTAATCTCTGTGCATTATGCACTTCAAGAAGCGATTAAACAGAAAATAGTTCACTTCAAAAACATTAATTTACCAGGCAGAAGAAGAGATACAGTTGGAAGCTGAGCTGCAAAATGGTTGCCAACATGTCTGCCTTTATACCCCATCTACAAAACACAAATATTTACAGGAAGATTACAATCGAGCTGCAAAATAAATGAAAAAAAAGTCAACTATCATGTATGCAATTGCAACAGTGCTTCCAAGGAAATGATGGTCTCCCTGACCCTGTGCTTGTCATAAGCTTAATAAACTAAACTTCCATATGAATTTGCCGATGCACTCATCAAATGCTATCATCACACAAAGAATGATTAGCTTGTAAAATAAATATATATTTTTTTTGGGTAACCATAGCTCATGATATTATATGTTTAGTAATGTTTGTTGGGCCTTTGAAAGCGACCCCTGTTTTCCTAAAGACAGAGGTAAAAATTGCGTACATGTCACCCTTCTCAGGCTCTACCAATACCTAGCTAATCAACAGGATAAGGTATATCGTAGATTATACTAGGCAAGTAGCATTCAAGAGGTTATGGCAGAAACCAGTGAAAGGAAGATTAAAAACCTGAGAACTCCACTGGAGAAGAATTAGGTGCTTACCACCGCATCATCTATTCAAGTTTTTATAAATAGATATTCAAATTCATTAATTGGATATTTAGATATGCATTGGGTGCCTAAAATGCATGTATCAGGTAATATTAGAAGCCATAGTGGTCAACAGTCATTTCAAGTTCTAAACTAAATAGTGGTACATATTGACTATGACATGCAATAAGACGTGTTCACAATATATCAAGTTAAAGATTGGCAAAGAAACATTACCTTAATATGCTGTGCATCAAAAGATCTGCATCAAGACTATACAAAAAAGCAAAGAAACAACTTGAAGTTATTTAGTTACAAATGGCCAGTTTTTCAGTCCATTCATCAGCAGCCCCATAATCAAGACTAAGCTCCCTCAATGGAGGAATGTTTTCCATAGCAAACAGCATAAGGTGAGGAAATGCAATATGGAAGTGATCATACATCACTAATTGCACAAAAACATTTGGGCATGGACTATGGCTCATGTAACAAGCCACATTTCTCATTTTAGACACATCTATAGCAAAATCCAATGGCGGTACAGATGGATATGAGGGACGTACATAATCTGGGAAAACTGGAGAAAAATTGCCCCATTCTGCCCATCTTTCACCAAACCGATTCGGATAAACTAAGCTATCTTCCCCATTCATGGTGAAAAGTTGTGCTTGATCTCTTGTAAGAACAACTCCAGTATACTCACAAATAAAAGAACCAGCTGGTATCAAGTCCAGTGACCGAACTCCCCAACCTGTTTCCATAGACCTGAACACTTCAAATGTATTCCTCACACCCTTTTGGCTAACCCGATTCCAACAGTTTGGAGGGCATGAACAAAACGGGCCACATTCAATGATCAATGGCTTTCCTCTAAGAAGACGACCATTTAGATCATAAGCAAATTCACCTCCATTCTTTCTAGCACAGGCACAATTGAGTGTACATCCATCAACACAAGCACACCCACCATTATTCCTTGCATTGTGATAGACAAAAGTGGGGAAAATAGTTGTTACCTGATAATCATAGTCCAGTGGCTCATGACTATCATCAATGTCATTGAACAGGAACACTGGCACCTTCTCTTTATTTCTTGAAATATCTAAACTAACATATCCCACAGGCCTCGCCTGCAATGGGTTAGCCTTAATACTCTCAGCAAACTTAAGGATTGCACTGCCCATTTCAGGTTGACCTTCCATTCTAACAAGTTTGAACTTGTACACCCCGAAACCCGATTTACCTATTTCAAACCAGTATTCCTCGATTTTGTATATCCCATCATAAACATAAACTTTGTCACCTGCAACGCCTTTATACTTAAACCCACGAACAACGCGTACCTCAATCCCATGATGCATACTTCTTTCCATACCAAGATTCCCACCTTCCAGTTTCTGATGAACAACTTGTCTTGAGTTCTTATCTTGCCCACCATGACCTGTATATATAATAACATCACCACTGTCTTCATCATCTTCATACCCACCTGAGACAATCACACTAGTGGCAATTGGCTCACCGTTAGAGCTCTGTCTTGAGCTCAAGTAATCAATTCCTGCCTGATTTTGACCATGAATGCCCATAACACATAACTCCATTCTAAAACAGAACACATCACCAATATGAATACCTGGAAGTGGACCAACGATCCGTTTGTCCTGATTCAACCAAAGACCTTTGTCTTTTAACAGTGAAGCGACCTTCAAATCACCCCGGACTCGGGCCATACGCCCATTCCGAAGAGCCCTACCCTTGTCTTCTTCCAGCATAACAAAAATCCATAATGAATCATACAATAATCTAGTTTTCCTCACCAATTCGCGATAATGTCTCTCGTCCTCGATCTCAAGGTTTGTTACCCTAACTAATTCAGATGACCGTTGTGTAGGCTTCCGGCGATACGAACACTCAACGTTTGAAAGCTGGTTTTCTTCCGGAACCGGCACGATTGCTAGGGCATCAGGTTCCACAACCTCATCATCATCAATTTCCACAATGATATTCTCCATTTCCGTCTTGAACTTGTCCAAATTCCCATTGAATCCAGATCGATCATTGATTTCATCGGATCGGTGCATCGCAATCACAGCATTTGACTTATCTACCGGTGCTATCAGACTATGATTAGGGTTAGGGTTTTGGAAATAATCGGATTCTAGTGGTTCGAGTTTAGGCTCCATTTTAGGGTTAACAGCTGTAACACACTAACAGCAGAGGTTACGGCGAGTCTCCGGCTTCCGATGGCGATGGGGGGTAGATTGATCGGAGAATGACACCAGATAAATCGTGTAGTGTAATCTGTGTGTTCTCCAATGAAATTGAAACAAGGGAATTAGCATATACTCAAACTGATGCTAGTGATTGGTTGAAGAAACAGTTGCATAACGAGATTTATAAATTTGGTGGATCATTGATCTTCACCTGAAAACTGTAAGAATCAGGCAGGATACTGAAGATCTAAAGATGTAATGTCAGGACATTGTGCTTATGCCATCAAATCCGCAAATAAAATTATTACGGATAGTTATATTATTATATATAAAATGTTATTATTTTATTTTATTAATTTTTTTAATCAAACTTTTGGGGTTGTAAAGGATGTTCGATTTAAAATCAAGTCATAAGAAGAAACTTTATGGTTTTCTAATTATTATTATATAATTATTAGAATTATTTATAAATTTTATAAAGTAATTATTATTATTATTATTATTATTATTATTGTTATTATTATTATTATTATACTGTTGTCGTTTCTGTTCCTGGTGGTACTGCTGCTGTTGTTGTGTGGCTTATTTTCCGACGGTCTTAGGTTCAAAGTATTTATTTGAAGCGGTTTCAATAGTACTAGTTTCAATAGTATGTTATTTAAGGTTTCAATAATGTATTATTATTATAGGAAAATTCCCAAAATGTACAATTTGATCCAATGGTTCCCTATTTTGTCCATTTGATTATTCACTCTCCAAATATGTCCACCTGTTTAGGCGCAACCATTCACATAGCAACGGACATCACCCGTAGTTTAACCCAATAATAAAATATGCGTAGCCACCTCGGACCTCGATGCCCATTCATGAAGATAGGCGCACCAAAATTCAAGTTTAAGTCACTGGTGACAGGTCCGCACCGACATTCCTGTTACGGGCGTCCCGCCACGTAAACGTTTTTTTTATTTTTTTTACTGGCGTCGAGAACTAGGCGGCTAAACCTACTTTATAGGCGCCCGAATCAAGTTTACGGGCATTTTTTGTGTTTTTTCAGCTAGAAAAGAATACCCGTGCCAGATTTTTTAAAATAAAAAATAAAAACCATATTCCAAACAAAAGTTTGAACTTTTGGGAATTTTTCGGCAATCTCTACAAAATTTTTTAGGTAGTCTAATATAGCACGTGCTTTTGGATGAGGTGGTCCACACACCACTTTTGTAGGCTATTGATCATTTTTTAAAATGGGCAGGAACAAAAATTTTTTCAAGGCGGGATGTTCATGGCGGGACACTCTTAACAAAATCAATCAATCCTAAAAATGTCTATTTTAATCAAAACTTTCCTTAAAATGTCCACATCATTTACGGGCGTCGCCGCTCATGTATATACGGGCGTCGCCCACAAAATAAACCAATTAAAATAAGACATGTGTCCACTATGGGCGCCGACGCCCATAAAACCTGAACCACGCCCATAAAATTGAATTTTTTGTCACAGGTGGAAACTTCACGGGCGGAGTACCCATAAACTATAACATGTGTGGGCGGGACGCCATAAACTAAATATAGACGCCCATAAACTAGGTTCGGGCTTATTTTGATTGGTTTATTTTATGGGCGGCGGCGCCCATAAAAAGTGTGGACATTTTGAGGGATTGAAAAGTCAAATAAGACATTTTAGGAAAATTTAAGTCAAATAGTCATTTTGGGAATTTTCTCTAAAAAAATTTGTTTTACGGGCGAGACCCCTATCTTCAAATAAAAGTACGGATGGGAAGCCCATGTGCAAATTCAGATACCGGCATGGCATCCTCATTCAAAGTCGGTTACCAACGGGATGCCGTGTTCAAATTATACACTACAGACAGGCCAGGCCGTTCATTAAAAACTTATTCTATGGGAAGGGCGTCCAAACTAAAATTTGTAATCCTTAGGTTTTTTCGTTACGAATTAAATTATAAAAAACTCACACATACACACGCATGTGTATATATATAGTTATTTAATACAAAATAAATTTCATTAAAAGTTAATTTAGACAAACTAAAATTTTTAACTACCTTAATATGAGTGTGTGTGTGTATACTAATGGGTTTTCCCAACGCATTGTAGCAGTAATTACGTTACGATTCCGAATATTAGTTAAAAGACATAATCATGTATATCAAAATACAGATATAAAAAACACGTCACAACGAATGTCACTCTGACATAAAACCCTAAAATGTATTGGTAGTAAATGTGTCCCGTCACACCAAAGTAACGGTTGTGTTTAATTGTAAAATCTAACATAAAAAACACAAATATAAGCCCAACAAATAAAATGGGAAAAAGTAATAATTATTATTTTTTTACATAATATTATTATTCATTTGTAATCATTTAATAATAGTAAATAAATTTAAAATACCTAAATCTCATCTCACACAATGTCACTCAATTAGAAATAATTGAATCGTACCGTTCTACGATATAAGTACTCGGCCATGATAACGGTAACAATATCCCAAATAACAAAACATAAATCCCAAAACAAACAATAAACATAACCATCCCAAAAGCATGCGACATTCCCAAAGAATACAAATGTAAACATACGCACGTGATGCTAAAATCATAAAACAAAAATAATAAAAAAAACGCGTTTGTAAACACAAATTATAGCGTAAAGAAATACAAACATAAGACTGACAAATAAAACAGAAAAAAAATATTATCTAATTATTTATATTATTTAACTATTATTATTATTATTTAATTAAAATATTAAAATAAACTAAAAAAGCCACAAAATAAAAAATTGTAGGAATTCGAACAGCCTAACTTGGAATTAAGATGCCAAAGCTCTAACCACAGTACCACATTAACATTGGTGACTTTTTATGAAAATAATATATTTAGTAGGCATGCTATTTTATCACGTTTTCATACAAATAACCATGCAAATACTCCTATATCCTCCTAGCATAGCATATTCCATCATATTTTACCATCAAGCATGTTCATTGACTCGATTTTCTCAAATCCCTAATTAAAATTTCCATAAATAGAAAGTTTAGCATAAAACTCATTTTATCAATATTCAAACCATCCTAATATATTTCGATGACCAATAACATCATCATAAGATCTTGCGGTGTGCCAAGTGAACGGGGCCTGGGTGGGGTTGGGTGGGGCGTGAATGGCTTGGGCGTGGCCACAACCACGCTTCTCTCGACCGTTTGAACATTTATTTTTTCGACCGTTTGGAGAGCAACGGCTACATATTTGGCAAATAAAAAAAAATATTTTTTTCCTATATCAACCATTCATTCAAACACAAATTTTCACACTAAAAAAATATTTTTATTTTCTATACAAAAAAAAAGCCCAAACACTAAACCAATACTACAACCCGAGCACCATAACTAACCGAAACCCGAACACCCCACCTCCGAAGTGGTTCTTCAACCGTTCACCTATGAATCCTTTTTTTGATTCAAATTGTTATCGCCCGCATTTTGAATTCAGTCCACAACAAGGGTTCTACACCTTTGCTGAATATGGTTCGACTCAAAAAGCACACGGGTTTGCTCAACTATCACAGGATGAAGTTGTACCCGAAACTCAAACCTCTATTGATGCCTGTCCAAGCACTCAACCAACACAAAAGCGTAAACACAAAAAAAACAAGTTGAGGATACCGAACCCGTTGTGTTAGCTCCAACCCATCCAGAAAAATGGACACCGGAGGAGGAGTTTGCACTTTCGAAAGCTTGGGTCGATGTGTTGGAAGACCCAATTGTTGGTAATTACTTTCGTTTTATTATTTTAAATATTGTTAATTATTTGTTTAAAATTGTTAATTATTTGTTTAAAATTGTTAATATTTTTTTATTTATATATTGTTTATAGGTCATAACCAAAAAGGACCGGACTTCTAGAATAAAGTCCGAACTAATTTTTTCCGAGCTATGGGTCGTGGGGAGTATCGTACAAACGATATGATCTCTAGCAAATGGAGGGACATTAAGCGAAAGGTTAAAAGGTTTAACGGGATTTATTCCCAAAAATGGCAAACTCGCTGAAGCGGCCAAAGGACGCAATGATCGAGAATGAATCGGTCGATCAATTTAGACAAGAGTTTAACACCGCCTTCACGCTTAAGCGGAGTTGGGAGATTATGAGGAAATGTCCTAATTGGGTTAGAATCCCGACTGTTCAGGGCTCGACATCAAAGCGATCAAAAGCATTGTCTACCGATAGCCTTGCCTCGTCAAATGATCGAGTTCAAATAAATCTCAACGACCTCAATGAAGAAAAAAACGAGCTAGAGGATTTGACCCGTCCGATTGGGGGAGATCGCGCCAAGGCCGACCGAGCAAGGGCGAGACGAGCCTCTTCATCTCAATCGATCCCAGATTATACCCAAGGAATGGATAACTTATCTCAAAAAATTGGTGACTTTAACGAATTAAGACAGAAATGTCAACGTTTGGTAGAGCTACAACTTCTATTCACCAACACCGACCACTTAACCGAGATCGACCGTGAGATTGCCTAGCGGGAGAAAAAAAATCGAAATAAATATAAAGATAATTAGCTATTTTATTTTATTAATTTGTAATGTTTATTTATAACTTTATGTAATTTTTTAATTTATGATTAATTATATCTAGTTATTCTAATTTAAAAAAAAATTAAAATTAAACAAAATGACATCATCACCAACTAAGTGGCATTTCCACCATAAGTGGTTGAGTGGGTGGTTGTGGTGGATGACTACGTGGCGCCTAGGTGGAGTGGTTCCAACCATGGGGCATACCCCATGGTCAAACACTCAAACATAATCAAAATATACATGCAATGCATGTTCCTTAAATGCAAAGTTTCCTTTTTTAGCAATATATGAACATAATCTTTTATTTCTTCAATATAACACATCTATCATGTTAGTAATATCTCTAATATGCATAAACCATCGTTTGAAACCACATAATATGTTCATAACAACATCTAGCAACTTGTTTCACTATAAAAGTTTCCATTTATAGTAATATGCGTAAATGTTCACCAAATGACATTAAACTCACTCTCATATTATTTTAACACCACAAATCAGCCATTCATACTCTAAATACAAGTTTACAAATGCATGAATTTGTGTAGATGGTGTTCTTGGAGTTGTATGTGGATGTATGTGTTTTTATCTGTGTTTTTATGTATTCTTTTGAAAGTAAACTACCTCCAAGCTTAAGACTTGGGGATGTGGCTCAAGAACAGCTGTTAATATGGTCGTAGATGCTCCTTCCTGGCGTGTAGAGGCTGAAGTCGTCGGTTGGTAGGTCGTAAAGCTCCACAATGCCTACCTTAGCTTCCAAACTTCACAATAGCTCTTCTACCAGGCTTGCTTGGACTCTAAAGGCTGAGAATGGCTCTTAGCAGGTAACTTCGGTCGAGCAGAGTGTGATGGGTCGAGAGTGGTGGTAAAGGATGAAATGGGTGAGAATGTGTTGGTAGTTATAAGAATTTTGGGGCTTGAAAAGGAGTTGTAAGATTCGGAAAACGTGGCAAATTGAACCCTCAATACATAGGGGCGTTTGAAATCACTGCAAAGTTGGAACCATTGCGTACAAACTCAAACTACCACCAGAACTCAGTGGGGTGCTTGACACATTTCATGTATTGTGTGACACCCGGCAATTTCAGGTAAATTGCGACTCTTACATTATTTACACTTCACATTCATACTTGTTGCATTTCATTTAATTATGTTTAATTAGATGAGTTGAACACAAACGACTACGAAACGATAGTTCGAGGAACTATCGAATCGTACATTGAATTGCACATTGGTTTTGGAAACCAAGTGTGGCAAACACAACGCTAACACAAAACAATGATTCGGGGAATTATTGAATTGTGCATTACACGTTGATTAGTATTAATCAAGTGTGCAAACACTTCGTAAGACACGAGCAAAAACTATCGAAGATAATTCGATGAATTATCAAAACACACACACGAGTCTCACGAACATTGGTGATCAATCAAACTTATGTGCTACTTTGTATTTATGTGCTTAAACATGCATTAGATGTTTAGGATAAACGTAGGAATCAAGTACGAGCGAAATCGTATCAACGAAATCGAAAAACAAGAAATGGGACCCGTCGCGGTACGCGACAACCCCATCGCGAAAGGCTCCGCGATACGCGACGAAAACCGGGAGTCGAGACTCCCGAATCTCATCGCGGTACGCGATGAAATCTTTTGATCGGCCTTCGCGGTACGCGAAGGCCATGCAGATCAAATTTTCTTTATATTCAACCCCATCTCATTTCTACTCGGTTCCTTTGCAATTCACCCGAGTTCTTACACTCATTTTCGACCAAATCCCTCTGAAACCAACACTCTAGCCTGCTGGAAGCAACTTTGGAGCAATTTCTTGTTGATTTGGAGCCATAGGAACATCAAGGAAGATCGAGGAGCTCTCAATCGACGAGGAGATCGAATCCAGCCATCGTATCAGCTCCACACCTTCTGTTTAACTCGAAATCAGTCGTCTAAGAGCTTCTAAGGTAGTTTCATATGTTTATCTTTAGTTAGATCGTACATGCAATGGGTTAAAACCCACATGCAACTCCTTATGGATATTGTGCTCAAATGTGTTGGTGATTTGATGTGTATTTGATCTAGATTTACTGATTTAGTGTTTAGATGTGTTAGATTTGAGTTTGATTGAGTTATTGGTCGATTTGGTAATGATTTGGTGCACTTGCCATAAATGGAAACTTTTATGTTGCCAGTCTTGGATTTGTGATGATCTAGACATGTTAGACATGTCTAGATGTTGTTAAATGTATATTGGAGTGTTTAGAAACACATTGGGATATTTGATTTGGTCAAAATCATGGTTTTATAGAAACTTACTAAAAATGGAAACTTTATAAAATCAAAAGAGGGCTTTTGATGTTTTAAAGTGTCTTGATGAACTTTGATCTTTGAAATATGTTTAGAAATGATTTTTAACGTATTTAGAAACTTCGTTTTGTGAAAACAAGCTTTTAAACGGATACTTTCCAAATAAGGAAACTTTATTTGGGCAAAACGGCGTATATGATGATTTATGCGCCGACGATGCGTTTTAAATGTTAAGACATGATTTTATAAACATATTGGAAGTTATTAGTTTTATGAAATGGGATTTCATAACCACACTTTCCTAAATTGGAAACTTTCTAAAAATGGTAACTTATGTGATTAGAGTCATAAGATGCATTTTGGTGTCTTATGTGCATTAAGGCACGTAAACACAACAATCGTGTCACCAACGATTCGTCGAGACAACACAAGTCAACACACACACACTCGGTTGAGCACACCGACACTTGGAGTTGTATGGGATACAACACACCACAAAACACATACTCACACCTATATGGTTATAGGTGCCTACTAGCAGGATTGCTAGCATTCGCAGACGCGAACACACAAACACATCGGGACTACTAATCAGGTGAGTTCACGGCCCCTTTTACTTTTCTACCTTTGGGGGAGAAAACATTGCATGCTAAATTGTTTTACAAACAACAACTCATTTCATTTACGTATGGACATGCTTTATCATATATGTATATGTGTGGACCACATCACAACTAAAAGACCTCGCGATACTCCACGGACCGTTAGTAGCGCGTAGCGCCTAGCATGGTAATCTTGAATAGTACTATTTGGGCCTGACAAGCCCCACCCATCGCGCCTGGGAGGCCGACCCGACTGTAGGTCGGAATGGGTGCAATATTGACCAACACTTTGCCATTGTCTTGTGATGGACATGGCGGGAGGCACAACTGTCAGCTTCGGTACGACCCCGCATATAATATACTGTATTGACTAGCTATGAATCGATACTGCATTGTAATGATATGTAAATCACAACTATTTCTTTAAACATTGGATGTTTATTGCTCATGAAAAACCTGTGCTCTCACCAACCTTTGTGTTGACCTTTTACTCGCATGTTTTCTCAGGTAGCTAAGGCACGCGCACAAGGATTAGGATGCTAGGCTGGAGTCGCATGCATCTGCTTATGTGTCTTAGACTATTAAACATTTGATAACATTTTGTTATGTTACTTATTGTATTGATAAACAACTTTAATCGCTTCCGCAACTACTGTTACCTATCACATTGAAAACTGTTTTAAATTAACGCTTTCGCAAATCATGAATGTTAAACTGTTTTATTAATTTATACTTTACTTCCGCAACTCTGATTTTACAAACTGTTTTATCCAAGTTATTGGATGTACGTATGAAACCGGACATATAGGTCTCGCATGTTGTGTGACCGGAGACTGCGATCCTGACAATCTGTTGTTACTCGCGCCCCGTTCGGGACGGGATTTCTCGGGGTGCGACATATTGAATCTCAAGGAATGTATATCAGACGAAATACTTGTGATACCATTGGAAGAAATTCAAATCAAAGATCAATTACACTTCATAGAGGAATCGGTGGAAATCATGGATCAGGAAGTGAAACAGTTGAAACAAAGTCGCATTCCAATAGTAAAGGTCCGTTGGAACTTAAGGCAAGGACCGGAATTTACCTGGGAACGCGAAGAGCAGATAAAATTCAAATACCCCCACTTGTTCAATGACACATCAGTCTTGGGAAGCACAAACTGAATTTTGGGACGACATTCCATTAACGGGGGGAGACTGTGACAATTTGCAATTGCAGGTTAAAATTATACGCAGTAGTCTTAACTAGGTCTTATTAATTATTAAAATAATTGAAACATAAATCACAAAAATAGGCGAGAATCGAGAACGTGGGTGAAAACCGTGCCAAAAAACGAATTCCCGATTCCCTGGAATCGCAAAAACAAGAAAATTAGAAAATATCTTATTCCAGAACTCTTCGTGGTACGCCAAGGCTATTTTGAGTCTCTTTGGCGGTACGCGAAATGCCCAAAATATCATGAGAAATCCTTGTTTCTTCGCGGTACGCCAAGCCTTCTTTAAACCCTCTTGGCAGTACGCGAAGAAGGGTCGGCATATATAAATCTGCTAGAAGAATCAGATTGCATGCAAAGTAATATTTTCTTCTTCTCACTCTCGAACTTTCATCCACAAAAACGATCTGATCGAAAATTCTACTCCAAATCAGTGTTGTGAAGCCAAGGAAACATCAAGATCAAACTAAGGATCATTTCTACAACATCCAATCGTTGTTTTGCAACCAGAAATCCGTTCGAAAGGGTAACGATTCGATCTCTCCTAATAGGTTGATAATGTATGGATTAGATCTATTTTTTGAATGTAATGCAATGGGTATTGTTGTTGATTATTGCCTATATGACTGCTAGGAATAGTTAGAAACAAAGAACTCGATATGTTAACGGTGAAATCCTTGTTTTGATCTGTTATAATGTCCGATTATCATGAAACCATATCATAGATCATAATGATTTTAACCATTTGATTATAACAATGGTTGTGATTGTATTAATCATTCCTTGAAATGCTAGATCAGATCCAAGCGTTTCAAGTTAAAAAAAGGAAGTTAGGATAATTATTGGAATAACAATCTGATGTTTATGTTAACAATCAGATTAGTATATTTAATATAGTTATTAAACCTATTCCAATATGATATACCTATGTTTCATGATATATAAATGATCAATAACAAGGATTGACAATTCCTAAACCCGAAATCCATCGAGAAACTGTTTTGGCGATATGATAACAACAATACCTGTTTGGTTAAATAGGGAATGTCTTGATTAATCCAATAAGTCATAAGTTCCTTAATAGGAACCTAAATCATTATAGGTTCCCATTTATCACACTTTGTGCGATGTTAAGTTAAGGAAATTGATCAAGTATTTAAGATCAGATTGCTGACTCGAGTTGCAATGTCCATGGCAACGAATGTCAAGGAAAGTTATGATAATCAAATTAAGCATAAGTAACTCATAGTTTTCTAATAAATTACAGATTTAGAGCCCAAGAACTAATGATACGAACATTGTGCGCTGTTTATTGATTTGAATCAACTCAGGTGAGTTCGCGACCCCCTTTTCCTGTATTTTGGCTTTCGAAACTCGGGGGATGAGAAAACATAAATACTCATTTGAAACATTCTTATTTTTGTGAAACTTTGAAATGCTTTTGATGCATTTTGTGGAACATGAAACCTGATTGGATCATGTGGAACTCTGAAACGCTTTCGATACATTTTATGAAACATGAAACCTGATTTGCATCATGTGAAACGCTGAAACACTTTTGAAACACTATGTGAAACATGAAAACGAAAGCGTTGTAAAACATGTGGTTGAAACACGTGACAGTGGGGCGAAACATTTGACCAAACTTGTCATTATTTCAAGGGTTACATATTTGTCATTAAGTCCCCTATTCTGTAACCGTTAATCGTGGGGGGAGCGTGATTATTGAGAATAGATTCTATTTGTGATTGACAATCCACGACCGTGGTTCGTAGCTAAAACAACAACCAGATGTCGAGCGGGCGCTCAATAAGGCTAAAACACACAATGTCTTGCGACAAGGACATTGGGAAGGGGCAATTGAACTCGTAAGCTCGGTTACGGGAGCGCAGGAGTTATAATTCAACAGTTGGTCAGGACTAAACACGACATTGTTGGAATGAACAATGTTCGCACCGGATACCAATGTGTGACACCCCGTAATTTCCAAGTCAGCTTTGAGTTTATTTAAATGTTTATTTAAATGATTTTGTACACATGGCACGACAGATAATTCGAGGAATTATCGAGAAACAGCACACACGTGTCAAAACACATGAACGTTGGTGAACGTTTAGTACATCGTGTAACACAACACTTGAAACCTCACGAAACATTCACACATTGAACTTGGAAGTTCAAACGAAGCCAAACGATAGTTCGTAAACGTGAAAACGACGACGAACGGGTCAAACCCATTGAATTGGGCCTATTGGGCTCCCTGTGGACCCATCGCAGTACGCGATGGACCTCAAGAAGACCTATCGCGATACGCGACGAGTGTCGGGAAATTTGAATCCCGAATTCCTTCGCGGTCCGCGAAGCATCTTTTTGCCTTTGACTGCGGTACGCGACAATGACAACATGCAAGATCTTTATTAAACCAAGATGTAATCATTTCTGGTCACTCTACTTTGCATTTCTCGAGTACCAGACCACTCAAGAGCGTCTTCTTCGCCTGGAAATCCTCTGGAAGCCATTAGAGACCACTTAGGAGCTTAGGACTTGGAGGTTGAAGCTTGGAGTCCATCTAGAAGCTTGAATACCATCATCTTCTTGTTGTTCTTGTTCAAACCCAAGAACCAGGAGGCCTAGAAGTTGTCCTCATCATCATCTCAGGAGTTAGAAGCTTTGAAAGGTAGTTATACACTCCTTGTGGCTTAAAACCACCATACTTCGCACTTACACACTCACAAGCACACATGCAAGCCCCATGGCCTTGCATGCACGAATTTTCACTCATTTTGAATCTGGGTTTGTTGATATTTCTATGATAAATGATGATCCATGATGTTACAATGATGATCTATGACGATCCAAGAGGTTGTGTGCATGTTTCTATGCTTAAAATGAGGATTTGTGACATTATGAATGCATGCATGTATGATCCATGTGTATTGGAATGATTTTTGATATTGAAATGTGATTATAGATGATATTGGGAGATCCTTACATGATTAGATTTGGTTAAAATGGTTAAAAACATGATTTTGATGAACCTTTCTATTTTTAGAAACTTTTTATTTGTAAAATGGTGTTATGGATGAAATGGTGAACTTGCATGAATGTGGATTTGCTATTAGTATGTTAATATGACGATATTAATGCCTAGAATGTGATTTTGAATGTGATTATGGTCATATTGGCATAGTTGCCATATTTAGTAACTTTTTAAAGTGAAATGTTACTAGATGATGAATTTGGCTATGATGGCATGTTTAAATGTTGTTAGATGACATATTATGATGATTTGTAGTATTTTAAATGGATTAGAATGGTTTAGGATAATCATTTGTATGAAAAACTACAAAGTTACTATTTATAGTAACTTTATTCTTAGAAAAACCGACTTATGAATATTTTGTGTGATTTGAGCATGTTAAGTGATTTATTATGTTTTAACATGATGAATAAATGCTAAGTTAGATGGTTTCCGATATCACATATGCTATAAATGGAAACTTTCCATTTTAGGAAACTTTTGTGTGCTAACATGATGAAAAAGACTTATGTGATTTCGTATGATAATGTGCTATGTGTTAACATGATCACGTAGGACTAACGAGCATGCTAGAACTATAAAATCGTTATGCTTTGTGAACTTTCCATAAATGGAAACTTACTATAAATAGTAAGTTGTCCATAGACGCGACACGCGCGTTTTGCACACGACAAGCACTTACACGTTTGCTACACGATTCACAACCGTCACACGGTTCACCAACGGGTCGTTGACTTGACACGGTCAACTCTGGTCAAACACAGTCAACTTTGGTCAAACACGGTCATTGTGGACCAACACAGTCAAACACGGTCAATGTGGACCAACACGAGCAAACACGCTCATTGTGGACCGACACGGACATACATGAACAACCGAGGGTTGTTAGGCACAAACACGAGCACTAACACAAACACTAGCACAATCACTTACACAAACTCACGTACGGTATACGATATAGGTTGTCGGTGACCGACGCACAGTCTACGCAGGAGCTTACGCTTACATTCGATTCATTTCACTAAGGTGAGTTTACGGCCCCTCTTTACTCTATTCAAACTCTTTCAAATAGGGGGAGAATACTAGTTACATCGAGTCAAACATTTATACTATGACAAACATTTTTGTGTATGCTGGTTTATTAGACAAACATTAAGTGTTGAACTCGTATTAAGCCCTCACAAAGTCTTACCGTTAATGTACGAACAACGTGGTTGATTTGTATGGATCCGTTTAGGTGTGACTAACCCCACGGGGCACAATATTGACTACGTGTCATAACCCGTGAAATTCTGAACTAACTTACTGTGTGCACGAGACATAGTGGAGGCAAGGACAAACAAGTCTAGTTCGGTAGTGACGCACTGACACTTGGAGCCTAGGGCTCGGTACTAACATTAATAAACAGCATGACACGCTTTATTACTATATGTATCTATCAAAACCTGTGAATTCACCAACCATTGTGTTGACACTTTTTAAACTTGTATTCTCAGGTAACTAGCATGACGAGCACATGGAACAGGAATGCACATAGGGGATATGAGCATAGGATCCCGCATGCATTTATTTATGTCTTTCATTCAAACAATATTTATTTTGGATATGTATTTTTATCAAACATCGTAGTGTCTGACAGCTTATTATTTCCTCTGCACATGTCAAACATATTATTTTTCCGCTGCATGATATGACATTATTATTTCCGCTGCAATGTGATTTATTATTCCGCTGCAAACTATTTTACTAAGTGTATGTCAAATATTGTATTTGAAAACGCATATAGAGTTGTTCTATATGACCTTGAGCTGTGATTCTGGCCACGTCACACCCACGTGGACTGACACCACGGGTGGGAATTTGAGGGTGTGACACAATGTTTTACACCCCGTTTGGGGCATGAATATTATTTATTTTTTTTATGAAAATAATTGATTTGATTAGATACATTGATAACATACATTTGAAATTCTAAAACTTGTGAACTCACCAGCGATATGCTTATTGTTTAAAATCATGTTTTCTCATATGCATAATGATACAGAGAGTGGAGCTGGGAGCTCATCTTTGGGAAACATATAGTAGAGTCTATAAAAGTTAGACTCAGTAGCGTGATGCATATTGTAGTAGATATATGAAACTCAATTATAGCTATTATGACATTAAGTTGGTAACTAATGTAGTGTAACATAGTTTTGTAATATATAAACATCTATGTCTTTTATTGTAAATAATGATTGTGAAACCTTGAAAGTCACACCGTACGCTTCCGCAACGACAAGGGTGTGACAGCATTCATCGCGTACCGCCAAAGGGAAGATGATCGGTCTTCGCGTACCGTGACGCCTTTATGCTGAGTTTGAATTCTCCCGCCCAACCCATCCCGTACTGCGAAGGATTTCACCGAAATTCGTAGCGTACCGCGACAACTACCAGAGTCTGGCATTGACTTTTGTTTAATTCGTTTTCATTGTATTGATTCGTTATCATTTTTATATGAACGTTATAATTTATTTCATCATGTATTCATGTATAGGTTATAGTTGCTTGTTTGAATTATCAATCCGTTAGTTCACCAATGTTCATGATTCAAACACGTGTGTGTGTGTGTGTGATTCCGGTAATTGCTCGAATTAATGTTTCGTAACTGTTTGTGCTCGGACTCATGTGTCACGTGTCACACAAAATTAATTTAAATAAAGTGCCACGTATGATTAAACATTTAAATAATACTAACTTCGAGAATCAGTGCTGACCTGGATTTTATAGGGTGTCACAGGCTAAAAGTGTAAAAAGGAATTTTTTTTCTACTCCTTGCCCGCGCAGCAGTTCGAATACCACCTCCACCAGCTCTTCCCAAATCTCAATCAAGATGCAGTTTAAAAATATAAAACGGGATGATAGATCAATCATCAATCTGTCACGATCCCGTTCACACAATTTACTCCAAAAATAAAGATGGTTCACTCATATAAAGCTAGCATAGAAACAATTCAATAAAATCATGTGCAAATTAACCAAAACTAACAATAAACAAAATTGATTATACAGACATAGGAACGACCTCTTTCTGATTCGAACAAGTCTAAAATTCCCCTCGAAGACCCTTTGGAAATCTGAATCGGGTCTTGCATAAACCGCGACCGGCGCACCCTTGAAACTTCTTCAATCTGAAAACTTAATAGGTGATTACCTATACTTACAAACTCATTTTTATGTGAGGAACCAAAGTCCTAACAAGTCTTGGGCTCACGTGCACTATACCGTTCAAATCAAACCGATCTTGTTCTAAGGGTTTATATTCGATTTGGAGAAATCATTTGGAATCAGGATAACACTAGAACTAGATGAATTCAATGAGGAAAATCCCCTAGTTTCTCAGTAATAAGACGCATACTGGCCCTAGGTGTCACACCCCCAAATTCCCATGTACGGTGTCAGACCGCGCGGGTGTGACGTGGCTAGGATCATAGCTCATAGTCATATAGAATGACTCTATATGAGTTTCACAAACATACGGTTTTGTAAATCAATCAAGTTTATATAAATACGTAGCAGAAAATGTTTAAAGTAACATAACAAAGATATATAGTAATAACTAGAGGTTTCACGTGCGCTGCCACATGTATTTTGTTACGATTTCGTATGTCAAAACGCAAATATGTGTTTTCACTCATAAAGCCCTAAAGGATAGCTGTTGTAAACATGTCTGTTTGACCGACATGAGTAATCGATCATGACAATATACTTTTAAGCAATCTGAACCCAAACATAAGCATCATAAACCATACCATAAAAACACTTATTAATATTTAAATATTATTATTAGATCTCCATAGTTTGTAAAATAATTACGATCAAAATGATACAAATAAGGCAAATACTCGATAATATATGGACATGTTATAAGCTTGTGAATATTGAGCAAAAATTTTGATTGGTTTTGAAATTTTTATAAAATGTCTGTGAGGTAATTGCTATCGAATTAATATAATTATATTATCATTCGATAACATAAGAACGTTTTAAAAGCATGCAAATACTAAAAATATGTGAGTAAAATAAGAGAGATTAGAAAATAAATGTAAAAATAAGTTCAGGGTCTAAAGTGAAAATTTAAAATTTATTCTAGGTTTTTGATCTCTTTTTTAGAGAGTCCTTAGTAATTTATTATATAATTTAATAAATTATAAAAATAGTATTTCAACTGCACCTTATCTTAAAATATAATTTTATAATTATTAAATATTTATAAATACCTTATCTTAAAATATAATTTTATAATTATTAAATATTTATTATTATTTAAATTAATAAATTATATTTTTTAATTATTTAAGCCTTGTATAAAGTTTTAGGCTATTAATATGATAAATTAAAAATTAGAAACTGAATGACATAGAGCAGAGCCTACAGAAACAATAAAATAAACCCAACTCCAAACATGAAGATCATTCGTAATTACAAGGAAACAAGTAATTATTAAACCCTAGCACCGGTAGTAACAGGCTCCGACGTCCCTTTATAGCCGGTGTCTGCTGCTTGCGTCCCCATTCCATAGTCGGTGTCACGGTATCCGGGTCCATAGCGGCTGCTGTAGAGTCCAGCATGCACCAGCAGAACATAGAGCAGCTCAGTCACCGCCAAGATTATGATGAACGCCTCAACGATTCTCAGCCTCCAACCCCTGTGCCCGCCTAAATTTATCTCCTTACATGCTACCCTGTACACACCAGCCATTAATGAATAATTAAACGGTTGAGCCAAACCTATTTATGGTTACTTTGACTTTAAAGTATATCGTGTTTACCATCAAACATGTTTCATGTCTAGAAAAAAAAAAAACAAGTAAAAACCGTTGAAACACGTTTACAATTTAAATTTTAAAATAAGTAATATAATAAATATCTGGCGTCATACTTAAATGGTTACTCCTAAGGTGAACCTGACGATGACGTCACCCCTCCCAAAAAATGTTTTCAAGTTTATTAAAGGAGAAAAATGAAAGAAAAAGAAAGAAAAAAAAAAGATGAGATCGAGGAAAGGAAGAGAAAAGAAAAGAAGGGAATTCTTTCCTTCTATTTCCTTTCAAATCGGAAAGAAATAAAAGTTAAATAATTTTGCCTAGCTTTCTTTACATTTCCTTTCCCATCTTTCGTTAAATGAAACTCGGAAACACAAACATGTTTCAGTTTTCCTTTCAATTCCCTTCTTTTGAACTCGGGAAGGGTAGCTCACATTCGGCCTACAACTGAACCAAACCTGTTTATGTTCACACTGAGAATGACAATTTCAAACACGGACATGACACCACTTTAATATAAAATAAGTAAAAAACCTGTTAATTAAAGACCTGTTTACAATTTAAATTTTAAAATAAGTACTATAGTAATTACCTTTCAAAATTTCTAATTCTCAAACCTAGTTTAGTTCCTTAACGGGTTCTTCATATATCCTATAACATGTCTTTAAAATATCAACTTACGTGATTTAACGATAATCTTTTGTTCATGTTCGTATCTCATGTTTTGTGTTTTTATACGTCATCTTAACGGTTGTGTCTGACCGATCAACTCAACTCACTAAACTGAACACGAGCCGTCTAACTAAACGTGTCTAAAGATCTTCCCAAACCCGTTTATATTACACTCAACCCACAAATTTTACTCAGTTTCGCAAATTGACGTAACGGATTATTAATATTACCCGCAAGCAAGAACCGTAACGGCCCACGCCACCAAGGAAGAAGATCCGGCGGCCGCTAGACTATCATTCCTCCATGCCCTGAGGTGGTTTCCGCTGGCGAACTTGGAAACAATCCCAAGAACCGAAGCCAAGATCGCAAACTCCAGAAGGAACTCCGTCGCACCATTCCCGCCAAAACCTGCAAACCAATTAACATTGCACGCGGTTAATTAATCTATTTTCCGATTATTTTACATTAGAACCAAATTCAAACGCGACGGTGATCATCAATCAGCCCTCACTTGGGTGGTTGGTCTGGCGGTTGATGAGCCTGTTGAGACACCAACTAGCGAACCCTAAAGTGATGAAATACATCACCAAGTTCAGAAACAACAATGGTGCCGCCATGTTTCTTCCCACCGTCTGTGCCATGATCGGAAAATCAAGAACTCCAACGATAAAAGCTTGTGAAATTTTCACTGAAAATCGAAAGATATGATGATAAGATGCATATATAGTTGGCTTTAGGTTTTGATACGTGTCAGTTTGATCAGAATTTGTGTTTTAATATATACAGGTGTGTGGACACATGTTAGATTATTAAACTACATGGTGCTGTGGTGCGTTGTGAGAGTTATCTTTTGTTCCTGGCTAAATTAAAGTTTGGATTCTTGTTTTGAAAAATTTCATTTTTTGGGACGGACGTCCGAGCCTTTTCTCCAAGGAACTTTCGAACTAGATAATTATGTCATTTTGTCTCAATAAATAAGTCTTGGCTAGGGCTGTAGTCGAGCCGAGCCGAGCCAGGTCTGGCTCCAGTTCGGCTCGAAAGGCTCCAGCTCGGCTCGTGAATTTTCGAGCCGAGCCGAAATTTCTTTCGAGCCAAAAACCTGGCTCCAGCTCGGCTTGTAAAAAACCTTGAGCCACGAGCCAACTCACGAGCCAACTCGTTTTTTTGTTTTCCTTTTTATATTATATATATATATATATATATATTAAATCTAATATATATAAAACCCAATATATATGTATATATATAATTATATATATTATACACATACATACATACATACATATTATACATAATATGTATATTTATATAAATATGTGTATAAATATTGTATATATTATATATAATATATATGTATGTGTGTATATAATTATATATATATATATATATATATATTAAAAATATATAATTATATATATTATATATAATATATATGTATGGCTCCGGCTCGGCTCGGCTCATTTTTAACGAGTTTTTTTCGAGCCGAGCCGAGCTTTTTCGAGCTTTTTTAAACAAGCTTCGAGTCGAGCCTCGAGTTGCGAGCTTTTTGAACAACCCTAGTCTCGGCCTATATAAAACCTAAGATCTGTATTAAAAATAGCTAAAAGCCTGTTAAAAGTTAGGATAATCACGTAGATACAAACTCATTAGAAACGACGTTGTGAAGTAGATTGTTGCTGAACTAAGGGCTTTTAGCTAATAGTTACCCCGTTGACTTTTTTATGGAAGGTTTTGGGTTTAAATCTGGGCTAAGAAATGTTTGTTGAGACAAGGTTAGGTGGTTTACCGAGTTGTATGGCTTCTCTTGCGTTAAAAAAAAAGTAGATTGTCGCTGCGGCTTCTAAAAATATAAATAATATCTTAAATCTTAAAAACCTTAAATAGATAATAAATACACAAAGGCATAAAACAAAGGGTTGATCAAGTACTTTGAAATATTGGAGAAACTAATAATTATCTATCAGAAAACTTGTTAAATCTATCTGAAAAAAAACATTATATCAGCGATAAAATTTTAGAAAACATAGGGTAGCAAGATGTTATAGTTGTGTATTCATTGCTAGTATTTTATCGCAAAGGAGATATCGATCTGATATTTGACTTATCTCTTATTTTTCACATGATTTAGAAAGAGACAAGATCTCTTTAGAATATGATTTAGATAAACTCAACTCATAATCTTAAAGTAAAAAAATAACAACTTTATCATTATATTATTATATAGTTTAAAAACCAAAAATTGACTGTGAGTATGAATCACTGTTCATTTCCTACTGTCAACATTGCACGTCGTACAATCCATAACTTCATCCTTCGTATATATCAGCTTCTCTTTGTCTTCTTCAATTTTGGTTTACCTCTTTTGTTGCTGCTGCTCTTAGGAGCTACAAATAGAAACCAAGGTGACGTTCTCTTCCTTTGCTCCTTTCTACAAATCTATCTTTAGGTATTCTTCTTGCTTCACTGTTTCACCAGACACCAGTTTAATTTCAAAGTTTGATTTCTAGGGTTTTGTTTCTTTTCTTAATGGAGCTCTCGGAGTCTTCACTTTTGTTGTAATTGAAGATTAGAGGTGAAATTCAGGTATGGTTTTCGTCCCTTTCATCTTCCTTGGCTTCTTTCACCAGATAATTTCATCTTCCTTTACTTCTTTACTCGATAACTACAGAGGGTCGAACCAGATACCGACCCACACATCACACACGAACACCAGCTTTTCCTCACAATTGTTGAAGAAGAACAATACACATACGTACTTGGATTAAGCTCTCTCCCCATTGATCAGATTCATGCGCAGACGTTTAATACTTCTATTGTTCTTCTTCAACAGCCTTCTGTTGGCTTCTACAAAACCCTTACACCACCACTAATTAACAAATTCCTTTTTTCTTTCATTATGCGAGGTAGGAAACACCGGAGATAAATCATGAATATGTCTTTGGTACATAAATTAGGTCCTAAATTCATTTGATTCCCTTCTAGATTATTGTTGCTTTAAGGTTTAGGCTAGATTGTTACATATAGTTAAACTATTCAAGTTCAATATAAATGTGTCAAAAGCATCCTACATCAATTTTGGTTAAAATGTCAAAGTTTTAGTTAAAATGGATTGAAATTATTATTAGTTTAAATCGCATATGAATGTCAAAATAATCCAAACTCAATTTTATATAGTTCATAGGTTTTATGTAACATAATTATTGTATTAGTTTGTTCATGATTTTGAGGTAGGATGCTATTTGATGCTAATTTTTTGTCATTTTTATTCATGGGGATTGTTAAATTTGAGTTTCTAACTTATATATGTTGGAAATTTGACCAACTATAGGTTAGTCTAACGCAAAAAAGGAATTAGGATACTAAGTGTTTAAGCCAGAGATAATCCAATGACTTCAGCTCCAACATACAGATTAGTAACTGATGAACTAACATGAGCATATTTATGTAGTTTTTGAAGCAATGAATCAAAGGCCTGAGGTATAGAAACAACATTACACAGTGATTCAATAGTACTCACTATGCAACCATTGTAAGGACTTAGCCAATAAAGTTCCATTGAACCAAAACATCAATTCCTTATATTTGCTTGCTCGAAGCTAGATGGAGGCATATAAACATCAATTCATCTAACATGCTCCCAAAAATACATGTCTCCTAATATATGCCTCCATTTGTTTCCAAAAATTACCTGTAAACCATAGAAAAAGGTAGGTCTAGGTAGTTGATTTTCTATGTGTAAGGGTGAATATATTTCAATACTCTCAAATTGAGTATAAAAATTTTACGACATGCATTATAGCCCAAATAAAAAAACTAGAGGTTGCAATATATGCCTTTGAGAATGATTAATAAATTTCATAAGCAATTCACAAAACAATTGCTTAGGTAACATTTAACAAACCCACTCTCATTAACAGGAACATAAAAAAGGAATCTGATCACTAACATTGTTAGTTGATGTTTGGAAATTTGCCCAAATAGAATGAATTAAATGGAATTTACTGTTTGGTCTCCCATGAGTTGGAATTTTATAAATAAAGTAATTAATCATCTTTTGCTTTCTTTTAACTTCACAATAAATGGAAAAGCATTAAATTTCATGTAGACTTTAAGTTGACAACACGATATTCAAATGAGAAAAGCTTTAAACCCTTACTGTAGCCAAGTTATTTGACTTTTCTAGAATTGCTGATGTCTCACTACGTGAGTTCCAGACCAAAGAAACTAACCATTCTATATCTTTTAGAAATGGGGAGAGATGTGTTGTATGTAATGACAGCTATCTACAAATAACTATTAAATTAGCATATACACGTCCTATTAACTTCAAACTGATAGTTAAATTTCCTTTGGATTAATGTTTTGAAAATTTAGACTTGGACCATCATAAACTTTTTAACTTTGAAAACTAACAAACAGATATGACTGTATTAAATTTGAGATATTTGCTTAAAGAATTGAGTTTTTATTAAATTTGAGAGACTTACTTAAAGATTTGGGTTTTTGTTAGCATAGGGTTTAGGTTCTTTTTTCTGATAATAATGGGAACCCACTTGCGCTGTAATTAAACCCCCGAGTCCCCCTAATACCCGACTAAACTTACTCTAAGTAAGGATTGAACTTGAGATCTCTAGGTTGCCTCTTATCCACTCTAAACATTGCACCACTTCCTTGGAGGTTAGGGTTTAGTTCGTTATAAAAGATTTAATTTTGTTATGTAACTTATTCTTCTGCAAAAGATATATAATACCCGTTATCAGGAGTGTACCGTGATAACCCGCCGCAATGCGCGGTGGACTAACCCTAGTATAGTATTAAAAAGCAACATTTTGTTCTGAGGAGAAAACACTGTTCACTTTGAACAGTTTTTTGTGCGTAAGGTACAAGTGGTTATTGCTCCTTCTGAAAACCATTGGAACCACCACCACTACTCCCATCGGCAACCCCTGGACTCTACGAACACCTCTGGCATAGAACCGCCACAACCATCGTCAAACCAACACACCATACATCGATTTTCCGGCTATTCCAAGACCCTTTGAAACCGACCCAACTAAGCTCTGGTGGTTCTGAAAGAGCTAAAGGTGTTAGGTTTCCTTTGCGTTTGACCTTCCTCTGATTCTTTCTGTGTTCTCCCAGTATCGAATAGGGCCTTTTCCACATAACGGATCCCCTTCGTCATCATCGATTTCAAATTTGCATAGATGGAGGTAAGGTTTTGACTTAGTTTTTTATTTCACTACGAGGTTCTGCAACTTATTTTTAGGGTTTCCTTGATTACTATTTTTGCAATCAGTCTTGATTGATGATGATGATGCCGAGGAGTTTACATTCTTAGCAACATCCACATCTATTGAATTTGTTGTCATTGATGGCATCGTTTGATACAACAATCAGACAATTTTGTTTTTATCTTTTATTACCATGATAAGTAATGATATTTTGTTTTACAATTTGATAGATAAATAAATTTTGATAACCTTTTAAAGAAGAGTGTCGTTGTGTGAGATCAGTGACCAAGTTTCTTTCGTAGAGGCATACTGGATGATAGACAAGATCTTAAATATGAGACTCTATGTTCATGGAGAGTATCTGGATATTAAATCTACAAGAGTATTATGAAATCGGGTAAAAACACACCAAGTAGCAACTGCAACATACTCATAGTTTTGAGTTTAATTAAATAGAAAGACTAATTTCAAATGGTTAGACTACACCCATTGGTGAGCATTTCAAAGATCCTTACACTGTGGAAAAAAAAAAGAAAATAAGAAAAGATGCCACGATCTGATCGAGATCCCAACCTAGGTTGCAATCTTTCAAACCATAACACTTGCCAGTTGCCACATGGCAAATCTCCATTGGACCATCTCTATTTTTTTTTTCTTTTTTACTTATCCAAAATTAGTTTTTGTTTATAATCTTGTTTTTTTATATCTTTAAATAATTAATATTTTTAAAATATCTAAAACCACGGTCTTGATCAGTTTTTTTATGAACATGTCAGTACAAATTTTGTTAAAAACAGAGTTCGTTTAAAAAACTGTTTTTTTTATATAAAATAAATATAAACAATCATTGGTTTATCTTTCAAATAAATTTTAATAAAAACTAAAAATCATAAACTATATTTATTTAATAAAAAATAATAAAGGTTGGGTTGTTAATGAGAGTAAAAAGTTGGGTTTGATTGGATTGTGTGGATGGAAGAGAGAGAAATTAATTTTTTATTAAAGGTTGGGTTGGATTGGATTGTGAATGGGGATTAGAATGGTTAGATTTTTTATTTTTTTCACAGTTAAGGTGTTAACATTCAATAGATTGTCTATTTCAACTATATGAAAAATCAATTACTCTCTTAGGGTATGCATGCATGTTTATTCATTTGGACTCATCTGTAGCAAAACAGTTATTTGAGTTGTACTACAACACTACTACTAATGACATTCATAACATTCTTTAGCAATAACTTTAGTAACATTTTGCTTATTTTTCCTTTAACATTTTATATTAGCAAGATAGAGGCTATAGATTATATCGAGTCATTAACTTATTGTACATTCTCTCATGGTTTTAACAGATGGTCAATTTATCTTGCCAATCCTGTGGGAAGAAATAACTTCTTTGTTTGATTGACAAGTCATGTCATGTTCTCCGGCCCCTATTTTGGTAGCACTGACCTTAACAAGGTAACTAAATATCAAGGTTATCAACAACCAAAAAATAAAAAAATATAGTCAACCATCAAATCTGACACACATATCACTTTGTTTTCTATGACATGTAAACTAGAGTTTACTTGAACAACAAATTTCTATCTAAACCAAACATCAGCTTCACAAAATCAATTATCAAGAGGTAAAGCTTCCTTATTTGATCAATCACAATTCCAGCAGCTCTGTACCAAACTTTAACCACAACATTAACACAATGTTGATCAAAGACTCCTAGAAAAATCAAAACACCACCATAGACTCACTATAACAAATATACAAGCAACTTCACAATTACTCTCATCCAACACAACAACTTCCGGTGCTATAAAAACCTAATATAGTTTACCAAACTTTGAAGTCTAAATACAAATTTAAAGTTAGTTTATTGCATTGACAAAAACAAAATTAATTTCTATTAATGTCAATTAGGTTACATGACTATTTTTTGCTTTTCTTTGTGTGTGTCAGATTTAGGTTCATCCCTTTGCTTTCATTTGGTCTATCAACGTCTTTTCTTTAATACATCAGTGCAAGGTTGATTTTTTGTAGAAGAAGGGAGTTTTTATTTGAAAGTTGGAAAGCTACTTGATTATGTGATTAAGGTATAACATCTGCCTCATGTTTAAAATCTGAGGAGGTATTTGGTGTGTTGTATTTTGTAATTGAATGCAATTTCATGAAAGGTGGTTTCCTTATTGAACCTAATTTTGTGGTTTTTTGAAACTAATTTTGGTTTTAGCTGGGTTGATTGAAGAGTAACACATACCCATCTAATGGATATGAAAACCTGACAAAAAAAGGTAGCTTAATTCCAATGCAGGCTATAGCAACCATATTTGAAACCCGTTGACACGGTAAGTTCAAAATTAGATGCCCTTAAAAAACGATGTGTATTTTATAGTCAAGAGGGATTTTAATCATCCCTAAGAAAACTAAACACATCACCTTACAAAATCAACTCAAATTTAGGTCAAATTTTGCTTCCACATCACACATTAACGCGTTCTTTCTCTTACATTTATAACTCACGCAATGATTTGTTCCTTATATATGTTTTATCTGTTGAACCTAATTTCACTATTTATTTGTCGGCCAGAAAATTTACATGTGAGACATCATTATTTAAAGTCAAAGATTGGGGTCTTTATAAGATTTGGATAAGGATGATGATAAACAAAGATTAGTATGCAAGTTATGTGGTAAAAATAAAGGTACCAAATTAGCAAGTGATCATTAAGATATAATTGATGGTGTTCTTGCTCTTAGCTCATTTGTATAAGATGAAAACAAAAAGGCTTAAAGTATCAAAGGAATATAACAGTTGCTTTGTTAATACTTAAACTGTTGCAATATTAGCTAGATCTCTTCTTTCCACTAAAAAGATCATGTCAACGAGAATTCCAGGTTAGTAGAGTTTGCTTTGGATAGGTGATAACATTCAACTCTTTTCTAATACTTTGTGGACCCAAAACGGCTGCTAAAACTTTATATTACCGGCTTAAACCTGTACAATTTTAGTTTGATTATCAATAAAAATGAGATTGTTACTTAATCACGCCTAAAACCGGCTGCAACGCGCGGGTTCAACTTACTTGTTTGTTTTAAAACTCACCCTCACCGTTACGTATATAAACCATTTTTTAATGGGTAGTCATGGTACGTCACATGTGACAATAATAGAAAAATGGATATGTAGACCAATCAGTATCTAATTGTTTAATTAAACGGACGAATATAACTTATCTTAATCAAGAATCTAAATTAATCGAATTGATTTGAGAGGAGGCAATCATGTGACTTTCTAATGAAAAAGTTATAGGTTTGAATATCACTTGGGCCAGAGGTTTTATCACAGTGAGTTTTCGGACGGTAGGTTTCCAATGGAATGAAGGACAGATCGGGTCATTAGCGTTGTCTACTATTCGCAGGCATGGGTGACATTTCATCATTGAGTTACTCGGGTAACGGTGCTTAAAACTGTCTGGACATGAACATATGTAAAAATCATGGTTTAAAAAAGCAGGAAAAAATGTGAATAAACGCCATTCTAAAACTCATTTAAAAGGCGCTGAATTGATTGGAAGCTAAAAAAATCACAAATTGCTGAAAGAAGTAGTTTAAAATCAGCATTCCGATCGATATATATCTAATCGCATTCTATTTATCGTTAAATGGATTCTATTTTAGATTTCTTATAATATTTAATTTAACGGTTTATTAATTAACTTTTGTTCAGAACATTAAATTCTTGGATTTACATGTTGTTTGATAGACACGATTAGATATTATGAAGATTTGTGACATCTAATACCACGACCGTAATTGTTCTATTTGGTTAAGTTTGTTTTTTAATAAATGAAAGAAAATAAAGAGATAATCTTTGTGAACGTTTGTTAATATGTTCGTTTACGTTCGTTTATAGTTTATTCATTTGATATATTTTATATTCTTAAATTACTTGTTTTTCGTTTATTATTAACATTTAAACTAGAAAATATCCCTATTTTGAGTTTATATTTTATTGAAAATATATTAATTTGAAACGTTATTATAGTATAATTTTAATTATGATTATATCTCTAACTTGAGCTTTGTTTTGATATAACTAGTTATAATCCGGATGCGTGTTGCATGAATTATATAATATTAGGTATATTTGTGACAAATGTGTGGCTTTTGAAGATACATGATTTTTATCTGCATAAAGTTGTTAATATTAAGAGGTTGGAAAGGATAATACAAAAGCTAGGAACTGGTTACATTAATTGAATAAGAGTAGTTACTTTAGATGGCGGAATCTAGGGATTTTTACAACATAAAGCTGCTAAGACTAAGAGGCTAGAGGCTAGTGTTCATACAAAAGTTGGATCTTCATTTTCCTAGGTTCACCTTTGTCTTAGTAACCCATATATTAGGCACAAAAGTGTTGTTAATTGAGACGATAGATTTAGTGTTTTTTTTACATAGAAGCTAATACAAGAGGTGAGATCTGATCTTTCTAGGTTGAAGGTTGTTGTCGGGCCTTCTACTTGGGTTTCTTTGATAAACTTGTGTTACTACTTGCATGTAGGTTAGCATTAGTAGCATAAAATTTTTTTAATATAATGTTAATATAAAATATAATTATTTTTGTTGATGTGTTAACCTTTGGGGAAGAGATTCATTCTTTTGGTTGTTGGTTTGTTTGTAACAGGTGGTTGTTGTGGTAAAGATGTTTGTGGTACCGGTGGTAGCTGGATGATGGTGAGATTGTTTTCTGTTTTAATTTGAGCATGGGTACCTTTGTTTATAGTACATCGAATTGTACCTGTGCGAGCGTCTTTTGTTGCCTATACATGGAATTTTGATGTGTTCCTTTTTATTTCTGGAACTGATAACGGGTGGTGGTCAAGTCGTTGTCGGTTTCTTTGTCAACTAGGTCGATGCTTTCAATTCCAACCAAAGATTTTACAGCCTCATCGAATAGTATTGCGTTGATGCTCCCTGTGTTGTCTGAAATGGTAGATTGAATGCGGTACATGTATTTTATTATGCAATGTGTTAATTGATAAAGCGGGTTTTATGGAAATGAGGGTACATCTAAGCAAATGATACATCTACGGTCAATTTATACTGGACAGTCTAAATGTGATTTTTAGAATTTATTATTAAAACAAAATAAATGAGGAAGTTGGTTGGTATATCAAATGAAAGAAAATTTTGATGTATATACTTGACATACGTGTATTTTGCATTATTTTGTATTCCATCAGTAATGCAGAACCACCGAGTGGCACTTGGATAGATTATTTTTCCACATTTTGGACATGTAGCATGTACCAGTCATTGTTCGATATCTCTGTTACTGCACCATTGAAGCTGAAAGTTTGGCCCTGTATTTATGTATTGGTTAGAGTAACCATAATTTTATCACTAATACTATTAATTGAGTAGTTGTTACCGTAAGCTCGTTTGATTCTTTTTGAATTAGGCTTTCAATGTTTGTTTTATTATCTGATACGATAGTTATGGACTTGTTTCTCATGATATATTCACTTCCTACAGGCATGAGTTGTGTTTCCTCGTTGTTGAAGCTGTTATATAATAAACTTTGTTAGAATTATACATGAGTTGCTAGGTATATGGCAATTAAGTTTTTGTAAAGACAGTCGATTACTTTCTGATGAGGATTTCAATTTCTGCACATCTTGGATTCAGGTAAACGTATGTTGCCCTGGTTGACCAAAGTTGCTTTGTGTGTACATTGAAATCGTCATAGATAAGTATGAGCATAATATGCAGATTTTAATTAACTGAATTGTAGAGGGCAAACTTACTGAAAATGTATTTGACTTGTACTGCTGTAACAACTATGACTGTGGGGTGTGTGGACTCTTCCCGAAGATCAACCTCAATATTTTTATTATTGTTGCAATGTGAGTTGAGAAATTGTTAGGATGGCTGAGCGGTCTATGATGCAGTGGTATTATATTTTTTTTAGAATCCTAATGGTGTGGGTACTAAGCTAAAGATTTACATGATGTCTTTCAATGTTAAGTTGATGTATGGAAGCTGTGTTTTATTGGTTTTATCATCAACCTTGAGTAGGAGCCCAATGAAATCTATTGAAGTAACAATGTTAGTCTGATTCATAAATGTTGCAAATCAACAGATTAGGCAAAATATAATGTGCAAACATAATTAGCCTGATATTGTGGTATATCTGAAGAATTAGCAAGAAAATATACAAGTACTTAGGACTATTACTTCATAAGATTAGGCTATAGAAATATACTATATGTAAATATATTTTACAGAATACAGATGTAAAAGAAATATTAAAAAATATATATTTAATATAGGTACATGTGGTAGATATAAAAAATATATAGTGGTATTTTGTAGAATAAATAGTAAAATAAAATTTTTGATGTAATTTAATGCTTAGTTTGAATACCCAACTATTTAAGCCTTTTATATAATACAGTAGAGATGTCGTGTAATAAAAAAATTACTTTTTTTTGTTTACCTGTGAATTTTTTTTGTTTCCGCATAGGCGTTCGATTTTTCTACGCGATCCAAATTCAAAGTATTCATGTGGCAACTCATCAATGTCAGCTATTGGTATAAACTTTGATGCATCACCAATCCTTAGGTTTTCTGGAAGCGAAAAGGTGTTCACATATGGCTCAGATTCAACACATGCGTATCCTTTGATCTTGTAGCATGAGCCTATTTGTAGGTTAGTTTTTGCATAGCCCTGATCTTTGCCTTTGGCAATTGCCTGGATTCCATCTGCCTGTTAATGAGTATTATAAGTGTTGTTAAGCGTTATATTATTAAAAGAATAATTTTTTATGTGAATACTTACATATATGTCAACTAAAAGAAAACATGTTTCATTGTCATGAAAAAGAGGGTTCCATTTGCGTATGACACATATTCCAATTGGTGATGATGCATCTCATGGTCGAAGCAATGCAATATCTTTAATCTCCATCACATGATCTGTTAAAGATGTATAAAATAACATGATGAAAACTTAGACAAAAAATCGATGTGTTTAGCATTATTCCATTGACTGGTGATATGCATTTACTTTAACATGCATATTAAAACATTAATAAAAAGAGCAAACATCTCATAAGCATTATCAATTTGTTATTTAATATAGATTCATAATCGTTAGAGGTAATATGTATGACAACAAAAGATAATAACCTCATGGGCTTCAACCTTGTTTAGTAGGTCACTGTATACAATATTTAGTGTTGTATTACTGTAGCCACCTTGAACACCTTTTATAAGTATTTTTAGTGAGCTTGGTGATGTTGCCCTAGAAAGTGCAACAGATAATTGCCCATGTCCAAATATGGGTTCTGGTAAATATAGTCTGATTTTATTTAACGATTGTCCTTGTCTTTTATTAATAGTCATTGCATAACACTTTTTTACCGGAAATTGATGTCATGTGAAAATGAACGAAAGTTAATTACTATTATGTACAAAGTTTATTCTAGGTATATACACTCTGTGGCCAGTTGCAGTGCCTGTAATTACATGTGCCTCGATTACTCTAGGTAACAGCTGTGAAACCAATAATCCAGTACCATTACATAGATCGGATTATGGATCTATATTACATAACAATACAATCAGAGTGTTTTTTTCAATGTTAGACAATGATGAGGAATTCCATTAAAATTCAGTGTATTCAGGTATTCAATAGGATACATTTAATCACTTACATTGCTATTTTGGGAATGAGGAACCATTGTGTCAGTGTTGTATGAGATGTAGTCACCTAGTGTCATGGCATGTACCATTTCATTGATCTCCTCAACGCTTTAATTTTTGGGACAAATTAGTGCATGATCAACAATGTTGGTAGGCATTGGGTTCTCTAATACTAATTCATTATAAATGAAGTGTATCAGGTTGTGCATGCCATTTACTTGGTCATGAATCAAGAATTCTTCTGGGATTGTGATAACTTTAACATCAGGATGACCCTCTTTCAGCATGGAACCGAGTTTACCGTCTACTATATCAAGTAGCCACTTGGAGAAGGATGCCAAGCTGCTGGAAATTGATGTTGTCGAGTGGTGTTGCATGAGACGTACATTTTCATGGAGTTTGTAAACTTTGAAACGTTCCCAAAGGTAAGAATTTGGAAGAGATGATTTAATGATATCAGTTTTCGTCCTTTTTGGTTTCATAGGCAAGGTTTGCCTAAAACCACCACCCAATAAAATAGACTTACCACCAAATGGGCGTGATGTGTTGCCGGTTATGTCTTTAAGAGTTTTGTCTAACGACTCGAAACATCTACGATCACTCATCGGGGCTTCATCCCAGATAATCAATGTTGTTTCCAATAGTAATTTTGACAACTGTGTATTCTTTTTGATGCAGCAAACGGATTCATCATTGAGATATAAAGGTATCTTAAAACATGAATGAGCTATCCTCCCAGATGGAAGCAACAATGATGTTATTCAAGAGGATGCGTGTGACAATTGCAGTTGAGAATTACGTCATCAATGATATGACCACATGTGATCGTTGTAGAAATCCACGTTGATTTGATGATTGTAATTATTACAGGTTGATAGGATGTGAGAAATGATGTTAGTAGATCGCAAAGAAACTTCCATCACCTAATGCTTACTCAAATAGGCGACCAACCAATTTCATGTATAGAATTATAACTCAAAAATAAAGAGAATGAGTGTAAGCGAAATCATGAAACGAGACTCCGATTTCAAGATACACTGAGTCGAATATAATGTTAAATAAGAGATCAGATATTTTGAACTCTTTAGGTCTTGAAATTATAACCATTGGAAAGAGGTCGAAAAATTGTGAACGTGGGCGAAAACCGCACGTAAAATGGAGTTCGTATGCTCAAGTTATCGCGAAAACAAGAAAATCAAAAATTTGGAGAAAATCCCGTGGGGACGTACGCCCCGGGCCACACGCCGATCCGGGGCGATGCGCCCGGGAGTGATTGAGGCGGTGGAAGGACTTGAAATATCAGCTTTCTTCCAGAACGTAAATTTTTACTTCATTTCGATCTTAAACGCTCAAAAACACTTCCAGACCATATTTTCACCCTTCAAACTTAGTTTTTGAACCACCAAATCATCTGGATCACACTAGGGATCGTATCTACAAGTTTTGATCGCTGTTCTACCCGCAGAAATCCGTCTGATTAGGTAACGGTTTGTTTTAACCTTCTAGTTTCATAATGATTGATGAGATCTTGATTTTGAACGTAATGACATAGTTAGGATTGTTGATTATTGCCTAGATGATGGCTTGGATTGATTATAAACAAAGAACACGATGTTTTAATGGTTAAATCATTGTTTTGATCCGTTGTAATGCCCGGTTTACACTAAATCATACCCATGATTATAATGGTTTAAACCATTTGATTATGACAATGTAGGTGATTAGTTTGATTAATCTTTGAAATGCAAGGTTAAATCCAAGTGTTTCAAACTAATCACAACCATTAACATACTCATTGGAATGATTATCTGATGTTTATGATAACAGTCAGATTAGTATGTTAAACATGGTTATTACACCTATCCAAATGCTACATTGTAATATTTCATGATATTTGGGTAATCAATAACAATGATTAATCATTCCTAAGCCATTAAATCATCCGGAAACTATTTTAGCATTATAATCAACAACATTAACTATTTGGTTAATCTTAGATTATTTTGATTAATCAAGAGTGTCATCAACCTTGTATTAGGAATCTAATTCAATGTAGGTTCCTACATTATCATACATTGTATGATATGATGGTAAAATAATCAAATAAAAACTTAATATCGGTTTGATGACTCTCAAAGCAATGTCTTTGACATTGAACGTTCAAAAAGATCTAATCAGTAAATTAAAACCTAAATAACTCATTAAATATAAATAAATGCAGAATCACCTCTTTATTGTCAGTTTGGGAGATATTCTGCTCCCTCTATATTATCAGGTGAGTTTCGTACAACCCTTTTTCTTTTTACTCTTTTATAAACATCGGGGTAGCGCTGTAAAACTTTTCAGAACTATATGATATGTATCACTGTTATCTGCTTGATTTCATGTGATTGTTGAGAACTTGTGGATTTCATGGGATTTTGCCTGTAGAACAGAACATTATCACAGAACTTAAGTCCTCATGTACGAACTCTATCTAGTGAACCCATGTGGGGCCGAACAGAAAACATTGATAGTACCGTTGGCTGACAACCCATTTTCTAGGGAGCTTGCAACTCCCCTTGGTGTAAATGGTTGTTACCTGTTTTTAGAACTTCTTAATGTGGTGATAGGCATTAAGACAATGAGGCATTAAGATGTTACCGACTGGTAGTATCTTATAGATCAAGAACTGTTCGAAAGGAACTAGATACGGGTCCCATGGTTATCTTGAACAGCACATTTTGAGAACTTATAATTACATATCATATCATATTGTGGAACTTGAACTGTATGATCTCACCAGCTTTGTGCTGACGTTTCAAATTTAAATCTTTTTGCAGGAAGACAGTGACCACCCGGTGAGGCGGCACTTTAAGCACTTGTAATTAAATAAATGTAATAAACTTAGATTATATAATGTAATATTGGTTGTGATTGCGACATCCTTGTAATGTATCTCTTTTATGTTAATCTGTGTGCTTGTGATATCGGATCAAGTAAGTCACCCCTTATCTCTGAGACATCACCACTATGCTTCCGCAACCGGTTCAGTGACATCATAAACAGGTGACGAGAGGTGGGGGTGTGACAGGGTGGTATCAGAGCCACAGGTTATAGAGAATTAGGTTGACTTAGAGACCTAGACTATAACCATAGGCTCGTATAGTGACACAGAGAGCACCGAACATAACTAATGAACAAAACTTGTTTTGAATTAAGCCAGGATAATCAGGAGGTACGAATTCCAGTTATGAGTGGCCAGCATAACTGAAATTTGCAACACGTGTGCGTTCTAGTTGGATTTAATTCAAGCAGAACATTAATAATTATAAAGTCGAATAGTGTTTTAAGATAGGAAGAAGCATCATATCATGTTCATATTAAATATTGTTATTTAATATTTATTTCATGATATTGATTAGAGATTTTGATTGTACAGCGATGGCCGACCAAGGAGAAAGATATATTTATCAGAGATTTCCTTATGTTGCGTTGGATGATACCCCGAGTTCTAGGGCAGGACCAGACTCCGATCCTGATGAAGTCTCATCTGCAGCTTCTCAGGCGACCCCTGCAGTACCACACACACCATCAGCTCCTAGATCTGTTACACCACCACCACTAGCATAGTCCGCATCACACGTACACTCACAGCCTCATGCTGATATAGCAGCAGAGGGAAGGCATAGTCAGTCCCCACAGAGAGTCCCTGCTTGGGATGGACTTAGGAGGATGCGGGGACAGGCCCGCAAGACCATGGGGTTGCCCCCACGACATCAGATGGCTCCATGGGACGAGCCACAGACTATTCATGAGGTGGGATAATCCTCCCACCAAGCCGAGCTGTGGTCCCAGATGCAGCAGGTCTCTCAAGACCTGCAGGGCCTGAGACAGGACCTGCACCAGCATTAGACTACCCTCGAGGATACCCGTGCTACAGTACTGGAGATCCTCACTTCACACCTGACTTTGATGGAGCAGATAATCCTTATGGGTATTGATACTCAGACGTGGAGAATGACAGTGGAGGAACGGCTTAATAGGACGTGGAGACAGGTGTTGGTTGCTGCATTTTAGCAGCAAGTTGCAGTCTGGAGGGAGAGACTGCAGGGGTGGATTTGGATGCTCGGGATGATGAGCATCGAGGCTAGACTCTTATGTTTAGCTATAGTATTGGCTACTATAGCTTTTGTGCAAGCCTGCTTACCGTATTTCTTACGGTAAGTCTGATCGGACATCTTCCATTTTTGGGATTTCTCATTGTATATACCGTTGGCGGATAGGTTGTGATCTATATGGATGTAATAGTAACACTCTGTTGTATCAAAACCTTATGATAGTGTTAATAAAATGGTAACTTTTGTGTATCTGTCTGTGTAATGAGTTACATTTGTGATGTGTGAACTATGTCTTTCTAATAAACCTGTGTGAACTATAATCAGAACTGTGAGAACATTTCTGTGTGAGAACATATATGAACGAGAACATATCTATTGCTAGTGTGGCAATGTGTCATATCACTGTGAGAACATATCTGTATGAGAACATATCATTGTGAGAACTTATCACTGTGAGAACATATCAACGTGAGAACATATCATTGTGAGAACTTATCACTGTGAGAACATATCAACGTGAGAACATATCAAGCTGAGAACTTATCAATGTCCTGAATGTTAATATATCAAAAACATGGGTAATAACATATTTATATCACAGTACTGTGAGCTGTGAAATATTTCAACATGTTTTTGAATTAACAGGACTGAGTATAACTACGAACATCTGTGTGATCTATGTGTATTGAGAACATATCTGAACTATGTCAATGTAGTTATACTTTGCTTTATAATCACATTTCAATATAAATTTCAGTATAACTGAATATGATTGAATTTATGTGATTGAACAAGGGTTATTTAATTATTGTTCTTGAATTGAACTGAGTTTGTCTGCATGTGAGCAGAACGATGGCTCCAAAACGAGGTCGCCCAGCCAAGAGAGCTGGCAGAAATAATGCTAACCCTGAATCGGAACAAGTTCCGCTGATTAACGTACAATCGAATCCGGATCCGCATGTTAATCTGGAGACGAACACTGTTCCACCCGTTGACCAAAACCAGAACACGGTTCCACCGACAGCTCCCAGTGGATCAGTATTGAACGAACAAATGATAGCACGAATAGTGAAAGAACAGCTATTAGCCGCTGGTATTGTAATGTCACACCAGCAACACAATACTTCGGGTTCTGGTGGGGGTCATGTAGAACAAAATGTCACTGGTGGACACACCGAAACTCATCAGACCACCGGTACAACTACAACTGCTCCTGATCCACCACGACAGGGATGTACTTATAAGTATTTTGCTTCCTGCAACCCTCCTACTTTAACAGTCAAAGAAGGAGCGGCTGGTCTTTTAAGGTGGATTGAGGAGATGGAAACCAAACTTAAAATCAGCTAGTGTTTGGAGGAGCATAAGGTGTCTTATGCTGCCTGTTCTTTGAAAGATTCAGCTTTAACCTGGTGGAATACCCAGGCTAAGACTTTGGGCACAGTTACAGTCGACTCGATGGGCTGGAACGATTTTAAAATTCTGATTAGATCAGAATACTGCCCAATTACTGAAATCCAAAAACTCCAGGAGGAATTCTGGAATCATTCGATGATCGGTGCTGATTGTTTAGCTTATACCGATCGGTTTCATGAACTTACTTGCTTACTTCCCGATATGTTTCCTACGGAAGCAGCTTTGGTCGAGAAGTACATTAAGGGTTTGATTCCCCAGATTCGGGGAATGGTGACTGCAACTGAACCTACAACTCTGAAACATACAATTCTTTTGGCCACTAAGCTTACCAATGAGGCGGTAAGGAGTGGTACTCTGTCCTTGAAAACTCAGACGGCGGTGAGCCGTAGTGATATCGGTACCTCAAATGTTTCAAAAGGTACTAAACGAAAGTGGTTTGGCAAAACCAAGGCAAAAGCTCCGGCTGAGATTAGCCAGGGCAAACCAATTGTGAAGAACTATGGTGCAACTGTTTCTGAGAGGAAAACTTATATGGGGCAGGCGCCCAAGTGCAATAAGTGTCCATTCCATCACACAGGACTGTGTCCTATTTGCTTGAACTGTAACCGAGTGGGACACTATGCTAAATATTGCAACTTTCCTGCTCAATCACCAAACCAAGCACCACGACAAACCACTCAAAACAACCGGTCATGCTTCAAGTGTGGAAGTCCTGACCATCTTATGAGGAACTGCCCAAACAACAACACCAATCTAGGGAATGAAGCTAGGGGGAGAGCTTTTCAGATTGGTGCAACTGAGGCAAGGCATGATGCAATTATTGTCACTGGTACGTTTCTTCTTAACAACCTTTACGCATCAGTTCTGTTTGATACAAGGGCAGATAAGAGTTTTATCTCTCCTGAATTTGCATCATTACTTTCATTGCCTACTGTAGATCTAGAAACTCCTTATGTCATCGAACTTACTATTGGCAAGTTAATCAAAACTAACAGTGTAATTCAAGGATGTTCCTTGAATTTGAATGATCATCTTTTCAATATCAATTTACTTCTTAATGAGCTTGGGAGCTTTGATGTTGTTGTTGGCATGGATTGGCTTTCTGATAACCAAGCAGAAGTTGTCTGTCAAAACAAGATGATCCGTATTCCATTATCTAATGGTAATACACTGATAGTTCAAGGAGAACGAGCTGGTAGGAAACTTGGTATCATTTCTTGTATGCGAGCTCAGAAATTCTTAAGGAAAGGATGTTATGCTTTCCTGGCACACGTGAATGAGCACAAGTCTCCACTTAAATAAATCAAAGACATTTCAGTAGTCAAAGATTTTCCTGAAGTATTTCCTAAGGACATATCAGGATTACCCCCAGTGAGACAAGTCGAATTTCGTATTGACCTTAATTCCAGGTGCAGCACCTGTTGCTAAAGCCCCGTATCGGCTTGCGCAATCAGAAATGCAAGAACTTTCAGGTCAATTACAGGAACTTCTAGATAAAGGTTTTATTAGACCTAGTTTCTCACCCTGGGGAGCACCAATTCTATTTGTGAAAAAGAAGGATGGTTCATTCAGGATGTGTATTGACTACCGGGAACTCAATAAACTGACAATCAAGAACCGTTATCCACTACCTCGTATCGATGATCTGTTTGATCAATTGCAAGGTGCTACTTACTTTTCAAAAATCGATTTAAAATCTGTATATCATCAGTTACGTATTCATGATGATGATGTTCCCAAAACTGATTTTAGAACTCGATACGGGCATTATAAATTTCTAGTAATGTTGTTTGGTTTAACCAATGCACCTGCAGTTTTCATGGATCTGATGAATCGAGTATGTAGACCTTATTTGGATAAATTTGTGATTGTGTTTATTGATGATATTCTTATTTATTCTTGGAATCAACAAGAACATGCTCAACGCTTGAAACTAATCTTTGAACTTTTAGCACATGAGAAATTATATGTTAAATTTCCAAGTGTGAGTTTTGGTTACGGGAAGTTCAATTTCTTGGGCACATAGTAAACGAAAATGGTATTCAAATAGATCCCAGTAAGAACGAAGCCATGAAACAATGGGAAACACCACGAACCCCGACTGAAATACGTCAATTCTTGGGGCTGGCAGGTTATTATCGTCGATTTATCAAAAATTTTTCAAAAATAGCCTTGCCACTTACCACATTGACCCAGAAAAAACAACCGTTTATGTGGGATTCCCAACAGGAGGAGGCATTCCAACTGTTGAAACACAAACTCTACAATGCACCTATCTTGGCATTACCGGAAGGAACTGATAATTTCACAGTGTACTGTGATGCTTCTCGTCAAGGTCTTGGGTGTGCTTTAATGCAGAATGATAAGGTAATTGCTTACGCTTCTCGACAACTGAAAGTACATGAGAAGAACTATACCACTCTTGATCTAGAACTTGGTGCAGTGGTGTTTGCACTTAAGATTTGGAGACATTATCTATACGGAACCAAGTGTATTATATACACTGATCATAAAAGTATTCAACATATTCTAGATCAGAAAATGTTGAACATGCAACAGAGGCGGTGGGTAGAACTTTTAAATGACTATGACTGTGAAATTCGTTATCATCCAGGTAAAGCGAATGTCGTAGCCAATGCCTTGAGTCGTAAGGAACGAGTCAAACCTGTACGTGTGAAAGCGTTAGGGATGACTATTCAAACTAGTCTAATTCCTCAAATTAAAGAAGCTCAGCAACAAGCTTTACAAGCAACGAACTATTCTGCTGAAGAACTAAGGGGATTAGACAAGAAACTCGAAACGAAAGCTGACGGAGTGCTGTATTTCAAAAGCCGAATTTGGGTTCCTTTATTTGGTAACTCTAGAACAATTATCTTGAATGAGGCGCACAAATCCAGGTGCTGATAAAATGTATAAAGATCTTAAAGATTTTTACTAGTGGCCTGGAATGAAGAAACATATAGCCGAATACGTGGATCGATGCTTAACATGTCTCAAAGTTAAGGCTGAACATCAACGACCTTCTGGGTTATTGCAACAACCTGAGATTCCCATGTGGAAATGGGATCAGATCTCTATGGATTTCATCACTAAATTACCCAGAATATCACGTAATCATGACTCTATATGGGTTATTGTTGATCGCCTTACTAAATCTGCGCATTTCTTACCCATCCGAGAAGATTTCTCTATGGATCGACTCGCTAAACTCTATGTTAATGAGATTGTATCTCGACATGGAGTACCGATCTCTATCATTTCTGACAGAGACAGTCGATTTATGTCATGATTTTGGCAAACTCTTCAGAATGCTCTGGGCACACAAATCAACATGAGCACAGCTTATCATCCACAAATCGACGGGCAGACTGAACGAACAAATCAAACTCTTGAAGACATGCTCAGAAGCTGTGTGATTGATTTTGGAGGTAGCTGGGACATTCATCTTCCACTTGTTGAATTTTCATACAATAACAGCTACCATACCAGTATTCAATGCGCTCCATTCGAAGCACTTTATGGACGCAAGTGTAGATCACCTATCTGTTGGTCAGAGGTAGGTGAAAATCAAATAATAGGCCCAGAATTCATTCAAGAAACAACTGATAAGATCGCACTCATTCTAGAACGAATTAAAGCTGCTCGCGATCGTCAAAAGAGTTATGCTGATAATCGTCGTAGACCGTTAGAATTCCAAGTAGGTGATCGGGTTATGTTGAAAGTATCACCCTGGAAAGGTATTTTCAGATTTGGTAAAAGAGGTAAGCTTTCACCAAGATTCGTAGGGCCATTCAAAATTCTTGAACAAATTGGATCAGTAGCCTATAGACTTGAGTTAACTCTTGAACTCAGTAATATTCACGATGTTTTTCATGTATCTAATCTGAAGAAGTGCCTAACTGATGAATCATTAATTGTACCTCTAGAAGAGATTCATATTGATGAAAAACTTCAGTTCATTGAAGAACGAGTAGAGGTAATGGATCGAGAAATGAAAGTACTGAAACGTAGTCGCATACCAATCCTTAAAGTTCGATGGAACTCGCAGCGTGGACCCGAGTATACGTGGGAACGTGAAGATCAAATGAAAGAAAAGTACCCACATCTATTCTCGTAAACAACTAAGATCATGTAAGTCTTCTCTAAATTTCGGGACAAAATTTCTCTAACAGGAGGAAATTGTGACAATCGCAGTTGAGAATTACGTCATCAATGATATGACCACATGTGATCGTTGTAGAAATCCACGTTGATTTGATGATTGTAATTATTACAGGTTGATAGGATGTGAGAAATGATGTTAGTAGATCGCAAAGAAACTTCCATCACCTAATGCTTGCTTATTCAAATAGGCGACCAATCGATTTCATGTATAGAATCATAACTCAAAAATAAAGAGAATGAGTGTAAGCGAAATCATGAAACGAGACTCCGATTTCAAGATACACTGAGTCGAATATAATGTTAAATAAGAGATCAGATATTTTGAACTTTTCAGGTCTTGAAATTATAACCATTGGAAAGAGCTCGAAAAATCGTGAACGTGAGCGAAAACCGCACGTAAAACGGAGTTCATATGCTCAAGTTATCGCGAAAACAAGAAAATCAAAAATTTGGAGAAAATCCCGTGGGGAGGTACGCCCCGGGCCACACGCCGAGCCGGGGCGATGCGCCCGGGGGTGATTGAGGCGGGGGAAGGACTTGAAATATCAGCTTTCTTCCAGAACGTAAATTTTTACTTCATTTCGATCTTAAACGCTCAAAAACACTTCCAGACCATATTTTCACCCTTCAAACTCAGTTTTTGAACCACCAAATCATCTGGATCGCACTAGGGATCGTATCTACGAGTTCTGATCGCTGTTCTACCCGCAGAAATCCGTCTGACAAGGTAACGGTTTGTTTTAACCTTCTAGTTTCATAATGATTTATTAGATCTTGATTTTGAATGTAATGACATAGTTAGGATTGTTGATTATTGCCTTGATGATGGCTAGGATTGATTATAAACAAAGAACACGATGTTTTAACAGTTAAATCCTTATTTTGATCCGTTGTAATGCCCGGTTTACATGAAATCATACCCATGATTATAATGGTTTAAACCATGTGATTATGACAATGTAGGTGATTAGTTTGATTAATCTTTGAAATGCAAGGTTAAATCCAAGTGTTTCAAACTAATCACAACCATTAACATACTCATTGGAATGATTATCTGATGTTTATGATAACAGTCAGATTAGTATGTTAAACATGGTTATTACACCTATCCTAATGCTACATTGTAATATTTCATGAAACTGTTTTAGCATTATAATCAACAACATTAACTATTTGGTTAATCTTAGATTATTTTGATTAATCAAGAGTGTCATCAACCTTGTATTAGGAATCTAATTCAATGTAGGTTCCTACATTATCATACATTGTATGATATGATGGTAAAATAATCAATTAGAAACTTAATATCGGTTTGATGACTCTCAAAGCAATGTCTTTGACATTGAATCTTCAAAAAGATCTAATCAGTAAATTAAAACCTAAATAACTCATTAAATATAAATAAATGCAGAATCACCTCTTTATTCTCAGTTTGGGAGATATTCTGCAACCTCTATATTATCAGGTGAGTTTCGTACAACCCCTTTTCTTTTTACTCTTTTATAAACATCGGGGTAGCGCTGTAAAACTTTTCAGAACTATATGATATGTATCACTGTTATCTGCATGATTTCATGTGATTGTTGAGAACTTGTGGATTTCATGGGATTTTGCCTGTAGAACAGAACACTATCACAGAACTTAAGTCCTCATGTACGAACTCTATCTAGTGAACCCATGTGGGGCCGAACAGAAAACATTGATAGTACTATTGGCTGACAACCCATTTGTCAGGAGCTTGCAACTCCCCTTGGTGTAAATGGTTGTTACCTGTTTTTAGAACTTCTTAATGTGGTGATAGGCATTAAGACAATGAGGCATTAAGATGTTACCGACGGGTAGTATCTTATAGATCAAGAACTGTCCGAAAGGAACTAGATACGGGTCCCATGGTTATCTTGAACAGAACATTTTGAGAACTTATAATTACATATCATATCATATTGTGGAACTTGAACTGTATGATCTCAGCAGCTTTGCACAAGGTGGTGAGTTTGTAATGTTTAAGTTAAACAATATGATATGATTTGCAAGCTTTCAATATACAGTGTTTAAGATAACCATGGGACCCATATCTAGTTCCTTTTGGACAATTCTACGTTTTTACGAAGATACTACCCGTTGGTAAATATCTTGATGCCTCATTATCTTAATGTATATCACTAACATTAAGAGAGTGTTTCGGAAACAGGTAACAAATATTCACATAAGGGGAGAATCGAACCTCCCAGTGAATAGGTTATTAGCCGATAGTACTATCATTGATCCCTATTCGGCCCACATGGGTTCACAGATATAGTTTCGAGAGATGAGGAGTTTTCGATAATGTGATAACGAGCTAAAGGCAAAATCCCATGAAATCTTACCAAAGTCACATGAAATCACATAGATAACAGTGATACATATCATATGTTCAGAAATAGTTTCACAGAGATACCCAGATGTTTGTAAGATATTAAAAATAAAAAGGGTTGTACGAAACTCACCTGAGGTCTCAAATATAGTAGAGTCACACGCAGACTAATAATGATGGCTTAATTTTGCGTTAATTTATGTTTAATAAGTTATTTATGTTTTAACTCACTAATTAGATCTTTCTAAACGTTCAATGTCAAAGATACTGCCTTAAAAGTCATCAAACCGATATTAGATACTTAATTAGTTGTTTTAATGTAATATCATACAATGTATGATAATGTAGGAACCTATACTGATTCAGGTTCCTAATACAAAGTTGATGACTTGTTTGATTAATCAAAATGTTCTCAAATTAATCAATTAGGTATTGTTGTTGATTATATTACTGAAACAACTTCTAGATGGATTTATGGCTTAGGAATAGTCAATCATTGTTACTAATTATCCAGATATCATAAAACATCATAATTTGACATTGAATAGGTTTATTAACCATGTTCAATGTACTAATCTGACTGTTATCATAAAGATCAGATAGTTGTTCTAATGATTATGTTAATGATTGTGATTAGTTTGAAACACTTGAATTTAACCTTGCATTCCAAGGAATGATCAAAACAATCACACACATTATTACAATCAAATGATTTAAACCAGTATAATCATAGATATAGTTTCATGATAACCGGCATTACAACGGATCGAAACAAGGATTTAACCGTTAACACATCGAGTTCTTCGTTTATAACCATTCCTAGCGATCATCTAGGCATTAATCAACAATCCTAACTATTGCATTACGTTTAAAAACAAGAACTAATCAAACCATTATCAAACTAGTAGGATGAAACGAATCGTTACCTAATCGGACGTATTTCTCGAACAAAAATGATGATCAGCACTTGTAGAATCATTCCTTGGTACGATCCGGACGTTCTGGTGGTTTAAAACTGAGATCTGGATGATAACAGTTCGTCTTTGTGCGTCCCGGTGGTGAAAATATTTGAGAAAGATAAATATATGAACTTTGCATGCAAATCAGATATTTCATTCTAATTTTACAAACAACCATATGTCTCGCGTACCGCCTAGCGGGGCAAGGTGAAGCTAGGCGTACCGCGAAGAAAATCCGGAGGTCTCAGGTCTTTTTCTTCCGCGCGTACCGCGCGGGCCCCAAATTGCGATATTTTTGAACTTTTCTTCGTTTTACGATTCCGGAGAATCCGAAACTCCGTTTCGCGCACGGTTTTCACCCACGTTCACGGTTTCTCGCATACTTTCAACTCGTAATAATCAAAATTGCTAAATTGACGTGGATTTCAAGAACGATGATATGTGAAATCCATCAATGATGACGTAATCATCAAACGTAACTGTCACAGTCTCCTCCTATTAAAGAAATTTCATCCATAAATTTAGTGAAGACTTATCTGGTGACAATCGTTTATGAGAACAAATGAGGATATTTTTCTTTCATTTGATCTTCACGTTTGATGTCTGCAATGTAGTTTAATTAAAAATAATAAAAATTACAACTATCCTAGACACTAAGTAATATTCTAGACTCTCTAAACTAAACTACTAACATGCAAGTGAACCTATCAAAAATAGTAAAGAAAAGTAAGTCCGGATATCGAACCCACAAACTTCTATAGAAAATGCAAACAGACTCAAGGACTTATCTATACAAAATTACTTGATTAAAAGAATTGTTTTAAAGGGGGGTTTTTACTAATTAATTAAAATGAATTGAAAACCTAGAAAACGGATTAAGACTAAGTGATGGAAACAAAGCAAGAAGTATCATATATTGAAATGACTAGGGTTTACTCTATACATATCAATACTTTTTAGACTGATTATGGAACTGTTGTGAAACCGGGATCTTTGATTATTAACTAATAAACGACTTAGAGTATCTTCAACCCTTCTCAAAGATTTCAACTAAGATGTCTACGAGCCATTAAATTACCGGCTTAAGTTAGTTACTCTCACAAGTTACCCAACCCATCAATGACATATCCTAAAGACCGTCTACCTCACAGAAACGAAAGTCTTAATACACAAACACATGTACGGGATAATAAGGAGAATCAACTTGGATTTAGTATGCAAGGATATGTTCAATTAAAATAATCTTAGTCTTTTCACAAAGACTTTAACTAGTAACTGAATACTCAAGACAAACTAACAAACTCTCACCTCACGGATTTTGAATTTGGTTAAACATTTAGTTCGTTTATGACTTAATTAGCATTCCTATGAATCACTATGTCTAGCAATTCATTCACAAATCAATAACACCAAGTAATTGATCTAACATGCACCTATTATATGAAAGACATTCATCAAAGCACATGAGGAATAGATAACTCAAATCAATAAACTAGTCTAAACATTCATTCACATCCAAGATTCAAATCCAAATCTTTATGTCATTGAAAATCCAAAACTTGTTCCACAATCAATCGTTATAAACATTGAACATGCATAATCGTAAAACCCTAGGTAGTTTAAGTGGTTTAGCCAACAACCATCATGAACAAACTGAAAGATCTAATGTGTAAACCACAGCAAAACATCATATGAATGGAAAAACAATACAAGAAAAAGAACCAATTGTGATTACGCCCTTCGATTTGCAATCCTTGGGCTTCTCAATGATGATTCGTGACCTTGATCGCCTCCCCTAGCCTCCTAGTCGCCTCCAAAACTGTCTAGAAACTGTGATGTAACCTAATTCTCCAGCCTCCCGCCGTTTTTATTCATCCAACTCGTTTTCTGAAAATTTAACCATGTCGCGCTACGTGACGACCACCTGAGAACCCCTCGCGCTACATGAGGCACCCCACTACCCGAAAAAATAGTCGGGTCAACCCGTAATCATTAAAAAAAGGGTAATTTCCACCTGTCATGCTATGCGACAGGGTTTCTTGTGCCCTTCGCGCTACACGAGGTGTTCCAGAATCCAGTTTTTGTTTTCCTATGTTTTCAGGTCCGTTCTCGTCCAACCGGGAGCTCGTTTCCTTGAACTTTTGTGCCAAAAATAAATGTTTATGACCTGTAAGCATCAAATTACAGAAATGTGAAGCACCAGCTTAAATTGACTCCAAAACTGAATAAAACTGTACAGAAACTTAACAAAAACAAATGGAAAAACAGATGTGTTTCGCAACACATCAAAGTTCCCATGTATACTCAGGTCCATGATGTGAGTTCCATAAAACTTTAACGATTGAAATGCGATTGCGTTTCAGCACTTTAACTTCTCGATCCATCACCTCTACTGGTTCTTCACTGAACTGAAATTTTTCATCAATCTTAATCTCTTCAAGAGGTACAATCAAGTCTGTAGGCTAGTGTTCCAATTCATTCCAAAATTTTTAATGGTCCTACAAATACTGGTGAGAGTTTACCTTGCTTTCCAAATCTGAAAATGCCCTTCCAAGGTGAAACTTTTAGCATAACCCGATCACCTATTTGGAATTCTAAAGGTCTATGACTGTTATCAGCATAACTCTTTTGATGATTGTGAGCTGCTTTAATTCGTTCTTGAATAAGTGTGATCTTATCTGTAGTTTCTTGAATGAATTTTGGGCCTATAATTTAACTTTCACCTACCTCCGAGCAGCATATATGAGATCTACACTTGCGTCCATATAGTGCTTAAATGGAGCGCATTGAATACTGGTATGGTAGATGTTATTGTATGAGAATTCAACAAGTGGGATATAATATAGAGTCATGATTACGTGATGTTGTGGGGAATTTAGTGATGAAATTCATAGAGATTTGATCCCATTTCCACATGGGAATTTCAGGTTGTTGAAGTAACCCAGGAGGTCGTTGATGTTCTGCCTTAACTTTAAGACATGTTAAACATCTATCCATGTATTCGGCTATGTGTTTCTTCATTCCAAGCCACCAGTAAAAATCTCTAAGATCTTTATACAATTTATCAGCACATGGATGAATAGAATTCCTGGATCTGTGCGCCTCATCCAAGATGATTGTTCTAATATTACCAAATAGAGGAACCCAACTTCGGCATTTGAAATACAATACTCCATCAGTTTTGGTCTCTAGTTGTTTGTTTAATCCTCTTAGTTCCTAAATTGGAAATTGGTTGCTTGTAAAGCTTGTTACTGAGCTTCCTAATATGAGGAATTAGACTGGTTTGAATAGTCATACCTAATGTTCTCACACGTAAAGGTTTGACTCATTCCTTGCGACTCAAGGCATCGGCTACAACATTCGCTTTACCTGGGTGATAACGAATTTCAAAGTCATAGTTGTTTAAAAGTTCTACCAATCGCCTTTGTCGCATGTTCAACATTTTCTGATCTAGAATGTGTTGAAGACTTTTGTGATCTGTGTATACTATAAAATTGGTTCCGTAAAGATAATGTCTCAAAATTTTAAGTGCAAACACCACAATACCAAGTTTTAGATCATGAGTGGTATAATTATTGTCACACCCCGAGCCAGCGGGGTTGGATCGGATTTCCCCGTCGGGCGGAAGGTTCCCGGGGCGCGATATCGTGAGTGATAATCGTAATGATCAGATTGTTTACATTGCACATGATATAAATGAGAAAATACTAAATAGAATAGAATTACAAAGTTAAATTACATCAGTATCGTTTATAATTTAACAATGTAAATCTACCATAAACATCATAAAATTTCTATCTTGTAACTATACAAGATATACAAAATAATTGTATAATGATGTTCCAAAAATATGCAGGTCCAAAAATGCTAAGTCTTCTATCTGAAGTCCTAGTCCAAAAGCATATGCTTCTTAATTGACATGTTCGTCACCTGAGAAGTCATGCAAAAAGACCAAGTCAACACATGGTTGGTGAGTTCATATAGTTTAGTAATTGAAAATGATTTGAAAACCCTCTTCAGTAAAGACCTTAACCTCATTAACATCACATGTAATGTCCACATCGGTATGCTTATATATATGGCATACCCCTGAGTCGAGCCTACGACCCGCCCAGACGCCGTCCCACCACATACTAATGCGTATATGACACTGATGTTAATGATAGTTAAGCATTTTTACCTATCATACACTCAAAACATTTGTTAAACCCACGGGTAACAACCTTAATCTCATTAACATCACATGTATCATCCAGATCGGTATGCTTATAGGGCATACCCCTGAGTCGAGCCTACGACCCGCCCAGACGCTGTCCCACCACAACTAATCCACGTAGGACATTGGTGTTAATGATAATTAAGCGTTTTACCCCTACCTTTACCTCATTTGTTCTTTAGTTCTTTGTTCCTGTATATACAACAATTTGAATCCCTATTGATTCCTTAAGTTCATCATACAAGTATGATCAACCACAAAAATTGTATAACAATGAAAGAAATGCTTAATTAAATAAATAAATAAACATTTAATACAAAATCTAAGTCCTAATGATTGGGCCTTGGTCATACTCGAGTAGACTAGTATAGCAATCAGGTACTTACTAGTAAAGGAGATCTGTAAATATCATCAAGCATGCGACCTATACTCAATCAGTCTAGCTAGGACATCTTTTGAGTAATAGGATTTTATTGACCGTTCTTGACCGTTATTGACCGTTGTTGATCGTACTTGACCGTCATTGACCTTTCACATGCTATCTTTGAATATTTCCCAGATTTTCCTCAAAATGGTTCTTTGTAAATAGTTCGTTAAATCGTTAGTTCTTTGACAACACCCTCTTGAAATAGTTCTTTGAAAATAGATCGTTAGTTCTTTGAAATAGATCGTTAGTTCTTTGAAATAGATCTTTGAAAATAGTACTTTATTTTAGATCTTTAGTTCTTTGAAAATAGTTCTTTGAAATTAGTTCTTTGATTCGCAAAGTTATTTACTCATGATGAGTAGATAACTTGTTTTAAATCCAATAAACAATTTACCTAGACAAAGTCTAAAATAAACAGTTATACATGTTAAACATATACAATTTAAAAGCAATTAAGTAAACAATTTAATTAAAACAGTTTACGCATGCTTCTCAGCCCCGCGTTTTAAAACAAAAATGTTTAGAAAAGGGGCAATGAACTCACCTGTGTTGATGTGTAACTGAATCACAAAAGATAATATGCGCTCTTTGATGGTTGTTTATGTATCTTTAGCACCTGGGTTGTTTTAAGAGATTCGAATACGATAAGTGCATATAATAGACGTTGTAACTAAGGCTTTGGTCTCGGTGTGCAACTAAGTGTCCTAAATTACTAGTGTGTTTCTCTAACTCCTTCTATTCAGTCTACAACATTACCCAAAATTAACCCTGATCCCACTTCACTAGTTAGGAGTCTTTAATTAAAATGTTTTCAATTTATTTCAATTTAATCAAACTTTTAAGTGTTAAAACCTTTTTCTTAATTTAGTGAGATTTATAAATCAATTTCTTTATTTGAAAACATTATTAATTTAGGAAGAATATGGTTATCATGATTGGCTTAGGTTAATCTTGAATGATTAACCTTGGCCCCTTACAAGATCTTGATCATTCATGATTCCTTGATCGTTTAGGTATGAAACCCATTATAGGTAGTTATGTGTTCTTATGAATTGTTTAAATGTTATGAGCTACTCGCGAGAGTAACACCATAGCATTTGACTAGAGATCTTTGTTTCTCAATGCATTTTCAACTGTGTTGATTTCCAAGGATGTTGACATTCATGTAGGTGAATTATGAGACATCCTTGTTATTGAAACTCTAGTAATCCCTTGTTAACTTAAATTCCATTTGATAGATGAAATCCATGATTTATTTCCTTAGGGAAAATAAGTTGGTTTCATCTAAAGGAAACCCTATTATCCTTTGCCCATGCACTCTTCCACGTAATTCCCCATGCATGCACCCATGACAACCGTTCGCGTACCCCCCCCCCTGATCGACTGATTAGATGTGGTGTGGGCGAATGGGGCTCGACCGGATAACATTGGCCGAATGGGGATGATGGTCGAATGAACCTTGACCGAATCATGGTTTAGTCGAATGGATACTGGTTGGCTAATGAAGCTTGAGCGAAGGAGTCTGAATCGGGCGAAGGGCCTTGGGTCGAATAGAGTACCTGCGAATGTGTGGCATTTGCCGAGTGAGGTACAGGCGAATGAGAAGCTTTCATTCGGCATTAGCTCATTCGGTTGGGGAGGAGTTCATTCGGCCTAGTTGCTTCGGCTCATATTCATTCGGCGAAAGGGGGAGGTGGTTCGGCCTAAGCCATTCGGCGGTCTGTTGATTCCTCATTCGGCCAATCGTACACCAGGAAAAAGGCAGCCATGATTTTCTACCTAAGGGACCAAATAAGATGAGGGTGCTTGTTCCTACTCACCTTAGACACATTTTCGTGGAAATCCTAAGGGTTAAGAAGGTTTCTAACCGGCTCTAACTAGTTTCGATCAATAGGGTTTTTAAAACCCTAAAACCGAACAAGTTTCAGGTTTTTACCTCAAATCCAGTGGATAGAAACCTAGATCCGTTGTACTTCTGCAATCTACGAGTGGTGGGGGTTGTTTTGACACCAAGAACACTTGAAATGGTTGAGATTTGGGTAAGTAATCTTAGTGAGAAGGTGCAAGTTCTAGTGAGAGGTTAGAGAGAGAGAAGAGTGAACGATGGTGATGTTGGTGGCTGGTAGGTGGTGGTAATTATGGCAAGTAAATGCCATAATAATGGCTTTAAAATACCCGAGTGTGTTCGGGTTCGTTCGGTTTCGAGTGGTTTTGCGTAAAAATGTCGGTTTCTCACCGTTTTCGTAACGAAACGATTCGGTTTTAAAATAGAAGTTATAAAATTATTTTAGATTGTGATTCCTAATAAATTAACTAATATCTTTTATTTATTTAAAATTTTCAGAAATAATTAACTTACCGTTTAAATTGAATCGCGTAGTTATTGCGCGCGTGCGTTCAGATCGTCACCTGTACGAACATGAAAATAACTATTCTTTTCAATATGGTTTTCTAATTATTAGACATCATTTAGAACGTTAAACTTTCAGATGTATTCGTACAGATCGTCACCTATACGAATAATCCGTCAGTTTAGCATTCACGTAACGACATCCATTGTTGTTTTATTTTGTAAAGCCTCACATACGTTTATACATAATAAAATCCTAACACATAATCATATGATGGTTCTGTATTGCCAGATAATTATCTGACTCAAGAACCCTAGTTCTGAACTTTGTCTTTTGAACTGATTCTGAATTTGTTCGTTGATGACATGAAATAACTATGAAACATGATATGAATATTATAAACAATGAAACACATATAGTTCGTACCTGACTTCTTGTTCGTTTTACTGTAGCGATCACTGTTCCGGTGCCAGTTCCGGCGCTGATGTTACAATTATTCTCATGTTTTCAACTGTCGAGAAGCATAAGCAATTACCTTTTCGTTCTGCATTAATACGCACCCAAGACCTTGAAGAGAAGCATCACAGTACACTGTGAAGTTATCTGTACTTTCCGGTAATGCTAGTATAGGTGCGTTGCAGAGTTTGTGTTTCAGTGGTTGGAATGCCTCCTCCTGTTGGGAACCCCATATAAATGGTTGATTTGTCTGTGTCAACGTTGTTAGTGGCAAGGCTATTTTTAAAGAATTCTTAATGAATTGGCGATAATAACCTGCCAGTAGTAAGAATTGTCGTATTTCAGTTGGGGTTCGTGGTGTCTCCCATTGTTTCACAGCTTTAATCTTACTAGGATCCACTTGTATATCGTTCGCATTCACTACATGTCCAAGAAATTGAACTTCCCGTAACCAAAACTCACACTTGGAGAATTTGGCATATAGCTTTTCACGTTCTAAAAGTTCTAAAATTAGTTTCAAGTGTTGAGCATGTTCCTGCTGATTTCGGGAGTAAATGAGAATATCATCAATATATACAATTACAAACTTATCCAAATAAGGTCTACACACTCGATTCATCAGATCCATGAAAACTGCATGTGCATTGGTTAACCCAAACGGCATTACTAAAAACTCGTAATGTCCGTATAGGGTTCCGAAAGCAGTTTTAGGAACATCATCATCATGAATTCGTAACTGATGATATCCATATGTTAAATTTGATTTTTGAAAAATAAGTAGCACCTTGCAATTGATCGAATAGATCATCAATACGTGGTAACGGATAACGATTTTTGATTGTTAATTTATTAGAGTTCTCTGTAGTCAATACACATCCTGAATGAACCATCTTTCTTTTTCACAAAAAGAATTGGTCCTCCCCAGGGTGAGTAACTAGGTCTGATAAAACCTTTGTCTAATAATTCCTGCAGTTGACCTGAAAGCTCTTGCATTTCTGAGGGTGCTAAATGATAAGAAGCTTCAGCTACAGGTGCTGCACCTGGAATTAAATCAATTAGAAATTCAACTTGTCTCACTGGGTAATCCTGATATATCCTCAGGAAAAATTTCCGGAAAAATACTGGAATATCTTCGATACGTTTTTGTGAAGAACAATTTTCCGTTAGATGTGCTAGAAAGGCCTGACAACCTTTCCGTAAGAATTTCTGAGTTTGCATACAAGATATGATACCAAGTTTCCTATCCGCTCGTTCTCCTTGAACTATCAGTGTATTACCATTAGGTAATGGAATACGGATCACCTTGTTTTGACACACAACTTCTGCTTGGTTCTCATAAAGCCAATCCATACCAATTATAACATCAAAGCTTCCAAGTTCAAAGGGAATGATTTTGAAAAGGTGATCATTCAGATTCAAGGAACATCCTTGAATAACACTGTTAGTTTTGATTAACTTGCCATTAGCAAGTTCAATGACAGAAGAAGTTTCTAGATCTACCGTAGGCAATTAAAGTAATGATGCAAATTCAGGAGGGATAAAACTTTTATCTGCCCCTGTATGAAACAGAACTGATGCATATAAATTATTGAAAAGGAATGTACTAGTGACAATGTTCGCATCATGCCTTGCCTCTGTTGCACCAATCTGAAAAGCTCTTCCCCTAACTTCATTCCCTTGATTGGTGTTGTTGTTGTTCGAACAGTTTCTCATGAAATGGTCAGGACTTCCACACTTGAAGCACGACCGGTTTGTTGAGTGGTTTGTCGTGGTGTTTGGTTTGGTTGGTGAGTAGGCAAATTACAATATCTAGTGCAGTGTCTGACTTGATTACAGTTTGCACAAACAGGATATGGTCCTGTGTGATGATATGGACACTTGTTGCATTTGGGCGCCTACCTAGTGTAAGCTTTCCTCTCAGGATCAGCCACACCATAGTTTTTCATAGTTGATTTGCTCTGGTTGGCCTCAACCGGAGCTTTCGTTTTTTACCCCTCGTAACACTGAGGTACCGACATCACTACGGCTCGTAGCCGTCTGAGTTTTTGCGGACAAAGTATCACTTCTTACCGCCTCATCGGTAAGCTTGGTGGTCAACAGAATTGTACGTTTGAGAGTAGTTGGTTTAACTGCAGTCACCATCCCCTGAATATGGGGAACCAAAACTTTAATGTACTTCTCAATCGAAGCTGTTTCCGTAGAAAACATATTGGGAAGAAAACAAGTAAGTTCATGAAAACGATCGGTATAAGCTAGACAATATGCACCGATCATAGAGTGGTTCCAGAATTCCTCCTAGAGCTTTTGAATTTCTGTGATTGGGCAGTACTCTAACATAATCAGAGTTTTAAAATCGTTCCAGCCCATTGATTCGACTGTAGTTGAGCCCAAAGTTTTCGCCTGGGTATTCACTAGGTTAAAGCTGAGTCTTTTAAAGATCAAGCAGCATAAGACACCTTATGCTCTGCCAAACATTGGCTGATTTTGAGTTTCTTTTCCATCTCCTCAATCCACTTCAAAAGCCCAGCCGCTCCTTCTTTACCTGTGAAAGTAGGAGGGTTGCAGGAAGCAAAGTACTTATAAGTACATGTCTGCTGTGGTGGATCAGGAACAGTTGTTGTTGTACCGGTGGTATGATGAGTTTCTGCGTGGCCACCGGTAGCATTGTGTTCAGTATGATCATTGTTCCCACCAGAACCAGAAGTGAAATGTGGTTGATGTTGTGTTAAAACATTGGAAGCAGATAGCTCTTCTTTCACAATTCGTGCTATCATTGCTTCATTTAGTTCATATCCACTTGCAGTCGCAGGTGGAACCGTATTCACTTCCAGGTTTACAGGTGAACTGTATTCGTTTCAGTATTTACGGGTGGAACCATGTTCATTTCCTGATTGATATGTGGATTCAGATTTGATTCTATGTTTACAAGTGGGACTTGATTCAGTCTAGGGTTAGTAACGTTCTTGGCATAGTTCTTGGCTGGTCGACCACGTTTTGGAGCCATTGTTCTGCTCACATGCAGACAAACTCAGGTCAGTTCAAGAACATTAAAGATATAACCCTTTCCACTCACATAAATTCAACCATATTCAGTTATACTAAAAAATTTATGTTGATATGTGATTATAATAAACATAGTATAACTACATTGATATAATCCTGATATGTTCTCAACACACGGTTATCACACAAATGTTTGTAGTTATACTCAGTCCTGTTATCTCAAAACATATTATAGTATCACACAACACACGACATTGTGACACTAATATAGATATTTAGTATATACAACATCACTCGCATTTTGATATGTTATCACATATTTTTTTGAGATAATATCATAAATGACTTTGATACGTGTCACACAGACAATTGATAAGTTACCATACAAGGTATTTACGATATGATACCAAACATGGTATTTTACGTTGTCACACAGACGATAGACTGGATACCACACAAGGTATTTTACGATAGGATACCACACAAGATATTTTACGTTGTCATATAGACAATTAATAGGATACCACACAACGTATTTGACGTTGGGACACCAAACAAGGTATTTTACGTTGTCACACAGACAATACATAGGATACCACACAAGTTATTTTACAATAGGATACCACACAAAGTATTTTACGTTGTCACACAGACAATATATAGGATACCACACAAGGTATTTTACGTTATCCAGTTACTGTTCATACATGTTTGATATTAATACACACATTCACACACCACATATAACAACACTCAACAGATATACATAAGTAAACATTTTATTACTATAATGTAATGACCCATTTTGGGGAAAAAATATAAATAAAACATAATTGGTTTATGGTTGTGTTTATTTTAATTAAAAGGTGTTTTGTATGATTTAATTATCTTAAATATTATTTGGTGGGTATTTTTATAAACATTTGTTAATTATAACTATATGGTGGTGTTAACTAAATTAACTAAGTTATAAATAGACTAGTTATATTTAACTAGTAATTGAGGGGCTAGAATTGAAAATAGGTGAAACTTAAATTAAAAGGGGGGTTTTAAAATTGACTTTGTTCAAAATTGGTCATAAGACCATCCTTGTGGCTGAAAACGTGGAAGAGAGGGAGAGACCAAGGAGACCTCAAAAAAATTCTAGAGATTTGTCAATTGGTGCTTGGATTTAGGTCTAATCTCTGCAATCCAAGATTGGACTTCATCTTGCATCATACTACAACTAGGTAAGTTTTTTTGGGTGTTTTTGTTGGAATTTTCGTGGGTCTCATATGGGTGTGAGTAGGGTGAGGTGAAATCTGAAATTGGGGGTTTTGATGGTGTTAAATGTTTTTATCCATTGTGATAATCATCTAGGAACAACATCTTGAGCATTTTCTTTCATTTTGTTATATTATGATAAATGGAGGTTATGGTGTTCTTGTGGTATATGAACTTGGGGGGTTAAACTTGGTGTCAAATGTTGAGTTTAATGATTTTACCAAGTGGTTGGAGTTTGTTTATGAATATGATGAATTTATGAATATGATGGACTTGTTCATCTTGTAAAAAATGGAGTTTGATAGATATGTTATGGATCAATCATCATAGGTTGTTAAATTGGTGCACATAAGGTGTTTGATAAAATGACCAATTGAGAGTTTTGACTTAAAAATGAGTTTTTAAGTGTATTTGTGAGGTGAAATATGTTTCATAGATGATAAATGGTGAGTTTGGGTGATAATAGACCAATCGGAAATAAATTGGATTGAAAATGGCGAAAATGGTGTAATTTGACTAGTTATAGTTGTAACACCCCGACCGATGGCAGAAACGTCGGGATGCCACGAGGGATGTGTAGATTGTTCAAAAGCTCGTGGGCATCTAAATATAAACCATCACATATCAATCAAACCAAATAAATGTTTACACAAAAATCATGTTTATCATGAATTAAATACATCAATTACACAAAAGAATTAGCTAAACTAACTAAACTCTAATCGCCAGAATTTTAGTTAATTAGCTAAGTCCAAGATCCTATGTGATGATGTCCAAAAGTGAGAATTCATCTTCTTCAACCTACTTAGCTTCATCACCTAAAACATGTAAAGAAATCAAGTGTCAACTACTAAGTAGTTGGTGAGTAATCATAAGTTTTTATACTTTAAAAATGTTTTATAAAATGAGTATAAAAGTTTGTATTTTGAAAAGATTTTATAAAAAGTTAAGATAAAATGAGTATAAGAACTTATGGTCTTGCTGAGGAAATCCATAAGAGTACCTGTGTGACAATCCAAATACATATCCCAACAAAACCAATCAAACACATAAACAATCACATAATCACATATCAATTCAGTCATAGACAATCAGAGATAATCATAGTCAATAATAGATAATCAAACACATAACCATCCAACCAATCTCAACATCAATATTCTCAAATAATATATGTGACTATACATGGACATTATGTAATTAACATAAGTTAAAAACATGATCCATGGTGTGGAAGCTATCCACGTGACAATACATGAAACCAATGCAATTAACCAAGGTCAAGGCATTGTTTCACGGAGTTATGATAATCCAAGTGACAATACATATAATCCTTGTTATTGACCGGAGTCAATGACCATGTTACACGAATATATGCATATAAGTGATAATCCATAAGTAATGATAATTCTAAAATGTGAATATCATATTGATAAACAGGTATTATCCTTGTGTTATCAAAATAATATTTGAATTTGGTATACATGCTTCACCTCCGAGTTTTTAAAACAAAATGGTTTAAAGAAAAGGAGGTTATGAGAACTCACCTGAGTCCTTAGATCCAGTATTTTGTAATATGCGCGCTCACGTAAGATAACTCAAAGCAACTCAAAGATCTGTAATTATCGTGTATTTGTGTTCATGAGTATAAGAATTTCATTGTCATTAAATGCCCATAATTGTTCATATTTTTAACCCTCAAGTATTCTTTAACTTAGTTAATTCAATCAAAGTTAAGATGTTATACTTAAGATTCTATTATTTAGTACCTTGTAAGGATAATTCAAATTCATTAATGTTGATCATCTCATATGTAAATGACCCTTTACCTAATGTGTCAAGGTTATATACGTTGTAAGGGCTTTATCCCTTATAAACTTATACATCCCCATTCGTAGTTGCATGCATGCATAATTATCTACATCCACCACGATTTAAGTTACTATAACTTAATTTAAAACTTAAAGAAATTTCCTTTGGTAATTCAACCAAAGTTCCTTTTATACATTTAACAACATAAATTAATTAATTTGTGTATTTAAAACAAAAGGTGGTGTTCATGATTTTCAATGCATGCATGGTTATCCACGTAAATATATATATATTCATGCTCCCCATTAATCTAATTCTTTTAGTTAACCGAATTTAGGTTTGGTATCACATGGAGGCAGCGAACCTATGCCCTAAGAACCATTAGGTTCGGCCCACACTAAGGTTCGGCCCATTCTAAGGTTCAGCCCACATGTGATGCTAAGGTTCGGCTAGATCGAATTGCATGGCTAGGGTTCGCAGGAAACTCATGGTTCGTCAGTGACAAGCTTCGGCTATCAGAAGGCTTTTGCGAACCTAATAAGGTTCGTGGGTGGCTGCATAGGGTTCGGCACAAAGTGTACAAGGTTCGCCTCTATTGGGTTCGGCTGGAACATGGTTCGGCCACCCTAAGATTCAGCCATCTTGTTTCCCGCCCAGCAAGGGTTCGCAAGGAGGGTTCGGCCCTTGATGGCTGTAGCAGGTTCGTCCCCTATTGGTCGGAGGTTCAGCCAGGGATGAGCATGATTCGCCTAAGGGTTCGTGAGCCTTGAAAGGTTCGGCTACCCCTTTTCAGCACCAAGAAGGTTCGTCCCTAGATACTGTAACAGGTTCGCTGACCTGTATAGCTCCGACCTGCCACGAACCAACTCCATCATTATCATTCCTACCGAGTTCTAAGCTTCCACGGTTCTGCTATGATTTCGTTATACTCACACACACATATTTTTGAACTTCCAAGTATACAAGGTATTCAAAATATATGTATTTAACTTGATGGTAGTTTAGAGTGAGAAAAACCGAAACTAACACGTTAGATTTACCTCGATTCTGCGGTTAAAAACTTGATTTCTTCGTATCTACTTGTTCCCCTTGCTCACACGAACGCGTGGGCGCCAAGATCTCATAATTCCGTTGAGAAACGAAGGAGAAATGCTAGAGAGAAGGTAGAGAGAGAGAGAATGGGCGTGAGTGTGTGTTTTAGAGAGAGAAGGAGTGTGTAGAAATGAGGAAGAAGATGGTGATCTTCTTCCTTATAACGCGTATTATCACCCCGTGCCCGGACTCATTTTTATCGCGATAAAATATAATAAATGTTCGGTTTTTAACGTAAAACATATTTAACATAAACCCGTTTAAATAATTATGTTTTTGTTTTAAATAAAACGAATTTAAATAAAATCGTTTAAATAAAATGTCTCCGTTTATTTTCGTTAAATCAATTATTTAATAAATTAATTTATTCGAATTCGTTTTAGGTTGTGATTCCTAATAAATGTTTTTAATTATTTTTCTTATTTTAATATCGTTAATTATTATTTAGTTATCTCATCGAAACGCGTTACTCGCGTACGTATTCGTAAAGATCGTCACCTTTCCGAATCCGACGCTCGTATCGTATTTCGATTCGATTTACAATTTATGAAACATCGATTCAGAATCTTATTCTCAATAATTATATTCGTGTGAATCGTCACCCACACGGATACATTTATTAAGTTAATATTTCTGAATTAATATTCGTGTTTATATTGTGTTCGTAACCTCACCATCGCATAATAAATTCCAATTATTTTATTATCTTTATTATTATCAATCCCATCCAAAACCCACTAAACCCAAATCACTGACACATCCATGATAGACCGAAATATGCATATGTATAGGGCATATGCAGAGGTAGATCGCAACCTCCCCTACACCGTCCCACCGCTATTTCGATAAACCATGACCATGTGTCCTTGACTATGTTTAGCACCCAAAACAAAACCAACTCTACAATCCTTTCCATTTCAACCAATAATCCATAACCCATATCATCTGTGATATAACTGCGATAAACTCTCTGGTTCTGTTTAGTTGAGTTACAACTAAACTTCCCATGGTTTATGCGTATAATAATATGTTCTAAGCATGTATACCAATAACAGTGATAATCATCCAATAATGCATCCAATAATTCATTTTCATTAATAATTATTAAAATCTCAGGTCGTAACAGTACAATCGTACGGATGTACGGACAACCGGAAGTACAGTGATGTTACAATAGTCAAACCTTGTATTAAAACCTATTAGTTGTGATAATAGGAGACGATAGTGGAGGTAGTGGGATGAAACGACCCGAAAAGGAGATTTTTGTGGATAACTTTTCGGGGCAAGGTAAGTACCTATATTATACTTGATATAATCAAATGATGCTATGCATGCATGCATGCATGCATGCATGTATGTATGTATGTATGTAATTGGATGTATGTGGAATATACATGAATGTTGAATTGGGTGAATTTGGTGTTTGAATATCAATGGTTTGACAATAACTTGCAAATAGGTGATATATGTGCTAAGTTATTGTAATGTGGTATGTTTACATATGTGTGGGGGAAAATAAGAATGATTCACAAGTGGTGTGAACATCTTAAACAAAGTTTGACTAAAATTGGTCAAACAATTCACAAGTGGTGTGAATTTGGAGTTGGGTTGAATCACAAGTGGTGTGATCTTCCCATGGTGAATCTATGGTGTTTAAGTAAATCACAAGTGGTGTGATTGCTTACCTTGAGAATCCTTGGTGAAAAAGGAAGACTCAAGGAAGTTGTGTGAATCATAATTTAAATATTGATGGTTGTATAGTCTAACACTTTAGTTTTGTTTTAAAGTGTTTATAAATATGCATCTCATGTGTTAATATGTTGAATTAATGTAACCAATGGAAATCCTTGGGGAAAAGGAAGTTCCATTAGTTTTTGGTGAAAATTTTGTGTTGTTAATGGGTTTAGGTGTAAATGACACGTTTCATAAATCGTTTGGCGATTAACTTAATTATAACACCAAACTATGTTTTGGAACTTGGTAGTTTTGTTTCAAAGGTGTTATGGGATGTATTTGGGAGAAACGGAAGGGTTGATACGATCTGGGGTTGTTACGAGGGTGTAAAACGCGAAAAAAGTGATATTTGGTATGTGCACGGAGCATAAGCTACGCCCTGGGCGTAGCCTACGGCTGAATGCTTCTGTTAAGGTGGCAGTAGCCTACGGTCAGACCATAAGCTACGGTTGGAGGGTTGTTTTAAAATTACCATAGCCTACGGTCAGGCCATAAGCTACGGCTGGGGGTGTCCAAAATCACTCGTTTTGGTCGTTTAATCGCGTTTTAGGATCCAATAACGTTCCGATATGAACCAAATAGTATACATAGATGTTCTTACTTAGTTCTAACGAACTAATGGTGATTTCAATGTGGTGTTTTTTAGGTGAATGTAAAGGATGATGGCGTGCATGATCGGGAATAGTATGGAGGATCAGAACGAACATGTTTTGATTGAAACCCAATAACTTTTGTGAATTGTTGTAATTGGGTTTTCAAGTGTAGAATTAACCTAACTTTATATGTTTTGGTGGAAACTTGGGTTATTTCAGGTGATGAAAATGGATGTTTATTTTGAAAAATCTAGGACCTATTTTGAAATGTTGTTTTAAAACATGTGTTTTGCGTACGTGGGTTTTGGGGCTTACATATAATACCAGTTTTGTACAACCATAACGATTTGATACAACGAGAGTCATATCACAACCATACCAACCACACCCTAACACTAACCTCACAACTCGGGATGTATATCACATGAAAAACATCCCCACATACCATACTCTCACCTATCTGTCTATGTCTGGGGGCATATACAATCAAATCCCAAGATATCCACTCCCATATCACACTTACCGCAAGAAATACAGTAAGAAGGCTATGACAATGGCTATAGTCTCCAATACTATAGCCAAACTCAAAAATCTAACCTCCAAGCTCATCATCTCAAACACCTCCATCACCTCCCTCAACCTCACAATCCTCAATCGCATCACCTCCACCTGCTGCCAAAATGCAGCGATCATTATCCTCACCAATGTCCTCCTCATCCTATCATTGATAACAACTCACCAAGCTCATGTATCTGTGTCTAGAGAATTCACCTGCTCCATCAGAGTCAGGCGAGAGGTAAGTATCTCTAACATGGTAGTATGAGTGTCCTCCATCGTAGTGCGGGACTGCTGTAACTCAAGACGCATCCCCTGCAAATCCTGAGTCACCTGATGAAGCTGCGCTCAAAGCTCTGCCTGATGGGAGGATTCCCCCACCTCATGTATAGTACCAGGCACGTCTCTAGGTGCTAGCTGACGTCGTGGGGGAAGACCCGTCGTCTTGCGGCTTGACCTCGCATACGTTGAAGTCCATCCCATACAGGAACCCTCTGGGTTGAACTCTCTCTCCTACCCGCAGATGCATTCTCGTCATATACAAGAGGAGGTCTGGGGGAGTATGTGGTACCTGTGGTGGTGGCGTAGGAGGTACCTGCGGTGCAGCCTGAGAAGCAGCTGACGATGCATGTGATGGATTAGAATTTGAGCTCGAGCTCGAGCTGGGTGTATCGTCGAGAATCACATAAAGAAATCGCTGGTATATGTAATGCTTATGCATGTTAGAAATCGTTGTACAAACAAATTTACAAATCGTATATCATGAAATGAATATTGAATAATAGTATTCAACACAACCCTGGCATGATATCTCTTCCTATCTTAAAACAACTATTCGTCATTACAGTTATTATTGTTCTGCTTGTATTGAAATTTACTAGAACACACACGTGTTACAATTTCTAGTTATGCTGGCCACTCATTACTGGAATTCATACCACCTGATTATTCTCGCTCAAATCCAAACAAGTTTTGTTCGTTAGGTATGTTTGGTGCTCTCAGTGTCACTATACGAGCCTATGGTCATAGTCTAGGTCGCTAATTCCACCTAAATTTCTATAACGTATGGCTCTAATACCACCCTGTCACACCCCCATCTCTCTTCACCTGTTGATGATGTCACTGAATACCACGGGAAGGTTGCGTAAGCATAGTGGTGATGTCTCAGAGGTGGAGTGTAACTTACTTGATCCGGTATCATAACACACAGATTAACTTAAAGACAATATATTACAAAGGTATCATTATTATCACCAAGTTTATAGTTTACAAAATAAAATTATTACACGAACCAAATAATTTAATTACAAGTGTTTAAATGTGCAACCTCGCCAACAGTCACTATCTACCTGCAAAAAGATTTGAGTTGGAAAAATCAGCACAAAGTTGGTGAGTTTGTAATGTTTAGGATAAACAATATGATATGATATGCAAGCTTTCAATATACAGTGTTTAAGATAACCATGGGACCCATATCTAGTTCCTTTCGGACAATTCTACGTTTTTACGAAGATACTACCCTTTGGTAAATATCATATTGTTTATCCTAAACATTACAAACTCAGTATCTAGTTGCCTCAATATCAGCACAAAGTTGGTGAGTTTGTAATGTTTAGGATAAACAATATGATATGATATGCAAGCTTTCAATATACAGTGTTTAAGATAACCATGTGACCCATATCTAGTTCCTTTCGGACAATTCTACGTTTTTACGAAGATACTACCGTTCGGTAAATATCTTGATGCCTCATTATCTTAATGTCTATCACTAACATTAAGAGAGTGTTTCAAAAACAGGTAACAAACATTCACATAAGGGGAGAAGCAAACCTCCCAGTAAATAGGTTATTAGCCGATAGTACTATCATTGATTCCTGTTCGGCCCACATGGAGTTTCGAGAGATGAGGACTTTTCGATAATGTGATAACGAGCTAAAGGCAAAATCCCATGAAATCTTACCAAAGTCACATGAAATCACACAGATAACAGTGATACATATCATATGTTCGAAAATATTTTCACAGAGATACCCCGATGTTTGCAAGATATTAAAAATAAAAGGGGTTGTACGAAACTCACCTGAGGTCTCAAAGATAGTAGAGTCACACACAGACTGATAATGATAGCTTAATTCCGCATTAATTTATATTTATTAAGTTATTTATGTTTTAACTCACTGATTAGATGTTTTTGAACGTTCAATGTCAAAGACAGTGCCTTGAAAGTCATCAAACCAGTATTAGATACTTAATTAGTTGTTTTAATGTAATATCATACAGTGTATGATAATGTAGGAACCTATACATATTCATGTTCCTAATACAAAGTTGATGACTTGTTTGATTAATCAAAATGTTCTCAAATTAGTCAATTAGGTATTGTTGTTGATTATATTATTGAAACAGTTTCTAGATGGATTTATTGCTTAGGAATAGTCAATCCTTGTTACTGATTATCTAGATATCATGAAACATCACAATTAATCTGACTGTTATCATAAACATCAAATAGTTGTTCCAATGATTATGTTAATGATTGTGATTTGTTTGAAACACTTGAATTTAACATTGCATTTCAAGGAATGATCAAAACAATCACACACATTATTACAATCAAATGGTTTAAACCATTATAATCATAGATATAGTTCATGATAACCGACATTACAACGGATCAAAACAAGGATTTAACCCTTAACACATCGAGTTCTTCGTTTATAACCATTCCTAGCCATCATCTAGGCATTAATCAACAATCCTAACTATTGCATTACGTTCAAAAGCAAGATCTAATCAAACCATTATCAAACTAGTAGGATGAAACAAATCGTTACCTAATCGGACGGATTTCTCGGACAGAAATGATGATCTGCACTTGTAGAATCAATCCTTGGTACGATCCGGATGTTCTGGTGGCTTAAAACTGAAGCCTCTCAAAATCGACCAAAACCCTCTGGAATCAACACCCAAACTCTCTGGAATCAACATTGAAGCCATCTCTTCCTTCCTTTGGTGATTTTGGAGTTCTTGAAGCTTGGAGGAGAAGCAAAGGAGCTAGAAACAACCATCAACCACTAGATCTTCATCATCAGCAACCATCCTAAGTAGATCTTGGTTTCTAAGGTAGCTTTATGAGTTTATCTAGTGTTAGATCTAACATGCAATGGGTAAAAACCCACATGCAACTTCATGTGGCTAGTGTACACGAATTTTTTGGTGATTTGATGTGTATTTGATATAGATCTACTGATTTTAGAGTAGATAAGTGTTTGGATAGAGTTTTGATAGGTTGTTATGTTGATTTTGACATACTTGCCATAAAAGGAAACTTTTATGTTGCATGTGATGAATTTATGATGATCTAGACATGTTAGACATGTCTAGATGTTGTCAAATGCATATTGAAGTGTTTAGAAACACATTTGGGTATTTGATTTTGTCAAAAACATGATGTATTGAAACTTACTATATACGGAAATTTTCGAAATCCAAAGAGGGGTTTTGATGTTTTAACATATTTTAGGGATTTGTGATCCTTGAGATATGTTTAGAAATGATTTCTAAGCATACTGGAAACCTTTATTTTTGAAAACGGACATTTAAACGGATACTTTCCAAATAAGGAAACGTTATTTGGGCAAAACACCATAAACGGTGATTTATGCGCAAATGAGATGTTTTAAGTGTTTAAACGTGTTTTTACAAATATACTAGAGTTGTAAACTTTGTGAAATGTGATTTTATAACTACACTTTCCTAAAATGGAAACTTTCCAAAAACGGTAACTTTCCAGAAACGGAAACGTTACGATTATCGAAACATGACATGTGAAAACATCATGATTAGTGTCATAGGATGCATGTTGATGTCTTACTTTCATTTATGACATAAGTAAACTAAACTCAACAAACGTGTCACCAACGATTCGTCGAGTCAACACAAGTCAACACTCATACACTCGGTTGAGCACACCGACATTTGGAGTTTTATGGGATACAACACACCACAAAACACATACTCACACCTATATGGTTATAGGTGCATACTAGCGGATGCTAGCTTTTGCAAGACGCGAAAAACATACATACCGGAACTACTTTATCAGGTGAGTTCACGGCCCCTTTTTATCTTTTCTACCTTTGGGGGAGAAAACATTGCATAATAAACTGTTTTTGAGACAACTAATTTTGATTACTTATGTACATGCTTTGTCACTATATGTATATATGTGTGGCACACATCACAAACTCAAAGTCCTCGCAAACACACCCCGAACCGTTGGTAGCGCGGAGCGCCTAGCGTGGTAATCTTGGATAGTACTATTTGGGCCTGACAAGCCCCACCCATCGCGCATGGGAGGCCAACCTGACTGGAGGTCTGAATGGGTGCAATATTGACCAATACACTTTGCCATTGTCTTGTGATGGACATGGCGGGAGGCACAACAGTCAGCTTCGGTATGAACCCACATATAATATAACTATATAGACTAGCAATCAATCGATACTGCATTGTAATGATATGTAATCTAGAAACAATTACTTTAAACATTTTGATGTTTACTACTTATGAAAAACTTGTGCTCTCACCAACCTTTTTGTTGACCCTTTTTACTCGCATGTTTTCTCAGGTAACTAAGGCACGCGCACGAGGACTAGGATGCTAAGATGGAGTCCATGCATTAGTTTAGTGTCTTAGGACATTTGAGAACATTTAAACATTTGACTTATTATGTAATGATAATTACTTAATCCGCTTCCGCACTAATACTCTTTATTGTCTTGAAACCATTTAGACTTATGCTTCCGCAACTTATATTTTAAATGTTGATTTGACAACTTAAACCTTTACTTACGTAACTCTGAATTTATAAAACTGTTTTTTCCAAGTTACTGGATGTATGTATGCAACCAGACATGTAGGTCTCGCAACTGTATGACCGGAGACTGCGATCCTGACTAGTCTTGTTCGCGCCCCCGACAAGGCATGGAGGGCCGGGGTGCGACAGGGGCGAGGTGAAGCTACGCGTACCGCGAAGAAATCCGGAGGTCTCCGATCTTTTTCTTTCACGTGAACTGCCTAGATTGGCAAGATGGATCTAGGCGTACCGTGCGAGTCCCCAGAGTGTGATATTTTTGAACTTTTCTTCGTTTTACGATTCTGGAGAATCTGGAACTCCGTTTTGCGCATGGTTTTCACACATGTTCACGATTTCTCGCATACTTTCAACTCGTAATAATCATAACTGCTAAATTGACGTGGATTTCAAGAACAATGATATGTGAATTCCGTTAATGATGACGTAATCATCAAACGTAGCTGCCACATGCTGAAATTGAATAAAGCTTCAAGCGCGCACAAAATGTACTAACGAAGATCGTTGTGACAACTAGTACCTGACCGCCCAGCAAGTCCGTACGGTACGTGTACTTTCTACAGTGACTATGTGTACGTATACGATTGTGAACATTATTTGTATTAACAGAATCTCAAATACAAGAAATCGTTGTACGTATTTTTGTGTAAACTTAGATACAGTAAGTACAACGTACATTTGAAACAATTGTTGTGTTTATTTAAGTGAAAACTTAAGTACAGTTAACACAACAGATCATGAGAAACAATAGTGTTCAAGTGAATAACAGAAACAAATCGGTTGCAATCTGATATCCATAGATGACAGGAATCAGATGGCCGACATTTCAATGTGAAAACAATGTGATAACATAATGTTTAGTTGAGTCCGACAGTGAGGAAACACAATATAAACATAAAATGCAGTGTCGTTTCAGAATAACGAACTGACAATGTGTTTGCGTGGGTGACGATTCACACAAACACATCTGTGAGTTTAACGTTCTGAAATGATGACTGAACAGTAGAAAACAAAATTCGGAAAGCAAAACCATCGTCGTGTTCGTTCGAATGATGATTCGAACGAATACGCGCGATGGTGACGCGATTCGACGAAACGAAACGAAAACACGACACGAAATGATAATAAATTTAATAAAATAAAATATTTAACATTTTACAATTTTGAAACTCATCAAAATAATTTAAATAACCTTCTTTTATTTATTACAATTAAATTACGCGTAATTTTCCGGATACGCGACGAAAACGCGAACCGAGCAACCGAAACGAACCCGAACACCACACGGAGTATAAAAATACTAAATGAGGCTTTTCCTCATAATTGCATCAACCCTTTCTCTCTCTACAACCTATTCCTGTTTCTTTTTTCTCTCAAAAATATCATCCCCACATTCAAGCTTCAAATCCACATATCTTGTTCATTTCTTGGCCGAATTCAATGTTCTTGGTGTCCACGCGTAGCCCTTGACGAGCTCTACATAGAAGTACAAGGGATTTGAAGTTTTGTCCACTGAAATCGAAGGTATAATGCTGTGCAAGTTCACGAAAATAGGTTTTGTTCTTGGGTTTGATACACACACATAGCTGGTTAATTATCTCACCATTTCGGTCGAACCACACACTCTCGAGAACTTACCTACAACTAACACCATCGTGGTAGTAGCCAGATTCATGGATCGCATTGATGGTGATGATCAGCATGAGGAGATCGCGGGTGGCGAACCTATAAAGGGTTGTGCCGAACCTTTTTGTCACCATCCCCACCGAACCATTTTTCATCCACAGTGCCGAACCTTCTAACAAGTCACGAACCATCTTCATGTCCCACGAACCATGTACAGATCCAGTGAACCCATGACCCCACGAACCTTGCATGATCTGTCGAACCATCACTCCGGAGAACCCTGCTCATGTCACGAACTATCTGCCACAGAGCCAAACCCTAATGTAACAAATTCCGACGAACCTTGTGCACCTAAGCGAACCTGGGCGTGCTGTTTTTCCCGAACCCTCAACATCATCAACCGAACCAATTGTGACTCGCGAACCTTGGCTATGTGGGACAAAGAGTAACGAACCTTGGTTGTCTGTTGTTAGCCGAACTATACATGAGTGTATAGACGAACCTTACACTTGAACGAGTCAAGGTTCGCTGCTATTTAGAAGGCCTCTTTAAATTCTGATTAAACCCAACAGCTGGCCCAAGTTTCTTGCTTCAGCCCAACACAAACGTTGATCAAATAATCTATTGGGCCAACTAGTTTAGTCCAACAAAGCCCACATCTTGACCCACCTGTTATTACCTTGACTCACGTCCATATTAGGCCCAAACCCTTAGCCTAACAGCCTATCCCCTTCGGCCCAATCCTAAACAGATTGGCTACATACCATTGATTAGGCCACTTATTACAACCGGCCCAACAGGCCCAATTATTTTCGGTCTAGACCCATGGTTCGATCCCACACACTATCACTTTGGTTCAATAGGCCGCGACACTAGTCGGCCCAATGACACATCTATTCGGCCCAATAAGATTAAACGCAATCTAATTCATGAATTGTAATGGTTAAGGAATGACATTATGGGAAATAAGGTTGATAATCATGACTATTTTCAAAGATGTTGATTTGTGGATTAACACAACTAATGACATCCATATCATTAAATCTATATAGGACTAAGTTAAAGACAAAAGAGCCAATAATGATCAAAACTTTAGTCATAACTTACAATCATACAATATACTTATACTAAATTGATTGAGTATCAATAAATACACTTCAATTGAATTGGGCCGAATGATGATTAAGACAAAAGGATGATGACCACGTTAGGGGTAACACATACACACGCACAAATCACAATAGTTGACACATATAAGTCACATACAACGTGTAAACAATACAGGATCGTGAGAACTACTACAAGAACAATCAAGGAGCGCGTGTCTTCGTTCTTTTTAAGCTAAGTCAACCCTACAACAACAAGGTGAGTTCATATGCCCCTTTTACTCTAATCTTTACTGATTTTAAACTCTCGGGGCTGAGAAACATGTTTACTTTTATTTATTTAAAAGTTTTGCTTAACATGTTATTTATACATTGATTTAGATAATACTAAACTGTTTATTATCACTTATCATTGTATGCATGCTTGTATGATCATGAGATAACAGAGAAACTCAGATGATTATGATAATGTAATTTCATAGTCATCAACACATTAGAATAACATAGTTGTAAGATTATATCTTATAACACTTGGTTATTCCTACATGAGTAAACATTGAAACAATCCATAAACAAACAAACAATGAGAACTACGACAGTGAAACATGTTGACACTTCACAGCACATGAATGATTAGAAGATAAAATATCTTCTTAATATCATTCCACATCATAATGGATCAAGTGTGATAAGTCAATTTCTTATAACACTTGATCTATACCTTAAAAACATACTATGTGATAGTATGATCGCATTGATTCTTTAATCGCCATGCATGACTTAAAAGTATTAAGACTTGTTCTTAATACGGTTTAAGGATGTTATGGTGATCATATGGGTTCACACGAATGATGTCATGATAACGTAACTTCATGATGACAATATCATTCGTATCATGATTTACATAACGCAATAAGACAAGTTCTTATTCAACTTTGTTAATCACATTGAGATCAGTAACAACACAGATGTACATCATCCATCGTTACCTGTGGACTAGTAGAATGAGGAATTTACTCTCTCATGTCATATTATTGGTAACAGTTTCGATGAAGTCATTGGGATTCACACGACGGGATAGAGGTGAATCGGGTGCATTGTAATCTGATTACGTGAGGATCACAATGGACTCCTTTTGGGCTCTATACGTTGCATTTGAGGATACATTACATACAATTAACTAACACTTTTAATAATTTAAAAGTGTAACAACAGTTAACGCACAGAAAATAGAATAATACAAGGAACAGATTAATTAAATCTAATATCCTTATTACACAAAATGGTTATCAATACTTCGGTTTGATAACTACAACGCTATCATTATATTATTCTATTCATGAGAACACAGGTGAATCAGTGAGACAAAACATGAGAAATGAGAATGGAAATCAATAGTTGTATTGCAAGTAGTGTGGAGCTCTAGTGGTGATGTGGTGGGATGTTGGCTAGGGCTTAGTTCCCTTACATATGCCCTATATATAAGCATCACTACTAGGATGATATAATACTTGTAAATATAACTATTGAGATGCCATTGTGTGAACAAGTGAAACAGACAATCATACAAGTAACATATTTATCATTGTGAATGTGCATGTGAATGAATCAAGGTTTTACATTAACTTACTTATGAACTCACCAACCTAGTGTTGACTTTGTTTAAATACATGTTTCTCAGGTGATGAACAGGTGTAGCTACTTTTATGCATGGACATAGCTAGTGGACTTTTAGAAGATCTAGCTACTTTTGTGATTGCATACTTTTGGGATAACAAGAACATGAATCATCTTTTGTATATCTTGTACATATACAAGATATAGTTACATTGATTCTTTTTGGTAGATTTACTAGATTAAATTATGAACGATACATTGTAATTTAATCTTGTAATTCTATGTCATGGATGTGTTAGCATTTCTCATTTATTTATCATGTGCTATGTAAACAATCTGATCATTTGATTATCCCTCATGATATCGCGCTCCGGGAACCTTCCGCCCGACGGGAAAACACGATCCGTTCCCGCCGGCCTGGGGTGTGACAATCGTGATCAGCCAATTTAACTTGAATGGAAGTGTTGGATTGGAAAAATCTATAACTTATGTTGTCGCTCAATCTAATCCAATTTTGTTCCCATAACACTAAAGGATTTGAGATGTCACAAAACAACAACATATGAGTAAACAATGATCTTAGTTCTGTAGCAGGTTCCCAAGTAGCAGCTTCTGAAAATGTGGTTGGCCACTCCTTGTCATCTTATAAGGCCAAGCTTTTCGCACGCTTCACGGTATGGTGGCAAAACCACATTTGACACTCTACGGATATGTGTGAATGTGCAACAACCAGTCTTATAATAAAGCAAGAGTCTTAGATAAAATAACTCCCCACATGTTGGGTGCACATAAGGTAAGATACCAATGGTATTAATTTTATTTGAAGTTCTACGAATCCATTTTTTTTGTTCTGAGGTCCCATCTGTATTCAGAAAAATAGTCGACATAACGTAGGTGTAATCCTGAACGATTTGATGGTGTACCTAACAATGTTTCATGATGGTTGTCGTTTAGCCATTCAGTCAATGTTGTTCAACCAAAACTTGGATTGTTGAAAACTTCTGCTATACGTTGTGACTCTTTGAAAGTGATATTCTGCATTCCTTCCAAGTGAACAACTAGTATCCGAACCGCTGGATTTCTGTTGTGTATCGAGAAAGCATGAATTATGCAAACCGACTCATGCGGACATAGGAAGCGACTGTCAACATAATAAGTAACCTCATCAATCATTTCCCCAGTAACGTGAGAAAAGTTGGCTGATAAGTTATCTGATTCAGCTATTGAATACCTTATTCTAGACGCTCCTTTTGAAATATACATGAAAAGGTATTTTATTAACATAGTCCACCCACAACATTCAACATTTATGTGAGCATTAAAATGCAGAAGGAGCTTTTTAATATATGGAACAACATATCCATGGTGAAGAGGGGTTCCATTTTTTAAGAATTCATGGCCATCTGATGACCTTTTGTAATGAAGATATCCGGCAGTGTTAAACCTTGATGCCTATTCAAATGATTTTGGAAAACCCTTGGCACACTTACCACCTATCATGCATGAAGCAGCCATGTTTGGCAATCCACAAGGACCATGTAACATGCAATTGGTAACAACATGAAACAACACATGATCAGTACTCTGATTAGGCAGTTCAGCCGTGATGCACATATCGACTTCATTTGCTTCTCGAACTGCAAATGCGCTAAAAACCCAATTTAGTATGTGACAATGTGGAAGGCCACATATTTGGAATTTAATAGTATAAAGATCTAAAAAAGTAACATAATAACGCATGTAGTGAGGGTAGTTACAAAGCGATAGAATTTAAGGCACACATGAATATAATACATGAATAAGCTATTTGTGAATAAAATACATAAAGTGAACCAATATAGCGAATTGCACCTGTAGTAATTTCGCCAAACGGTTTAGATGTCTTTAAGTATTTAAGAAGCGACTTCAGTTTCAATTGAAAGATTCGAGCAATAATGTCAGGTCTATCTTGAGCGGATGCAGATTGAGAACGGTGAAGCTCTCATTGGATCTCTCGCCAACGAACATTGCATGCAAAAGTAATAAAATACTGGGGATTTCCATGAACTCTACAAATAGCAAGTGCGTCCTAGAAATGTTTATACATATACCTTGGCCCGCCAGTGAATGAAGAAGGAAGAATGACGCGTTTCCTAATATTGGATCCTACAATATCTCCCCTAGATATGGCATCTTGAACACCACCAAGGTACTCATATCGAAATGTATTTTGATTTAACAGTATATATTGCAGACGACAATGTTCGATGCAAACGTAAGCATCAACCAAATACTGCTAAAAAGAGACCAGCTTTCAACAAATGGGTGTACTTATACCAAATACTGCTAAAAAGAGACCAGCCTTCAACAAATGGGTGTACTTATCATGTATTTGGTAGCTATAGTACATGGCTGGTGAAAGTTTCCGTTCAGTGTTGTTTGGCTCCGAAGATAGTTGCAATTCTGTTGACCATCCATGTTCTCCTTGAGGGAAGAGAAGTGGATATTGAAGCAGGATGTATGAAGGATGGAGTTTACTAACTCTATGAGGAGTGTCATCCTTGCTACGAATAGTGACATCAAAATCTTTTGCACCAAAGTTACCATCACAAATGATTGCACCTAAACTACATGCAATTAGATTTTCATAACGTCTTTGATTTACCCGACTGTGCAATCCAATCACAAAATCAAGAACATGTTCTTGCAAATACAGCTCTCTAGCATTTTTAAAAACGTGCACGTATTCGTTGATTTCCTCAAACATACAGATTAAAGAAACGACAACATCTTCCGAAAGATGACTACGACCCGAACCTGAAAAAAAACCTAAGCCTGTTTGATATCTCATTCAAAATCAAAGGCATACATTTGTAGAATCTAGGTTGAGAATCTGGTGGCGGACATAAGGAGCCCAACCAGTGAGAAATTTGACTAGCAACCTTGAATACATACAGGCCGCCACCTTGATTTATGATCTCATCAACAATCGCAATGAAAGAATTCATCGAAAACATAGAATTATATGCCTGGATATTCGATAGGAAAGTAGAATCATCAAGTGAAATTCTGCCAGCCTTACAACACTTATTGTATCTAGGGGGATGACTGACTGGATAAGAAACCAAGCGCACGGCAAACCGAAAAGTGCACCACAATTCTCACATATTTCAGTGCAATTTCCCAAATCTAGATAATCTGGTAATGTGGAATCAGTCTTCACAACAGTAGGTGAAGATGACGATACATTATGTAAAGGAGTATTATCGGGTTGAACACTGGAAGATAGAGGTGTGGCACGACGTAGACACTGACGACAGGTTTGCAAACTACTATAATGAACTGAGTTAGAAGGTGGAAGAGAACATGTCAACGATGAAGAAGGTTGTCGTCGTTTGCAACGTTGAGGCTGAAATTAGACGCAAATACTAATAAAAAGCAAAGAACGAAAGTAATATTACCTAAAACAACAACAATATTCACATATAATGAATAGCAAGTTTAATATGAACCTACATGACGACGTATATTATTGCATCAGAAAAGGTGTATACATATATTTTCCAGATCCAGCTCTGGAACAACAGTAACAAATCTAGCGTAAAAAAAAGCAAAAAAAAAATAAAAAGGTCAGCAGGGGAAGCCGAAAAATTAGGACAAATGATATAGATGAAAACAACAAGAACTATGTTAAAAAAAGTTTATGAAAGACATCCTTTGACATAATCATATCGAATAAATAACGGTAATACCAAGCAGCCGATTGACCAATTAGACCCATATGACTTTTTTCTTTTACAACAAATTTGCCAACTATATTTTACCCTCCTTTTTGTTGTCTATTCTCTTAACCCTCTTTAATTATAGGATACCTCTTTCATGTTTATAACACAAACATTACATATGAAATTATTTTTCTCTTCTATTAAGTTGTAGTTATACATTGAGGTCAAAAGTATTGTAAATAAGCGAACGATAACAGTAGAGAAATCTGGTAAGCATTGTAACATATTACTCAATTTCCTACTTTACAACTAGGTCTCGTCTTGAAATCGATGGGTTCTTGCAAGAAATGCAATTCTACAATGCTAGGTTATTACTCAATTTCCTACTTTACCTCTAGGTCCAGACTTGAAACGGAAGGGTAATGAAATTCCATAAGCCTAGTGGTGAGCTCAACTTGTAGGTTTTATCTACATATATCTCTAATAAGGTACTGCTAATTAAACATAAAATCATGATTTTAAATCATAAAATCATGTGTTAATCACGCAATTGCAGCTAGTTAAACATTTACATTCTGATGAGAATAAAAGATGATGGAATAACAACCAAAACAAAATTTCAAAGCTTATTTTTGTTAATTTGTTTAATTGGCAACTCATCATACCACCAAAATGGAATTTAAATTTACTTACAAAAACAACTTATTACATAAATTTATCACTAATCTGTAGTTTTCACACTTATGATTTACATGACTATCTTTAGAATTTGTGTCCATCAAAAAAGATCAAATGATTATTTTTTTGTTTTCTTCTTTTTTTTCCTATAATACAAAACAACCTAGGCCGTAAAAGAGAAACTAAACTTCTCATTATTCATAATTATTATGAATTTCGCAAAATCAATTTACAAGAAAATATTCTTATGTATGTAAAACAAACAAAACTTCTCATTATTCTTATGTATGTAAGAAAAACTAAACTTAGTTGAAGCTTTCAACTTATGATTTGCATGTCTAAAATCAAGGTCGGAATGTTTCAAACAACATTCAAGTCCTTAAAAGATCATAATTAGCCAAACACTGATAAAATGGATCATCTAGGTTATGACACGCAAGGATTTTTTTTAAATTTAGTATTATGATTTTCATTATTCCATAATACATAATCACCTTAAAAATACATACAAATTACCCCTTAACTAAAAGTGTAACAGTTTTTTATCGAGAGTGAAATATGTATCCCTCAAACAACTAAAGATCATAAGTTTCAATTGTTGGATATGTGATGTCCGATCATCAATAATATCAACGTTGCTATCGGGGTACGATCCAAAGAGTTACACTTTGAAATATAGTAATGTGATTATGTCTAAAACTTGTTTTAGACATATTCAATTTCACGAATTATATAAAGTGGTGTTATTGTTATTTATGAAATAATAATAATATTGGACGAATTAATTATTCTGATAATTAATTATAATTAAATTGATAAAGTTTAATTAGTTAAACTTTAGACATTTAATTAAATGTTGTTAACTAATTGTTTGTTAGTAATATTGAGAGTATTAATTAAATGGTTTAATACTAAAAGAGTTTAATCAAATTAAAATAGTTTAATTTAAATTAAATGTGAAATAAAATGTGGGAATTCCAATTTTGAACTGGTAATTCCAAGATCCTTAAAATGTGTATCTAATTTGACTATTAAATCTAGATCAAATTCCCACATTTTCACACAACTCTTTCACTCTCCCTCTCTCCCCTCTTGGTGATCGTAACTCCCTCCCCTCTCCTCTTGGATTTTTTGCCAAAGCACCACCGCACACCACCACCATAACTGAACCACCCTAGGTGGTTTTATAGTACTGGGTTGTTGCCAACCACAAACGAATGGTCAAAGCGAACGTACAATCCAAACCCTAGAGGACATGTTAAGGATGTGTGTCCTAGATTTCAGTGGAAATTGGGATTCGCAGATGAACTCAGCTATGTGCATGACATATTTCATGTATCAAACCTTAAGAAATGCCTAGCTGACGAATGATTAATCATGCCAATAGAGGAAATTCAAGTAGACGAACAATTGCATTTCATTGAAGAACATTTAGAAATTATGGATTGTGAAGTAAAACAAATGAAACGAAGCCGTATTCTAATCGTTATGGTTCGGTGGAATTCCAAACGTGGCCCAGAGTTTACTTGGGAGCGTGAGGATCACATGAAGTGTAGGTATCCCCATCTGTTTACAGAGGAAGACGTGCTCGATAATGATTCTTATTTCGAGACAAAATTTCCCTAACAAGGGGAGACTGTAACATTAGTTCCTGAACAGTAGTTCGGAACAGTAGGTGATACAGTAGAATCATGCACGGAACTATGTGTAATACTTATTATGTGAATTTAATACAAAACTATTTGTATCATTGTGTGAAATCGGTGTTTAACAGTCAGAATTATATATGACAACACGAATCAATAATGTGAATGTTAGTTAGGATATTACTATGTATAAACGTATGTGAGGTTGTATAAATCAAAACAATAACGGATGTCGTTACGTGAATTTTTAACTAACAATGTATTCGTGTGGGTGACAATTCGCACGAATATATCTGTGAGTTTAACATTTCTGAATGATGTCTAATAATTAGAAAATCAAATCGAAAAGTATTGTTGTCGTCGTATTCGTACGGGTGATGATTCTTACGAATACGCGTGAAAACGATACGATCCGGTGAAACGATAAAAATAAACGTTTTTGAAATTTTAAAAATAATAAAAAGATATCTAGTTAATTTATTAGGAATTACCCCCTAAGATGATTTACAAATGTCTATTTTTTTAACGTTACGTAACGTTACGTGAAATTATGAAAATGACGCGTTAAAACGAAACCGAACACACCCTAATATGCCCGGGCTATAAAAGACCTAAAACACCTCCTTCATCCTCCACAATTGCAGATTTATCTCTCTTTCTCTCCTCATAAATCCGTCCAACTCTCTCTCTCTCTCTCTCTACATTTCTCTCTACAAAACCAACACTCTACCTATCCAAATCACCACCAAAATCGACGTTCTTATAGTGAAAACGATCGTGGGAATGAGGAGAATACGAAAGTACAAAGGATCGGTGGTGAAACGAGCTCAATCGATCGAGTTCTAGAGAGAAGTTGCGGTTTTGTTAGGGTTTTCACTATTTCAGCTAGGTGAGTTTTAAACCGGTTTTAGCACTTCAAAACCTTTAGGTTGTGCACGAAATGGACTTAGAACCGCTTGGAACACATTGAATTGAAGTTTAGATGGGTTAAAAACGGATGGAAATAGGCTGGGAATAGTATCGAAGCTGTAGGGGGAGAACAATGGTATCGACAAGCACCATCATCACCATCTCAAGTTCCATCGATACTGATAAGTTCGACGGGCTAGAATCGATGGAGTTGGGTCGAGGATATCAATATCAATGCTCTCAAAAGGTTCTGGGTCAAGGGACCATCGATACTATTAGTATCGATGGTCAAGGAACTGTTGAATTTAGGAACATCGATACGACAGTGTCGAAGGTGGTGTGCTATGTTTCATAGATACTAGCTGCTCAAGACCATCGATACTAACCATGAGCTTGTAGATACCAGTACTATAATCCAATCCATGTAATTTGAGCCTAAAACCAACTGGTCATAATCAAAAACGAAGTCGTGGGAGTGGATTGAAATTGTGGTGTTAGGTAAGAGTCTTTAGGGTTTATACAAAGTGTTAGCCTATTGCAAACTCATCGATAATAAGCTTTTGATCAAACTAAAATTTCACAACCCATTTAACTTATAAGAAAATGATTTACAAACCCTTTTAGGATCAAAGGTTAGGGAAATCACTAACAATAAGAGGAATCATGGAGGGGTAGTATCGATAAAGTCCAAAAAGTTGGATAACCAAGTGTTAGTCGGAATAAGGACCTTTGATACTACCTTGTGGCTATGTAAATGAATAAAATAAACTCATTTTGGTAATCTAATTCAAATTCAAGGGTAAGTTCAACAAATTCATGTAATAAACAAGGCTAAAGTACTATGATGGATACAATAGAATTCAAGAACAAGTTAAGGGGTATAGGTTGGTATTATGATATCACCATCTATTTTAACAATTTCATATCATTGGAATTTAACCTAGATTATTCAAGTTGAATAATCTTAGGTGACAACCAAATCAAAAGATAACAAAATCAATGGTGTGATCAAGAAATCATATAAGAGCTTGGTGTTAACCTTGACAAGGCATAATCCAAGTTCTAACATGTAAAAACTTAATGTTTTTCCTATTCTAAACTTAGATTTTATTAAATATATAATATCTAATAACATGTGACTAGAATGTAATAAGATCACCATAACTCATTTTGTTAAAGCATTATGAAGTAAATTAAAGGATTTTTTGTAAAAGAAACTTAACTTTTCATAAGTCAAACATAATTTATTGAATGATGTTTTTTAATAAAATAGTTATGTCTTTAAATATCACGAACCTTATTTTAATAAGGTTAAATCTTAATTAGCTAATGGGTAAACGTTCAAAAGGGTATGTTTACTAAGAACATTTCGATAAAATCATAGCTCACACTAGTCAAGTCATAGGACACTTAGTTGCATACCGAGACCTAACCCTTATATCAATCAACTATAAATACTTATAGTATAAAATCTTGATAAATTAAATCAGGTGTTGAATCCACATAGTCTACAACAAACGAGCGTGCGCATTTCTTGGTTAATTCACAAACACAACAACACCGGTGAGTTCATTGACCCTTTTTCTAAACTTTTTGTTTAATAAATGTGGGGCTGAGAAACATGCGTAAATATTTTCTTATGATTATATTTTACATAAAATGCTTTACATTCTATATTTTATGTATGTATAAAGGTTATCGTAGATGATATCTAGGTAAATGTCATGCAGGTTTCATAAACGATTATCTACTTATATTATAAGTGGATAGATGTTTTCCTTATGTAAGTTCATTTTTAACGAATCAAGTAAACATTTTCAACGGATCAAATGTTCATTTTTAACGAGTCAAGTAAACATTTTCAACGAATCAAATGTTCATTTTTAACGAATCAAGTATACATTGTCAACAAATCAAGAAAACATTTTCAATGAATCATGTGTTCATTGATCAACGAATCAAGTGTACAATTGTTCAACGAATCAAGTATTCATTGTTCAACGCATCAAGTACATGTTTTCAACGAATCTAGTACAAAACAAGAAATCGTTTTGGGGGATTATCTGGGAAATGTCAAAGATAACACGTGCAAACGAATCTAAACAATCTAGACGAATCAAGTACTAAACAAAAATCCTATATGTCAAGAATTCCTAGTATACTCGAGTTGACCTAGGCCCAATCATTAGAACTTAGTTTTATTTAAATGTTTATTTAATTAAGCATTTTAAATAATTTGTTCAACTTTCACAATGGGATCATGGGTATGATTGTATGTGGAACGGGAAACACAGGGTGAAGTCAAGGATTCAAGAAGGTTGTGAATTCAACGAATCTAACGAATCTAGTGTGATCTTGGTAGGGAGTGCAACGCTTAATTATCATTAATAACAATATCATATGCGGTTCGGTATGTGGTGGGTTGAAGGCTGGGCTGGCTGTAAGCCTGACCCTACGTATGCCCTATATATAAGCATACTTGACTAGATAGGATTGGTGGTTGTTAGTGAGGTTAAGCTTGTCACTTCAGCAAGTTTGTTCAAAATTGTTTTTCAATCACAAAACTATATAAACTCACCAACCATGTGTTGACTTGATCTTTTTGCATGACTTCTCAGGTGACGAACATGACTCAGCTTTAGGAGCTTATGCTACTACTAGGATGCCCAGATTGAGGGCCTAGTATTTTGGATGTGCATATCTTTTGGACATCAACATATGAATCATTTTGCATATCTTGTGTAGATATAAGATAGTTAGTTTATGATTCTTTTGATAGATTTACATTGCTAAATTATGAACATGACTGATGCAATTTAACTTTGTAATTCTAATTCATTTAGTATTTTCTCATTTATTATCATGTGCAATGTAAACAATCTGATCAATATAATTATCATCCGATATCGCGACCCAAGACCATTCACCTGACGGGAAAATCGATCCAGCCTGTTGGCTCGGGGTGTGATAGAATGATATCAGAACCATGGTTATAGAGAAATATAGGTCATTTTATTTAAATGGTTTGGCTAAGACTATAGCCTAGGGACCCTTCATGTAGAGAACTTAGGAATTAGGATTTTATTTGCATTGTGTCTTCTACGTTCAATCATTGCACTAACCAATGTTCTTTCGGTTGTGATCAAAATGCCGCCAAGAAGACCACCTCCTCTTATACCCCCACCACCCCCACCACCACCGCCACCTCCCAATTTCGAGTTGGATCCTGCTACAGTGGCCCTTTCCACCCTACTCACTAATCAGCTGAAGGAGGCGATCCATGACGTGATGAATCAGATCAACAACAATAGTAACAACTCTGGCAACTCATCAGGGGAAGCTAGTGGCAACACCGGCACAAACAAGAAATTTTGTTCAGCAAGTGTGCGTGAATTTTTGTGAACAAGTTAAATATTAAACGAACGAAAACAAACAAGAGCTTGTTCGTATTCGTTTACAGACCTAAATATGCTCATTGCTTTTGTATAGTAATGTTCATCATAAACATGCCCCCCCCCCCAATACCTTTAATCTCATATTTCTTCCTTTCTTTGTCATAAGCTCTCACAAAGTTTTCCCTCACATAGTCTTCTCGCTCTACTTCCACGACTCTACGAGGGTAATCAATCATATGAGGAATCAGCTTGAATTGATTGATGTTGTTTTCCTTTCAGTTTGAAGTATGTCTTACGAGTGTACTTTGTTGGGTGCTATCATTGCCAATTACTTCTATCATATTGGTGAATTTTGATCTTATCTTGGTTCTTTTGTATGTATGATTCTCGCTTCGACAAGGCCTTTTTTGCCTATTTGGGTTGCGTTTTTAAAGACGTTTAGTCACTATTACCCGAGTTCGTGCCCTCATGTGATGAGATTTCCACCGTTCCAATTTTAGTTGCATGTAGGTAAATGTTGGTCAATGTTATGTGTGTCTCCTATAAAGACACTAAAGCCAAGACTCTAAAAAAAGTTCATAAAATGAGATTATTAGATCATATACGAATCAAATAGAGATATAATTAAAATTTTATTTATAAATCAGAGACTATTCGATAACATCTTAACCATTTTATTAAGATGGTACATTTGAATTGATAAACATTTTGTTTTAATAAAAAAATATATATGAATCATCAGCCAAATTTTTAATCATTAAACTATAAATATAATTCATAAATAAAACGGCACTAGTATTGGAATAATTTTCTTTTATTTTCAGTCTTCGTGTTCATGTCACATGTTCACAAAGGCATCTTCATCTCCTGTGCCTCGCCATCTTCTCCAACTCCTTCAACTATCAATAAATTCCCAGTCTCTGAAATTGATCCAAGAAACTCATGCTCGAATTTGCCACGTGGGTCTCCACCAACACCCTGCCGTCATAACAAATCTCATCAATGCCTACTCTCGTTCCAAGAATCCCGTTCATTCTCGAACCCTTTTCAATTCGATTCAACTCAAAGACGTCTGTTTATGGAACACATTAATCAATGCATACGTAGAAAACAATCTTCATCACGAATGTTTCGTCGTTTTCAGTAGCATGTGTCAGAATGTTGATTCGTCCCCTGACGAGTTCACATTCTCGACTCTGGCTAAAGTCTCCGGCGAGATCGGAGACTTACTCGCTGGAAAATGGGTTCACGGGAAGTGTATTAAACTTGGGTTGTTAACAGATACTGTATTAGCCAATTCATTGATGTCCGCGTATGGCAAATGTGACGGAACACAAGAAGCACGTAAACTGTTCGATGAAATGCCTCAAAGAACTGTTTCTTCATGGAACATAATGTTGTCTAGATATGTTAATGGTGGAAACGCAATTCTAGATTCTGAAGTTTGGGAGTTTGTGAAGTGCATGTTAACAGAAGGTTTAAATCCTAATGAGTTTACATTGTCCAATCTGCTTCCATTGTGTGGAAGCAGAGCAGGGATGTTCGATCATGGAAGGGAACTTCATTGTTACATCATAAGAAGTGAAATGAACCTTTATTTCATTTCAGGCATTCACCTAGACTGCTGTTTGATAGACATGTATTCGCGATATAAAAAAGTAAACTGGGCCCGACTCGTTTTTGATCAAATGAGGTTTAGAAACGTTTTCGCGTGGACCACGATGATGAGTGGTTATCTACAGAACGGCAATCCAGAAGAAACTGTACATTTATTTTGTAGAATGCAAAGAATGAGTGGGGTGGAGCCTAATGAGGTTTCTGTTCTAACTCTTCTTTCTGCTTGTAGCTTAATTGCAGGCTTATTAGGAGTAGAGCTAATTCATGGGCTTTCTGTTAGAAAGGGCTTTGTTAATCACACATCTTTGTGCAATTCTTTCATAGATATGTACTCCAAGAATGGTCTTTTGACCTCTTCAAGAAAAGTTTTTGATCATGATTGTCAATCAAAAGATGCTATTTCATGGGGCTGTATTATATCAGGGTGTGGATTACACGGGCAAGGTCAAGCAGCAATTGATTTGTATGATAAAATGCTCAAAACTGGAATCAAACCGGATGCAATCAGTGTGGTTGGAGTTCTTTCTGCTTGTAGCAAATCAGGTCTGGTTGAGAAAGGCCTGGATGCTTATAATAAAGCAATAACTGTTTTTGGGTTTGAACCAACGGTTGAAATATGTTCTTGTGTGGTTGACTTGTTGGGACGGTCGGGTCAACTCAATGAAGCATTGATTTTCATCAAGGCAATGCGGGTAGAACCTGGACCAAGTGTTTGGGGGGCTCTTGTTAGTGCTTTTGTGGCTCATACAAGTTATGAGACAAGAGTTTTGGGTTATAAATCACTAATTGAGACTGAACCTGAAAATGCATCTAATTATGTGTCACTTTCTAATTTTTATGCAACTTCTAGAGAGTGGGATTGTTTGGCTGATATAAGAAGAATTATGAAAGTAAGAAACTTGAGGAAGTTGCCTGGATGCAGTTGGATTACAATCAACAACAAAACTCATAGTTTCTTTGTTGCTGATAAAAAACATCCTGCATCTGATAAGATGTATGAAATCTTGAATGAATTGATTCTGGTGATGAAGAGACCTTGATCAGTGTAATTCAGAGATGGTAATTTCAACTTATTTAGTTATAGATGAATTGAATTTAGTTATATCTTATCTTAAAAATCTCAAATAAAAAAATCTCCTTTTTTTTAATTTTTTTTAATAGTCTCTCAATGTTTTTCGCTTTTGTTCCATTATAGTTATTATACCTCTTTTTGTACATTTAGGTCACTAAAATACAGGGTTTTTATGTCCCATTTTGGGCTATCATGTGGACTGCATTGCAGTATTGCAGTAAAAGTTTTTGTACCGTTTGGGTCCCCATTAAAATACGCTGTGTGGACTTAAATATAACAAATTAGAAGTTTAATCAGAATGGGAAAAAATGAGACTATGTTGGTATTTATGTAAAAAAATCTAATGGAATTTAGACAAAATGAGAGTAGGACAAAGGGTTATAGGTCATCAGAATTTTATTTTGTTGCATACAAAAACCCAATCTACTAAATCAATTGTCATCTTATAAATATCTAAATTATTATTATAATAATCTTGGATTTTTAATTACAACTAATACATTAATTATTTTTATTTTTTAAAAAAGGATGCATTACTAATATATTAATTTGTTGACACACTACACATGGATGCTACTATACCCAAGTTAAACAAGCAACCTAACCTAGGTTTTGTTATCTCCAAATTTTCTTAATTTCTGAATCTTTACCTATGTGTACCATATTAACACAACTCTTCCACCTTCTAGCCTTTAGCATACTTACTCAAACCCATCTACTTTCTTTTTCATCTAAAGATTGTGACATACTGACATGGGTGCATTCTGAATCTTAAAGGCCCGTACTAGTTCTGCTAACAACTGTATAAAATTCCTACAGGCACATTTGAACAATCAAAGGTGGTTATTCTAAGAAATGAGGCTATGCCAACACCCAAAAGCCTGCCACAAATTAAGGATAAACAAGAGCAAGTGCCAGGAGTGACATCAGGCGATTCTTCGCAATCAGGTGGCAACAAACTTGCTATAAGGCCTTAAAAAGGTAATAATCTTGAATTGTGCAATCATTTCTGCTATACCCAAAATACAGACAACAAAACGTTGTTTGGGATTATATAAGATTTATTTGCTACACTAAAACAATATTAACAAGTAGAGAAAATGGATATAGTATTTGAATGGTCCTGATCAGTTTGGTCATGGAGATGGTTCAAAGTAGAGGTTGTAGAGAATAGTTGTAGCCTTATAGGCTTATAATTAATAACAGTAATTGGCCCATAATTTTGAACTTCCTGATAATAAAAGGATCAAGATTTAAGATTTGAGTTTGGTTTCAAAATGAAGAACCAAATAAGACCAGAACCATGGAAACAAAAATTACAACCCGGAAAAAGGGGAATGAAAAATGCAATTATCGCCAAAACGAGGTCAGAAAATTCTTTCTTGATAGTCAATGAGATCGATTGATGATGATTTGGAGATCGAGGTAATGAGGTATACTAAATGATTATTCTTTTGTTATTAAGGATAATATGAGCTAGAGTAAGAGCAATGATAAAGATTAGGAACTCGAGTTTCGGTTTTTGTGTTTTGAATAAAAGGCATGAGACATAAACTTGGAGACTGTTTATTTTGTTATTGTGACTATATTCTGTAACAAGAGCTTCTTTTGCAAGTGGCAACTTTTGTACTGATACAACTTATAATTGTATAAGCACTAGGTAAAACGATATGGTGAATTGTCATTCACATCACGAGTAGTTGCTACGGTTTGTTGCAATGATTCAACCTTTATAGAAAGGATTTTTTTGGTTTAATTTTTATATTCGTTGTTTTACACAAATAATCGATTCTTTTTTCACATAGATTCACACGTGTTCTTTGGAAATACCTTTTGTCTTTTGGATGAAATATAAATAAAAGTAAAAGATGACCATAACATATGATTAAAATGAAGGAGAATAATGATACGATGACAACAATTAAAGAAAGGTGAACAATTACTGCAGCACATGTTCTATGTAAATAAGTAACATCATTTATAAATATTCTAGTAATATAAACCTATGAATTTATTATTTCACCTTGGTTTTTGTCATGGTTGGTGGTTGTAAAGCTATGGTGTTACACCATAAGGGTAGAGGATGTGGTACCACTTGCAGCTAATCATGTATGTGTGTCTATATTGAAATAAAATAACATGAATGTAATGTGTTTTTAAATAATGTTATGTTTATAATCTTGAGGTGTTAAAGTTAGCTAGCAACTAACCAGATTAGGTTGGTTAAATTAGTTAACTAATCAAAGAGTTTGAGGGGCCAAAGTTAATTATTCAAACTTGAACAATTGAGATAAACATGTGATTGAAATTGGACAGTGGAATTCGATAATTGAAGATATAATTAATTGGTGAATTTCTATAAAATGTAAGTGTTCTTGAACCCTCTCTTGATATCTCTCATAAATTCTTGAATAAGATAAATTATGTCTTATCCTAAATTAAGTGATTTTAGAAATCATAAAATCATGCTTGTTATGCTTTGAAAACAATCAACTTGAAATTACGTTGAAAACTTTATGTATAGTGTTAAGCAGTGTATGAAATTATGTGAACTCCATGCTAGAGTGTTTGAAAAACTAGCAAGATTGGCGGTGCTAGCGAGAGTCAAGAAAGTAGTCATAGAGCCGGAAAGAAACTTATGATTTCGAATCCATCATCCAGACAAGGTAATAAATTCATTCACTATGGCATCACATTTTTGTTGTCGAAACTATTTGAATTGAATGAATTGTGTATAAATGTATTGGTGGTACACGATAGTTGGATAATATTATAATAATGATCCAACAATCTATGATAAATCTAATACAAACTTGGATGTTAAAAACTTAAAAAAATTCCAATTTTATGATGGAAGGACAAGTGAGTGAACATCATAATACAAAAATGGATTATACTATTAAAACTTGGATAGCCTTTGAGGCTTATAATGTATATCGGTTATATTGTTGACCAGTTGGGTGAAAACAAGCCCTTGAAAGAATGTGTGTTTAAATTGCATAACAGGATGGTCTGTTGTGCCATGAAATGCTTTGAGGGTCTAATACTAGGGAGCACTGCTATGGGTTATGATTTAATTAAACGTTGGCTGCTAAATTGAATTGAGTTTTCCAATTAAATAGTTTGATCCCTAGCAAATTCTTAGTGTGAATTGTCTTACATTTATGTTATCCTTGTCGATTTCATGATGTAAACAATGTGATAGATTTGAATGTGGCCCTCGAATATGTTACGTTGTTACAAGGCTTGGGCAATGGGCAGGCTAACAAAGGTCAGACATAGGAAATGGTCCTTGATCTGAATAGTTGAAATTTTGGGGCATTCTGCAGGTGGACCATGACCTATGGTCCTAGGGTCGTAGGCTACAACCTGGTCCTGGCAATCTCTGTTTTATGGTTCTGAGGCCGTAAGTTGCTGCCTTGCTTACAACCTGACCCGAATTTAGTGTATGTTGATGTATTTTGAGCTGGGGACCAAGATGAATTAACTTACTTAGTTCCTATGAGCTAATAGATGTTTATATGTGATTTTTGTAGGTCAAAAATGATACTAATGCATTGATGATCGAGGTTGATCTTGAAGAATTGAACAAACAATTTAAGCTCAAAAGTTTTGGGTTTTGTTGACACTTGTTTTGGTAAAAATGGTTTGGTAAAATATGTGGTGTGTTTATATTTTATCTAAACCTATGCTTGTATATTTGAACACGATGTTAATACTTTGGGCAAAGGATAAAAATGAAAAATTTTCTGGGACCCAATCTGATGTTGTGATAAACACGTTAAATAGTAACATAGAGTCACACCGACACTCCTTTCTTTCTCTTTGTTGTTTTTCCCCAACTTTGGTATGATGTTGCATTCCTTTTTTACCATTGTCACTGTCTCTCTTTCACTTCACTATCTCTTTCAGTCATTTCAACTTCTCTCTCTTGTCACTTCTCACTTGCAGAGACGACATTTTCCGCCCTAAAGATGGTATATGATGCTTCCACCATAATGCTACTTTGATCCACCGTTGGCTTATGGTGATTAGTTTGTTATTCATTACTTGTAGTTTGTTAAATTTCAAACCAACTTTAAGGTTTATCGTCACTTTACATGACAATATCTATCTGGTTTTGTTATTTCTTACTCTTCTATGCAGATACTCCCTCTATCACATTCAACATCTCTTGTCTAGTCTTAAAAGTTAAAGCCATAATGTATTTGATCACAATTGAGTCTCTTTATTTAAATATTTGGTACCATCTTAATTTTTCCAAGTTCAAGTCTTCAAACACAATTATGAAAATGAGGTTATTAGGCCTTTAAAGTGAAAGTCAATCTTCAATTGCATAATTCATTGACTTCAATTGAATTTTAATATATAATTGATACCTATAAAAACTAGTTTTATACCCGTCCGGTGATCGAGTACAATGGTATAAATAAATCAATTTAGTCCAATGATGTCTTGTCCTAGTGGTAAGATGGATGTATGAGGGAAGTGATAGGAGACCCAGGTCATGGGTTCGATTCTTGATCCCACCCGGTTTTAACGGGTTTGATTCTTGATCCCACCCGGTTTTACCGGCCTTCCACCGTCGTGCCTTTAGGCGGGTGGTTGAGTCGTGTTTTCCCCGAGAATTGGTGGCTGGTGTGCTAGGGGCTTCGTCCGTCTGGACTAGTGGCCAGCTTGGGCATCCTTTAGCCATTGGGGGCCGCGTACGAAGTATCCGGCAGTTAATTAGTTGGCCGTTCAAAAAAAAAGTAAAATTCATTCTATAAAAAATAATAATTGTTTAATTGGGATAAATGAGATAGTGGGAAAGTGGGGACAAATTGTTTTAATAACTACCTCATAAATTGAATTTACACGGTTGAGATTTATTCTCATCCATTTTAAACGGTCCAAATCTTCTCTCAGGCGGTTGAATTGATCGGGAACCATATATATACAATTTGTATACATCTTATTCTAATAAAAGAATAGCTATACTTGATATATGTAACTACCTCGTGAACTTTAGAAAAAATTTTGCCGCCTATCTTTTATATTAAATACGAATTGTATTTTATATTACTGAAATTAAATCTTAATGATTTTGAATAATTAAATTATACAATTAAATATCAAACATATAATTATTCTTATAAGAAATTTCAATTATATAATAACTTAAAATGTAATTTTATAATTCATAAGCTTTTATTATTTGCAATTTATTATTTTAAGTATTCATCCTTTATTATTTATCAGAAATTAATGTTATTAAACATAAAATCTTTATAAAAATGTTGTTTATAACATATTTGATTTATTCAACCCATTTGATACATAGGTTTCTAATCTAGTGGTATAATGTAATAATAGAATTCAAAATTCTCTTCTCGAGTAATTTCTCTTTTATAAGTAATTATACTTGCATTCAATTAGGTATTGAAATATATTAAGTATCCTTAAAATATCTTTTTACTCCAAATAACATTTTAATGTTAAACTGCGGACTTTTAGCCTAGTTGTTACCTCCTTCACTTTCGTATGGTAGACTTTGGGTTCGAATCCGAACTAAGTTATATTTGTTGAGACATGGTTAGAGATTTACCAAGTTGTAAGGTTCCTCTTGGGGTTGGATTAGACGTATGCCCCGGAGCGTCAATGTAATATTCCGGTAATTTATAATAAACAATTATATTTATTATATAATTTATGACGTCATTTAAAATTTTCATCCATGAGTTTATATACATATGAGAAAAACAAATTTGAACATCTTTAATATGACATATATATGTATGTGTATGTAATTATTCAAAATTACACAAGTTAAAAATGTATATTTATAAACTTATAAGATTTAGAATTTATTTATAAATAAATAACTTATACAAATAAAATTTAATTATGAAATTTTAATAAATATCTATAGAAAAAATAAATAAATAAATAAATAAATAAATATCTTATTTGACAAGTAAAATGTTTACAAACTTTTATTAACTTTAATCATAATTAAATTTCTTAAACATTAAGTAAATAATACAAATAAATATGTTTTAATTTTATAATTTTAATATAACATTTAAAATATTGTTTTTATTTAGTTAGGGAGTTTAAATAAAATTATACTCAAATTATAAAAATTAAAAACAAGGTTTTAATAAAGTTGCAAGGTAAAATATGACATTTTTGAAACTAGTAGTAAGGGAAACAAAGGGAGGGACCGTTTTTGCCAAAACCTCAAAAATGTTTCCTCCTCCACCCATTTCTCGTTCAGATAGCCCACTACATTCAACCCGTTCGAAACTCGGATTCAAATCCACGCATTTCTAGCAAGTTACAGCCAATCGAAGCTCGATATGGCATGTATTCGACCGCGTTAATCAATCCCAATCAACAATTACCCCTACTAATCGCGTATCAATTCAAATTGTTACCTAATATGAGAATCTAAATGTCGCACCCCGGCCTTCCCGGACTTCTGAGGGTGCGACGAGACCGGTCAGGGTCTGCGCAGGATCGCAGTCTCCGGTCACACTTGCGAGACCTACAAGTATGGTTGCATATGTACATCCAATAACTTGGATAAAAAAGTTTTGTAAAATCAGAGTTGCGGAAGTTTAATGTATAAGTTATCGAAACATTTCGAAGTCATAAGTTGCAGAAGCTAAGTTAAAACAGTTTTCAAAACAATACAAGGTAATAGTTGCGGAAGCGATTTAAGTCGTTTAGCAATACATAAAAAAACAAATATGAATGTTTTAATAGCCTAAGACGCTAAGGTAGATGCATGGGACTCCATTCTAGCATCCTAGTCTTTGTGCACATGCCTTAGCTACCTGAGAAAACATGCGAGTAAAAGGTCAACACAATGGTTGGTGATAGCACAAGTTTTGTATCAGCAATAAACAATAAATGTTTAAAGTAAATGTTGCAGGACTACATATCATTACAACGCAATACCGATTGATAGCTAGTCAATATAATTATATTATATGTGGGTTCGAAACCGAAGCTGACTGCATGCCTCCTGTGACAATTCAAATTTTTCAGGTTAGTATAATATCTCGGAAATAAAGAAAATGAGTGTAAGCGAAATCACGAAACGAGGCTTTGATTTCAAGATACGCTGAGTTGAAGATAGCGTTAAATAAGAGATCATATATCTTGAATTTTTCAGGTCTTAAAATTATAACCATTGGAAAGAGCTCGAAAAATCGTGAACGTAGGCGAAAACCGTGCGCAAAACGGAGTTCGTATGCTCCCGGAATCGCGAAACGAAGGAAAACCAAAATATCTGCGATCTGGCATCCGCACGGTACGTCCCAAACCAGCGTTCCAGCTGGGGCGATGCGCCCGGGGTGGATGGCGGCTGAAAAACGACTTTTTAAGATCAGGATGCGAAGAAAACTCATTTTTTCATCTTATTTCGATCATTTACGCTCAAAAACACCCCCAAATCATATTTTCATCATCCAAACTCCATTTTGAAGCATTCTAATCGCGTGGATCGCACCAGGGATCGTATCTACGAGTTCTGATCGTTATTCTGCAGTTGAAACTCCGTCTGGTTAGGTAACGGTTCGTTTTAACCTCCTAGTTTGATTTTGATTGGTTATATCTTGTTTTTGAACGTAGTGAGATAGTTAGGGTTGTTGATTATTGCCTAGGTGATGGCTAGGAATAATTATAAACGAAGAACTCGAACGGTTAACGGTTAAATCATTGTTTTGAACCGTTGTAATGCCCGGTTTTCATGAAACTATATCTTAGATTAAAATGGTTTAAATCATTTGATTTTAACAATGATTATGATTGTCTTGATCATTTCTTGAAATGCTAGGTTTCATCCAAGTGTTTCAAACTAATGATAAGCATACAGATAATCACCGGAATAACGATCTGATGTTTATGATAACAGTCAGATTAGTATATTGAGCATGGTTATTAAACTTATTTTAATATCACATTCTCATGTTTCATGATACCTAAATAATCAATAACAAGGATTGACTATTCCTAAGCCAGAAATTCATCTCGGAATTTAGTGAATAATCAACAACCAACATCTATTTGATTAATCCGAAAATGTAGTGATTAATTCAGTTAGTTATAAATTATTATAGGAACCATATAGGATTTCCTATCAGCTGAACATCAAGATCATCATCATCAAAATATAACAGTGAGACTCATAACCCCTTTTCTTTTTATGTTTTGTTTTCCAAAACTCGGGGTGGAACATGTAGATGCATTTTCAAAGCATATTTTATCAAATATTGTGAAATCATATATCAGTATCATCTGGATGATGATAAACATTTATCAATTCCTGTGAAATCATATATCTGTTTCATCAGGAAGATCATGACAAACTATTAACAAGTAAATCTTTTATGAAATCATTAAAAACAAGCGTATCACTTGGGAACTTTGGTTATGTGGAGGCTAAGTTGGGCACATTCTTATGTGAACATCATTAATTTGTTATCAAGCCCTTGGTAGTACTGGTATGATCATATACGGGAACACAAGATCATTATCACAAATCGCTCCAACCGTGGGTTGGACCTCATCATGTGAGCTAACAATCATTACTAACGATCATTTATCATTAGGTTTGATGTTTGCATGCTCAATTAGATTCAATTTCAAAGTACATGTTTGATCACTTGTGATTACTATATCATGAAAATCATTGTTTAAACAATTATTTTACATCAACAAAACTTATGTTTCTCACTCAACTATTCGTAGTTGACTTTTATCTACATGTTTCAGGTAATCGGGAGCATCAATAAAGCAATCTAGGTCAGGATCAACAGCAGAAATAGTTTGACCTAGAAAGAAAACAAAAACATCGTATTGTATAATAATTATCTTACGATAAGCTGGTTGTATAATATGTATGTTATGTTTGTTTGAATGAACTTAAACTTATGAAACCTAGTTAATCATGGATTATTCTCCAACATTGGCACATGAACACATAGTCATGCGCCGTGGATTCCGCACTCGGCGTGGGTTGTGACAGATGTGGTATCAGAGCCAAGGTTGTAGAGAATTAGGTTAACCCTAATGGATGACCTAGACTACAACTTAAGTGTCCCTTATGTGTTTATGTGATTTCTTACCTCAAACTCCTCATCCTTATTTTATACATCATGCTAAATCTATTGTTTGTCGCTCTGTCTTTAGAATGGCCGACAATAATCCCAACGATGAGACAGACCGTTTGGCAGCTGTCATCACTCGAAAAGTGGCACAAGTCTTGCCAACTCTCGTTACTCAACTAAACAACTCTTATCAAAACTCTCCTAGTGGTTCTCAGTATCGTCCTACTCAGAATAATGGTGAGAATTCGAGTAACTTTACTTTTAAGCAATTCAATGATGCTAGGCCCAAAACTTTCTCTGGGGTAGAAGGTTTCACTAGACTCATTCAGTGGTTTGAATCGATTAAGGATACTTTGGACTACACTAATTGTCCAGATGATCAAAAAGTGAAAATGGCTGCAAGCACGTTCCAACAGGGAGCCTTGACCTGGTGGAATGGTGAAAAGAAGAGTAGAGGTAGGGAAGCTGCCTTAAGCATGACTTGGACCGATTTCAAAGCTCTTCTGGTTACACAATTTTGTCCCAAGCATAAGATGAAGAATTTGGAGGATGAATTATACAATCTAGTTCAAGTAGGTGGAAACAATCACACCTATACTACTCGATTTCAAGAGCTCAGTATTCTGGTGCCTCACATGGTTACTCCTGAATCCCGCCAAATCGACAAGTATATTGGGGGATTACCATTACTTATTAGGAGTATGGTGATGGGTAGTAAACCAGCAACTCTGCAATCAGCAATCCATCTAGCTGCTGATATTACCAATGAATTCGTGAAGGGTGGTCAACTTACTCGAACAGATGATGTCCTTCCTGTGGTTAAGGAAGAAAAGAAGCTAACAGAGCCACCTAAGAAGAAGCAGAAAACCAATAAAAGTTTTGCAATTTCATCAACCCCATCTGCTTCTATAAATCAAGCACCGTCAGTTGTAGACTCTTCCACAAACTCTAGGAGATCATACATTGGACCCCATCCTCTATGTAACAATTGCAAGTATCATCACTCATTTGGTCGACAATGTTGGAAATGTACAAAGTGTGGGAGATATGGCCATCTGGAGAACAAGTGTCAATTCACTGGGAAAGTAGTCACTGCAGCTACGTCAATGGCCGCACCAAAACCAGTTGGGCAAGCATGCTATGAATGTGGAGCAACTGGTCATCTCAAGAACAGATGTCCCAGACTTTCTAACAACAACCAAGGTCAGAATGCTCCAGCACGCGTGTTTTCTATGAATGCTCATGAAGCACGCGAAGAAACAACGGTTGTCACAGGTACGTTCACTATTAACGATCATTATGCTTCAGTTCTCTTTGATACTGGTGTCGACAAGAGTTTTGTCTCAACATCAATTATACATCATTTGGGTAAATCAGTAGAAGTATTAGAACCCCCGTATGTCATAGAAATAGCAAACGGTAAACTTATACATGTCAATTCTATCATTCGCAACTGTACATTGAAACTTAATGATCATGAATTTTCTATCAATTTGATCCCAATGAATTTGGGAAGCTCTGACATTGTTGTGGGCATGGATTGGTTATCTTCTAATCGTGCCGAAATCGTTTGTTCAAACAAGCTTGTACAAATTCCGTTACCATCTGGGGAAACATTACGAGTCTATGGAGACAAGCCTTGTCGTACACTCAAGATAGTATCATGCATGAAAGCTCGAAGCTATCTTCGTAAACAATATCCTGCTTTCCTAGCACATGTTGTGGCTAAGGAATCTCCTAAGAAAACTATTCAGGATATTCCTGTCATTCGTGATTACCCTAAAGTATTCCCTGATGAACTACCTGGACTTCCACCAGTACGTCAAGTTGAATTCAGAATAAATCTTGTACCTGGGGCAAATCCTGTTGCTAAAGCACCTTATCGTCTTGCACCCTCTGAGATGCAAGAACTCTCAAGTCAGCTACAAGAGCTATTAGATAAAGGTTTCATCAGACCTAGTTATTCTCCCTAGGGTGCACCAATTTTGTTTGTTAAAAAGAAAGATGGATCGTTTAGAATGTGCATCGACTATCGTGAACTCAACTAGTTAACTATCAAGAATCGTTATCCATTACCAAGGATCGATGATTTATTCGATCAACTTCAAGGAGCCACTTATTTCTCTAAGATTGATCTTCAATATGCTTATAATCAACTGAGAATTCATGATGGTGACATTTCTAAAACAGCGTTCAGAACACGCTATGGACACTATGAATATCTGGTTATGCCCTTTGGACTAACCAATGCCCCTGCAGTGTTCATGGATCTTATGAACAGGGTATGTAGACCTTATTTGGATCAATTTGTCATTGTCTTCATTGACGACATATTGATTTACTCTAAGACTGAGAAGGATCATGAAACTCATCTTAGACTGATTCTTGAACTTTTAAAGGAAGAACAACTTTACGCCAAGTTCTCGAAGTGCGAGTTTTGGCTGAAAGAAGTTAAATTTTTAGGTCACGTTGTGAATCAGCAAGGTATTCATGTAGATCCAACCAAAATTGAAGCTATAAAAGATTGGAAGGCACCAAAGACACCATCGGAAATTCGTTCTTTCCTGGGATTGGCTGGATACTATCGGCGATTTATCGTAGATTTTTCTAAGATAGCTGTTCCACTTACTACTCTCACTCAAAAGGATCAACCATTCGTTTGGGGCGAAGCACAAGAAGATGCATTCCAATTGCTTAAACACAAGCTATGCAATTCTCCTATTCTTAGTCTACCAGAAGGTAACAATGACTTTACAGTCTATTGTGATGCTTCTAACTTGGGTCTGGGTTGCGTGCTAATGCAACGAGACAAAGTCATTGCTTATACATCACGACAACTCAAGATACATGAAAAGAACTATATGACACATGATCTTGAGTTAGGTGCTGTAATTTTTGCTTTGAAAATTTGGAGACATTACCTTTATGGTACCAAATGTGTTATATACACGGACCATAAAAGTCTTCAACACATTTTTGATCAAAAGGAACTTAATATGCGACAAAGACGTTGGATAGAATTGCTCAATGATTACGACTGTGAAATTCGTTATCACCCAGGCAAAGCTAATGTGGTGGCAGATGCATTGAGTCGAAAAGACAGAGTTAAACCCAGAAGAGTGCGAGCATTGGAGATGACTATTCAGACTAGTCTTATACCCCAAATCCGTGAAGCACAACAAGAGGCACTTACTAAGACTCATGTCTTTAATGAAGCATTACAAAGTTTAAATCAAAAATTTGAAACCAAATCAGATGGAGTATACTATTTCCAAAATCGAATATGGGTACCTTCATTTGGAGATCTAAGGAAAGTAATTATGGATGAAGCCCATAAATCTCAATATTCGATTCACCCAGGCGCAGACAAAATGTACCAAGATCTTCGTGAATTCTATTGGTGGCCTGGAATGAAGAAAGATATTGCTACATATGTTAGTAAATGCCTCACGTGTTTAAGAGTAAAAGCTAAACATCAAAGACCCTCTGGGTTACTACAACCATTGGAGATTCCGGTATGGAAATGGGAGCAAATCTCTATGGATTTCATAACTAAATTGCCTAAAACACCTAGGGGTCATGATGCAATTTGGGTTATTGTTGATCGATTGACTAAGTCAGCACATTTCTTAGCCATTCGAGAAGACTATAACAAGAACCGGTTAGCCAAACTTTATCTTGATGAAATTGTGAGCAGACACGGAGTGCCAATCTCAATTGTTTCTGATAGAGATAGCAGATTTACTTCAAGAGTCTGGCAAACGTTTCAAAAGGCTTTGGGATCACAACTTAATCTTAGCACAGCTTACTATCCTCAAACTGATGGCCAAACTGAACGAACCATTCAAGTGGTAGAAGATATGTTAAGATGTTGTGTTATTGATTTTGGTGGTAGCTGGGATACTCACCTTCCTCTGGTTGAATTCTCTTACAACAACAGCTATCACACAAGCATCAAATGCGCACCGTTTGAAGGGTTGTATGGACGAAAATGTAGGTCTCCTGTTTGCTGGGTTGAAATAGGTGAAACCCAATTCACAGGTCCAGAACTAATACAAGAAACAACTGATAAGGTTGCTGTTATACGGGACCGAATCAAAGCTGCACAGGGTCGTCAAAAGAGTTATGCCGATACTCGAAGAAAGCCTTTGGAATTTCAAGTCGGTGACAAAGTTATGATAAAAGTTTCTCCATGGAAAGGCATAGTCAGATTCAGGAAACGAGGTAAATTAGCATCTAGATATGTTGGTCCTTTCAAGATCCTTGAGAGGATTGGACCAGTAGCATATCGATTGGAATTACCTTCCGAACTCAGCAATATACATGATGTATTTCATGTATGCAACCTTAAAAAGTGTTTATCAGATGAACCACATGTCGTTCCCATTGAAGAAATACGAGTTGAAGATAATCTTCAGTTTGTTGAAGAACCTGTTGAGGTTATGGACCGAGAAGTCAAGAAACTAAAACGCAGTCGGATACCTATTGTGAAGATCAGATGGAATTCCAAGCGTGGACCTGAGTTCACTTGGGAACGTGAGGATCGTATGAAAGCGAAATATCCTCACTTGTTTGCATAAACAGATAATCATAGATGTGCACAAATTAAATTTCGGGACGAAATTCCAATAACAAGGGGAGACTGTGACAATTCAAATTTTTCAGGTTAGTATAATATCTCGGAAATAAAGAAAATGAGTGTAAGCGAAATCACGAAACGAGGCTTTGATTTCAAGATACGCTGAGTTGAAGATAGCGTTAAATAAGAGATCATATATCTAGAATTTTTCAGGTCTTAAAATTATAACCATTGGAAAGAGCTCGAAAAATCGTGAACGTAGGCGAAAACCGTGCGCAAAACGGAGTTCGTATGCTCCCGGAATCACGAAACGAAGGAAAACCAAAATATCTGCGATCTGGCATCCGCGCGGTACGCCCCAAACCAGCGTTCCAGCTGGGGCGATGCGCCCGGGGTGGATGGCGGCTGAAAAACGACTTTTTAAGATCAGGATGCGAAGAAAACTCATTTTTTTCATCTTATTTCGATCATTTACGCTCAAAAACACCCCCAAATCATATTTTCATCATCCAAACTCCATTTTGAAGCATTCTAATCGCGTGGATCGCACCAGGGATCGTATCTACAAGTTCTGATCGTTATTCTGCAGTTGAAACTCCGTCTGGTTAGGTAACGGTTCGTTTTAACCTCCTAGTTTGATTTTGATTGGTTATATCTTGTTTTTGAACGTAGTGAGATAGTTAGGGTTGTTGATTATTGCCTAGATGATGGCTAGGAATGATTATAAACGAAGAACTCGAACGGTTAACGGTTAAATCATTGTTTTGAGTCGTTGTAATGCCCGGTTTTCATGAAACTATATCTTAGATTAAAATGGTTTAAATCATTTGATTTTAACAATGATTATGATTGTCTTGATCATTTCTTGAAATGCTAGGTTTCATCCAAGTGTTTCAAACTAATGATAAGCATACAAGTAATCACCGGAATAACGATCTGATGTTTATGATAACAGTCAGATTAGTATATTGAGCATGGTTATTAAACCTATTGTAATATCACATTCTCATGTTTCATGATACCTAAATAATCAATAACAAGGATTGATTATTCCTAAGCCAGAAATTCATCTAGGAATTTAGTGAATAATCAACAACCAACATCTATTTGATTAATCCGAAAATGTCGTGATTAATTCAGTTAGTTATAAATTATTATAGGAACCATATAGGATTTCCTATCAGCTGAACATCAAGATCATCATCATCAAAATATAACAGTGAGACTCATAACCCCTTTTCTTTTTATGTTTTGTTTTCCAAAACTCGGGGTGGAACATGTAGATGCATTTTCAAAGCATATTTTATCAAATATTGTGAAATCATATATCAGTATCATCTGGATGATGATAAACATTTATCAATTCCTGTGAAATCATATATCTGTTTCATCAGGAAGATCATGACAAACTATTAACAAGTAAATCTTTTATGAAATCATTAAAAACAAGCATATCACTTGGGAACTTTGGTTATGTGGAGGCTAAGTTGGGCACATTCTTATGTGAACATCATTAACTTGTTATCAAGCCCTTGGTAGTACAGGTATGATCATATGCGGGAACACAAGATCATTATCACAAATCGCTCCAACTGTGGGTTGGACCTCATCATGTGAGCTAACAATCATTACTAACGATCATTTATCATTAGGTTTGATGTTTGCAAGCTCAATTAGATTCAATTTCAAAGTACCTGTTTGATCACTTGTGATTACTATATCATGAAAATCATTGTTTAAACAATTATTTTACATCAACAAAACTTATGTTTCTCACTCAACTATTCGTAGTTGACTTTTATCTACATGTTTCAAGTAATCGGGAGCATCAGTAAAGCAATCTAGGTCAGGATCAACAGCAGAAATAGTTTGACCTAGAAAGAAAACAAAAACATCGTATTGTATAATAATTATCTTACGATAAGCTGGTTGTATAATATGTATGTTATGTTTGTTTGAATGAACTTAAACTTATGAAACCTAGTTAATCATGGATTATTCTCCAACATTGGCACATGAACACATAGTCACGCGCCGTGGATTCCGCACTCGGCGTGGGTTGTGACACCTCCCGCCATGTCCATCACACAAGACAATGGCCAATGTGTTTGGTCAATTTTGCTCTGTTCCAACTCTCAATCGGGGTGCCCTCCTAGGTGCGCAACAGAGGGGTTTGTCAGACCCAAATAGTACTATCCATGATTACCACGATAGGCGCCCGCTACTAACGGTCCGAGGTGTGTTTGTGAGGACTTTGAATTGTTATGTTTACCACACATATACATATAGTGATAAAGCATGTCCATATGTATCCAAAATGTGTTTGTTGTTAAAAAACAGTTTGTATGCAATGTTTTCTCCCCCAACAGTAGAAAATAGAAAAAGGGGCCGTGAACTCATCTGATAGTGCAGTTTCCGGTTTATGTGTGTTTGTGACTTGCGATTGCTAGCACCTGCCAGTAATCACCTATAATCACATAGGTAGTGAATATGTGTTTTGTGGTGTGTTGTATCCCATACAACTACAAGTGTTAGTGTGCTTAACCGAGTGTTCGTGTGTTGACTCAACGAATCGTTGGTAACACGTTTGTTGTGTTTAGTTCGTTTATGTGTCATATAAAACTTAAACGCTAGTAGGAAATCATCATGTATCCTACGACCCTAGTCATAATGACGTTCACATAAGTCACGTATGAAATCGTAAAAGTTTCCATTTCTGGAAAGTTACCATTTTTGAAAAGCTTCTATTTTAGGAAACTTTCTATATTTAGAAAGTTTTTATTTTTGGAAAGTGTAGTTATGAAATCCCATTTCATAAAGTTATTACCTCTAGTATGTTTGTAAAAAACATATTAAACACCCAAAATATACTTTTCGTACATAAATTACCATTTATACCATTTTGCCCAAAATAAAGTTTCCTTAAATAGTAAGTATCCGTTTTGTTTTCGCAAATCAAAGTTCCAAATATGTTTACAAACCATTTTTAAGCATATTACAATAATATATAACCAATCATCAAAATCTCTCTTTTGTTTTACAAAAGTTTCTAAAAATAATAAGTTGTTATCTAACTCACATTTTTCACAAATCCAACTATCCAAATGTGTTTCTAACACTTCAATACACCTTTGACACCATCTAGACATGTCTAACATGCCTAGATCATTACAAATCAATGACATGCATCATAAAAGTTTTCTTAATGGTAAGTTTCACAAAATCATCATACTAACCTGTCTAAACTCAATCCAAACACTTATACACTCAAAATCAGTAACATTACATTGAAATCACATAAGAACACTAACAAAATTCGTGCATGTAAGCCATATGGAGTTGCATGTGTTCAAACACACTTGCATGTGAGTTTTTACACTTTGCATTACGATCTAACTATAGATGAGCCATAAGAACTACCTTAGAAGCTCTTAGATGAGTGGTTTCAAGCTGGACAGGAGCTGCAACGCCTTAGATGGTTGTTCTAGCTTGTTGATGGCTTCAAAGGGGGCTTCCAACACTTCCTCCTAGCTCCAATGTTCACCAAATGCAAGGAATAGCTCCAAGGATGATACCAGGGGGTTTGAGAGCTAGTGGCAAGAGTTTTTGGTCGAGAACAACGCAGAGAGTTCGGGTTAACAGCATGGAAATGAAGTCTAGAGTGAAAGGCTTGCTTTTATAAAGTTTGTCTTCTGGGACTCGACGCGTACCGCCAAGGATTTCTGGATTCAAGATCCCGCTTCTACTTCGCGTATAGCCAAGCTTTTCACCGAGGCTCTTCGCGTACCACGAAGAGATCTTTTTCACAAATTCTTTGATTTATTTATTCGATTTTGTTCGCGTTCGATTCGTAACGTCTATTACAAACGTCTAGTTCGTGTTTAGCACATAAGCATAAAATGACACATATGTTTGTTTGTTTATTGCGTGTTCACCAACGCTCGTGAGACTCGTGTGTGTTTCAATAATGCATACTATACATATAAGTGAAGTACAAAATAATAAATGAATCACATAGCACATAATCATGTAATAGTCCTAACTTCTAGTATATGATGATTCATATAAAGGGGTAGCTTATTTATAGTCTAGGTCACCATTTCTAATAACCTAATTCCCTATAACCATGGCTCTGATACCAATCTGTCACACCCCGACCGACGGCGGAATGCGTCGGGGCGCGACTGTGAATGCTCAAAAGCTCATGGTGCTATGATTAAGTTTAAGTAATTACACAATCAATTTTAAATAAAAGCAAACATCCATTCAGTCCACCAATAAAGATTCAAGTACAATTGTTCAAAATTCAAATACAAGAAACAAATAACATTGTTTAAATTAAACTAGGTCCATCACTAATTCTCCTTTCTTGATCTTGATCTTATCCTGTTACATATGTAAAATAAAGGTCAACTATTTGCATAGTTGGTGAGCAATTATATAGTTTAATATAATACTTAAAAGGATGCAAAACGATTAAACTAAATAGATTAGATCTAAAGCATATGTAAATTTGCAAGTAACACAAAGCAAGAATCCAAATAAATGATCTTACAAAGTTTAAATCAAGACTAGCTAGGTCCTAACTTAAACATTGTAAATCATAATGTTTATGTATGTGTATTTTTCACCTTTTTCACACAAGACATAAGTCAATGCGAAGAACGTCGCTACATTCTTAGGCTACTAGATACTGTTTTGTTTTTGTCTTCTAACCTAAATCCCACATAGCAATTTGCACATAAGTTCACATAGTCTCTAAATCATGTCTACTAAGCTTAAATGTTTGCATCATGTTTATGTTTTGACTTTAAGAACATGTTTGTGTATATGACATATGTAACATCCCAAAAAGTTTACAAAAGTAAAAGGGAGTAAGAATTAACTCACCTTAACGAGTGAGATAACCTTTCTACTAGATGTTATTTTGTAGCTCAAGATAGTATCCATGCACATCATCAACCTAATTAGTTCAACGACTATGAGCTAGTTGAATTTGATATGCAAGTCTTACTATAAGATTTAAGAGTTCGGGTATCGATCGAATCGTTGAGTGTTCATAAATCATGTTTTATCAATTATGATTTTCAAAGGAATTATAAAGTCATATGTTGTTAGTTTATGACTTATATTATTTTTTTTACAACAATCATAATCGAGTTTTAATGATATTTATTCATGGTTACAGAATTTAGAGTTTATTAACAAAGTTTAAAAGCCTTTAAAACCAAATTAAATAATTTATACAAAATTATTAGTCATAACAATCGTAGTTGTGAATTTAAAAATCCTTGTACAAAACTTGTAATGAATCATGAACAAATGAATGATTTTAATTCATATAGTTTAGGTGTTATAATAATTTTGAAGTTTTAAATACTTGGTTCGAAAATGCAAAGTTTATTAAAATTAAGTTTTATATCAAACACTTTAAAATATTTCATATATACATATATATAATCTGATATTTTTAATAATAATCTAAATCATGTTATATACATAGAATACTAATTAATTACAAGGTTAGCAGATCAAAGTTTATAAAAACTTTATGACATAATATATGATAAAATGCTACAGAATTTTTTTCTGTTTAAAAAAAAATTGTAATTCAAAAAAAATAATAATTTTAAATGAAAAAAAATGAGAAAAAAATTGCTGGACGAGCTGGGCTTCAATTTAGGAAATAATTGATTGGCTTAATTTAAAACATGTACGTAACCCACGATTTTCCCAGACTTCGTTTCTGCGGCCGATGAACCCTAACTCCATTTCCTTCAAATTCATTTGAATAAAGATTCAATCGATTTGTAAACCATGGGGCTTTTGTTCGGGGTTTTGAAACGAGCAGAAGGATATAAAATAGACTTATTGATTCTTTGATTTTGGAATAGGAACCCGAGACGTATCTCTAACCATTTTGCAATTATTGATTCTTGATCTTGGTTGTTTGTGAGTGTGATTTGTTTACACAGAAGGTTTCGAAATAGTGCAAAGAACTAAACTACGCATTTTATTTCGACTTTTAAACTTATTTTGAAAGGACTCGATTTGAGTGGCTGATTTTCGTATATTAGGGAACGATTTCTAGTTAATATGGTGTTATTTGCCAAAATTGATGATCATAATCCATTTAGCGTTCTCAATCATTCCATAATTTGATCTAATCTAAATGTAGACGCGTAAAAAATGCCGGTTATTAAAACGGGTCGCAAATGGGTCTTGAATTGGGTCTGGGTTGGACTTGAAGAGAAGAAGAAAGAACTTTGGTTTATTAACATAGTTAGTCCCTCAATTTGTTGGCAGATTGTTTTAGTTTCAGTTTATTGCAAATTCAGTCCCTCTAATTTAAATGTTATTATTTTATGTTATAATTCTTGCTAAAAATCTTATAAAATAATCTTGTAGTATTTTTTTTTCTTATAATTGATTATAAAACTTGACGGTGCTTCAAAGTATTTATTATTTTAAGAATTATTTTTAAAAAAATGTATTTCTATAAAATTCCATCTTATTATACGTATGGTTGAAATACATACATACATATATATATATATATGTATGTGTATGTATGAATGCATGCATGTAATATGTTTTGAGAAAAATTCTTATCAAATTTCATTTCTTTGAAGTTTGACACGATTATAAATAAAATTCTTTATGGTAAAACCCTAAAGGTTACAATCTCCCTTACTTTAGAAAATTGCGTCCCGAAATTCATTTGGAAGAGACTGTTTATAATAATAAATATTTGTTCTTGGTTTCATTCAAACTGTTTTGTTATTACTGATTTTGGTCATTTATATTTAACTATGTTTTGGATTGTTTGCTTTGCTCTCTACTCATTTCCTTACATAATGTATTGAATCACTCATTTACATTTCTATAGAATGATACAATGATTTACAATTATACAAATATTTAAAATGAATTAGTTTGTTGAAGTTTGCAAGTTAGTACTCTTGTTTTCTCGAGAACGTTGGAAATATTGCTTGATGAGATGTTTTAGTATAATGAATAATGTTTGTGCGTTTGAAAGGAATATGATAATGATATATCTTGAGTAACTTGGTTCATAATATAGCACTTAGCGGTTCTTCCATCATGTAGTTTATTAAATGAAAACGTGTATTGTTACAGGAAAATTTATTGTTTCCAGAATTGTGAATGATCAACTATATTATTGTAATATATTATTGTAATAAGATTTAAACTGAGGATAAATTAAATCATGCCAAAAGAAAGTAACCATGAATTTGGTTAAGTTGGGTTTGCAAAGTACTGCGCTAATTTCATGAGTTTATGAGTATTAAGAATGATCTTCAAGAAGATTTTAAACTAAGTCAGTCATTAACGAATTTTTCGTTGTGTGGTCAAGGTTTTTTTTTTATTATCATTATTATTTATTTCCTAATTGTAACAAGCTTGGAAAGAATGCGAGCACCACCCTCTCTCCTACTTTAGTTGAATTGTTATGATTGTGAATTTTTTTTTTCTGAACGGGGTTTCTCTTGTATTATAAGGTGTTAAAAGTTCATTTATTTAATATTTAATTTGTTGTTTACTACCAATTTCTCATAATTTTTTTACTAGGGTATTCTACCATAATATTGACAATGTTTATGTATAAGGTGTATGTAGGGCGAACCCCTCCACCAATCCACTACATTGTCAGCATCTGTCTATCTGATAGCTTTCCCTAGTCAAATCCTATGAAAATTTTGATTCTAATAAAATGTATTATTTCAATTAATTGGAATTTGTATTTGTTATTAATCTCAAGTAATATATGGATGTGATAAATAGGTTATGATGGTAATGGTTTCTAGGGCTTGTGATCATTATAAAGCGAGTCAAAGGATTTCGATAAATATAATCGAGATTTCGAATCGTAGACTAACAACTTGAATCCTAGATCGTGAAGCTTGGTGAATTGTAGCAGGAAGTATAAGAATAACGCCTTTGTTTTTTTTTTAGAGTTGGTATTCATAGTGTTTGGGTTAATGATTGTTTAGAGGTCTTGATGTACGAATAAAACTTTTGATAGACTTAGTGTATTAATACACACTAAGTCTTAACATGTAAGCATTAGTTGATTCAATGAATAATTTTATCGGGACAAGAGTTTACTTGTAACCTATTATTGAATACACAAATTTCATTTCCTTGGTCAAGCTTTTGGTTCTACTTCCAATGCATTGTTAGTGCTTATATATAGGGTATACCGCAGCCAACCCACCACACCACCAATACTTTGAAGGCATACCAATCACCTACCAATATTAACACAACTTTAACTGTAAACATGAAATTAGTTTTTGAATATTTTGAGACTTGATTTGATGTCTGAAAGTATCTGAACATTCATGTTTGTTTTGAATACTGGAAAGGAATTTTGAATAAGTTAAATATGTATATTAAAGATGTACATTCAAAATAACAACAATGGTGTCCATTATCTCATGCTATAGGACTCTCATGTACGATAAATACTCGTTACGTGTGCACCCGCAACAATAATTTACCATGCATGATCACCCTATCCTTGAACTTGGCACACAAAGTTGATTTAGAACTTAATATAGTGTAAACTGGTCTTATCAAAACTATTAGGTTTTATAGGACGTTTAACCTCAATTGATCAGATTGAAGAAATCTATCCCATAAAACCATAAACTTTGACTCGACCTTTTACAATATAACATAAGAATTCCTTGTATTTCAAATATCATTTTAAAGTAACAAGCTTTAACCCATTTAGATTATTGAAATTCTTTAACTTGTTACTTTACTCGGATAGTTTGAAGATGGTATAGGTATAAAAATTCATGTTGATTTTTTTTCAAATGGAATATCGTGCTTCTGAGCATTAGTGTATGTATGGTTTGAATATTAAAGGGTATTGAAGATGGTTGTGGCATTAGGAGGCTTAGATTACAATGACAAATAAACATCATGAATCATAAGGCTAATATCACAATATTTTGTTTCAAACTAAAGGATATGTGAAATAAAACATTTCAGAATCTTTAGCTTAAGATGATAACAGGTATCACCTACGTTAAATATCTTAGAGATTTTGAATTGTAGTCTAAGTAGACGAATATGTGAAGTGAGAAATTTTAGAACTTTAGATTAAAATGATAAATAAATATCAATAATCATGAATGTAATGTCTTAGAAATTTGGGATGATAGTCTTTAGTGTAAGGATATATGAAAATGGAAGTTCTACACAAGTAGTAATGTATATGTCTTACGCAAGCTTTGTTATCAATGAGGCGTAGAATATAACATACATAAGTATGCTACGTTCTAACCTTAGATTAAATAGATAAGTGATGATCACTAATCATACGGATGATATCTTAGAATTTTGACAAATGTGTATAATGTATGTGATATTATAATACCTTAGGTATCGTAATGAATCATAACTAATCTTAGGTATAATATCTCAGAATTAAGATAAGATATGTATAACGTTCGTGGCCTTTTTATTATCCTTGATATAATAATGAGTAATCATTATCAATCATATAATAATGCCATCGAATTTTCATGGCTTGTATTGAATGTGTATGTATGTATCATTGTATTACCTTAGGTTTAGTAATAATAAACTTCACTAACCACCGGTATAATGTTATAAGATTTCTTTGATTTCTATAAAATGTATAATTGTGTGACACTATGACATCTTAGATATAGTTAGGAATCACCCTCACAAAATCATAGACGAAATGTCATAAAATCATACTATATGTATTATAGAATATTTTTAGAATTTGTGACACTTTTATACCTTAGATGAAATAAGGAATCACCCTACCTAATCATAGGTGTAAGGTGTCTTTGCTTTGAGGAATGATATCCAAAGTTGAATACCTTTGACATATTAGAACTTTGTAGCTTGTGAGACGTTTGGTATGACATGCTTTGGCTTATAAGTGAAGATACTTTCATTGAGGGTCCCTAGGAAAGCTAAACAGCTTTCCTAGACAGGACTCTCAATTAACGGTATTTCACCCTTCCAGTTAATACATGTCCGTCTTACAAATTAGTTCTAACGAGAATAAGATCACAAAGATTTACATATGTATAGGGGTTTAGAAGGAACGAAAGGATCGTAAATCCCTAAAGTCTACAAAGAGTACACAGACTTGCGAGAATGTAGAAGGTTCAGAATGAGAGTTTGAATTAAAGGTTCACTTAGGTTTCTATATCAAAGGTTCAAACGAGAATTCACAGAAGTTTCAATAGTGAGGTTTCATAATGGGGGTTCACAAAAGCAAAGGTTCACTAGTAAGGTTCATAATGGGGTTCACTTAGCAAGGTCCATTAATGCATACTATACATATAAGTGAAGTACAAAATAATAAATGAATCACATAGCACATAATCATGTAATAGTCCTAACTTCTAGTATATGATGATTCATATAAAGGGGTAGCTTAGTTATAGTCTAGGTCACCATTTCTAATAACCTAATTCCCTATAACCATGGCTCTGATACCAATCTGTCACACCCCGACCGACGGCGGAATGCGTCGGGGCGCGACTGTGAATGCTCAAAAGCTCATGGTGCTATGATTAAGTTTAAGTAATTACACAATTAATTTTAAATAAAAGCAAACATCCATTCAGTCCACCAATAAAGATTCAAGTACAATTGTTCAAAATTCAAATACAAGAAACAAATAACATTGTTTAAATTAAACTAGGTCCATCACTAATTCTCCTTTCTTGATCTTGATCTTATCCTGTTACATATGTAAAATAAAGGTCAACTATTTGCATAGTTGGTGAGCAATTCTATAGTTTAATATAATACTTAAAAGGATGCAAAACGATTAAACTAAATAGATTAGATCTAAAGCATATGTAAATTTGCAAGTAACACAAAGCAAGAATCCAAATAAATGATCTTACAAAGTTTAAATCAAGACTAGCTAGGTCCTAACTTAAACATTGTAAATCATAATGTTTATGTATGTGTATTTTTCACCTTTTTCACACAAGACATAAGTCAATGCGAAGAACGTCGCTACATTCTTAGGCTACTAGATACTGTTTTGTTTTTGTCTTCTAACCTAAATCCCACATAGCAATTTGCACATAAGTTCACATAGTCTCTAAATCATGTCTACTAAGCTTAAATGTTTGCATCATGTTTATGTTTTGACTTTAAGAACATGTTTGTGTATATGACATATGTAACATCCCAAAAAGTTTACAAAAGTAAAAGGGAGTAAGAATTAACTCACCTTAACGAGTGAGATAACCTTTCTACTAGATGTTATTTTGTAGCTCAAGATAGTATCCATGCACATCATCAACCTAATTAGTTCAACGACTATGAGCTAGTTGAATTTGATATGCAAGTCTTACTATAAGATTTAAGAGTTCGGGTATCGATCGAATCGTTGAGTGTTCATAAATCATGTTTTATCAATTATGATTTTCAAAGGAATTATAAAGTCATATGTTGTTAGTTTATGACTTATATTATTTTTTTTACAACAATCATAATCGAGTTTTAATGATATTTATTCATGGTTACAGAATTTAGAGTTTATTAACAAAGTTTAAAAGCCTTTAAAACCAAATTAAATAATTTATACAAAATTATTAGTCATAACAATCGTAGTTGTGAATTTAAAAATCCTTGTACAAAACTTGTAATGAATCATGAACAAATGAATGATTTTAATTCATATAGTTTAGGTGTTATAATAATTTTGAAGTTTTAAATACTTGGTTCGAAAATGCAAAGTTTATTAAAATTAAGTTTTATATCAAACACTTTAAAATATTTCATATATACATATATATAATCTGATATTTTTAATAATAATCTAAATCATGTTATATACATAGAATACTAATTAATTACAAGGTTAGCAGATCAAAGTTTATAAAAACTTTATGACATAATATATGATAAAATGCTACAGAATTTTTTTCTGTTTAAAAAAAAATTGTAATTCAAAAAAAATAATAATTTTAAATGAAAAAAAATGAGAAAAAAATTGCTGGACGAGCTGGGCTTCAATTTAGGAAATAATTGATTGGCTTAATTTAAAACATGTACGTAACCCACGATTTTCCCAGACTTCGTTTCTGCGGCCGATGAACCCTAACTCCATTTCCTTCAAATTCATTTGAATAAAGATTCAATCGATTTGTAAACCATGGGGCTTTTGTTCGGGGTTTTGAAACGAGCAGAAGGATATAAAATAGACTTACAATAAGTTGTTGATTCTTTGATTTTGGAATAGGAACCCGAGACGTATCTCTAACCATTTTGCAATTATTGATTCTTGATCTTGGTTGTTTGTGAGTGTGATTTGTTTACACAGAAGGTTTCGAAATAGTGCAAAGAACTAAACTACGCATTTTATTTCGACTTTTAAACTTATTTTGAAAGGACTCGATTTGAGTGGCTGATTTTCGTATATTAGGGAACGATTTCTAGTTAATATGGTGTTATTTGCCAAAATTGATGATCATAATCCATTTACGCGTTCTCAATCATTCCATAATTTGATCCAATCTAACTGTAGACGCGTAAAAAATGCCGGTTGTTAAAACGGGTCGCGAATGGGTCTTGAATTAGGTCTGGGTTGGACTTGTAGAGAAGAAGAAAGAACTTTGGTTTATTAACATAGTTAGTCCCTCAATTTGTTGGCAGATTGTTTTAGTTTCAGTTTATTGCAAATTCAGCCCCTCTAATTTAAATGTTATTATTTTATGTTATAATTCTTGCTAAAAATCTTATAAAATAATCTTGTAGTATTTTTTTTTTCTTATAATTGATTATAAAACTTGACGGTGCTTCAAAGTATTTATTATTTTAAGAATTATTTTAAAAAAAAGTATTTCTATAAAATTTCATCTTATTATACGTATGGTTGAAATACATACATACATACATATATATATATATATGTGTGTGTATGTATGAATGCATGCATGTAATATGTTTTGAGAAAAATTCTTATCAAATTTCATTTCTTTGAAGTTTGACACGATTATAAATAAAATTAATTATGGTAAAACCCTAAAGGTTACAATGCACAATCCAATAATTCCTCGAATTATTGTTTTGTGACTGTGTTTGTGTTTGCCACACTTGATTTCCAAAATCAATGTGCAATGTACGATTCGATAGTTCCTTAAACTATCGTTTCGCAGTCGTTTGTGTTTAACTCATTTAATTAAACCTAATTAAATGAAATGCAAGAAGCATGAATGTGAAATACAGAATCGTAAAGGTTGCAATTTACCTGAAATTGTCGGGTGTCACATCATCCCCTTTTTGAAAGAAATTTCATCCCAAAATTTGGTTGTTGTCAGTAGTGTTTGAGAATGAAAATTTTGTGGTTGTCACATCATCCGCTTGTTGAAAGGAAATTTCGTCCTGAAATTTTATTCGTTGTTGTCAGCGTTCGACATTGTCTGTTTGAAGAGGTGGGGATATTTGTGCATCATCTGATCTTCACGTTCCCACAAGAATTCAGGTCCGCGTGTCGAGTTCCATCGAACTCTGACAATCAAAATCCAACTTTGCTTGAGTTGTTTGATCTCACGGCCATGATTTCTACCGGCTCTTCCATGAGCCGTAGTTGCTCATCCACCTGGATCTCATCTAGTGGAATCACGAGTGTCTCGTCGGATAAACACGTTTTCAAGTTCGAGACATGAAATACGTTGTGAACTCCATAGAGTTCAGCTAGGTTGAGTTGGTATGCCACTGGACCAATCCTTTTCAGGATCTTAAAGGGTCCAATATATCGTGGGTTTAGTTTGCCCCGTTTACCGAAACGTATGACGCCTTTCCATGGTGAAACTTTCAGAAGGACTCTATCTCCTACATGAAATTCCAAAGGCTTTCGGCGTTTGTCGGCATAGCTCTTTTGACAATCACAAGCTGCTGCCATGCGATTTCTGATTTGTACGATCTTTTCCGTAGTTTCGTGTACAAGTTTCAGGCCAGTGAGCTGACTGTCGCCCACTTCCGCCTAGCAAATGGGTGATCAACATTTCCTATCGTAGAGGGCCTCATAAGGCTCTGCCTTGATGCTCGTGTGGTAACTGTTGTTGTAGGAAAACTCCACCAACGGTAGATGAGTTTCCCAATTGTTGCCAAAGTCTACTACGCACGCTTGTAGCATGTATTCGAGAGTTTGTATCGTGTGTTTGCTCTGGCCATCGATTTGTGGGTGGTATGCTGTACTCATATCCAACCACGTACCAAGCGATTTTTGCAATGATTTCTAGAAGTTCGAAGTGAATCTAGCGTCTCGATCAGAAATGATGGAGAATGGCACTCCATGTCGTGAGACTACTTCCTTAACGTAAATTCTTGCTAGCTTTTCCAATTTGTCATTTTCCTTGATCGTAAAGAGATGTGTTGACTTCGTCTGTCGATCCACAATTACCCAGATAGTGTCGCATCCACTAGGAGTATGAGGTAATTTGGTAATGAAGTCCATAGAGATTTGTTCCCACTTCCACATGGGGATCTCTGGTTGTGTGAGTAATCCAGACGGTTTCTGGTATTCAACCTTGACTTTGGCACGAGTTAAGCATATGCTCACATAAGTGACAATGTCGGCCTTCAGGTTTGGCCACCAATAAAGGATCTTCAGATCATGATACATCTTATCTCATCCAGGGTGAATGGAATATCGAGACTTATGAGCCTCGTCCATCACAAGGTCTCGTAAGTTTCCGCGATGTGGAACCCAGACGCGTTCCATGAAATAGTGTAAGCCGTCGGCTTTTACCTCCAGTTGCTTTTCCATTCCCCTTAGTGATTCGGCTACTAGGTTTTCTTCATTCAATGCCTCAACTTGGGTACTACGTATCTGGTCAGGGAGATTAGGATGAATGGTGAGTTGTAAAGCTTGCCTCAACGTTGGTTTTCCCCGGGTGATACTTGATAGCACACTCATAGTCGTTTAGCAGTTCAAGCCAGCGATGTTGTCACATGTTTAGTTCCTTTTGCTCAAATACGTGTTGGAGACTCTTATGATCAGTGTATATAGTACACTTCGTGCCATACAGGTAGTGTCTCCAGATCTTGAGTGCGAATACCACAGCTCCAAGCTCCAAGTCATGGGTGGTGTAATTCTTCTCGTAAACTTTCATTTGTCGAGAAGCATATGTGATCACCTTCTCTCGCTGCATATTTTTTATTAGAGAAGAAACGTTGTCAGTTCGAAAGTCGCTCCTTTTTTTCCATGTTCCTCTTTTTTGCAAATTATGTAGCACTTCACTTTCAATTTTTATTTCAAACTTAGTTATATAACCGTGTAATAGACGGGTTTGTGAATAAAAATTATGTGATTTTATAATTCTTTATCATTATATTCTTTTTTTTATTAAATAATTATATTAAAAATAATAATATTAGTTATACCTTTTTTATATTAAAAAACTTTAAATATAAAAAATTACAAAAAATGTTCTTAATGCACACACATATAACATTAAACATAGATGCTATTTATTATCAAAGAATAATTTTGTGTATTTATGTAGACAATATATATTATTAATAACATTAAATGTGAGTTTTTTTATTTAAAAATAATATTTTTTTTTGGAATTATATGAGAATGTCATGACATTTTTTGGAATCAATTATTAGTATAGGAAAATTTTACAACTTTTTTAATTAGTTTATTTTTCATATTAGTTTAATATTCATATTTAATTTACACATTATTTTTTTCTATTGTAGATTTTAAAATTTAGTATTTGTTTACTTTGGATACAACACATTGTTGTGATGTGAGTATTTTTTTGTATGTGTTTTTATATAATATCCATTAAAAACAAAACTGATCTACGTTTCAATAAAATTATCCCGTATATTTTTTGACAAAATCGATTTGGCATACATTTGACTGTTTATATTTGCTTAAAATTGATTTTTACTTTTAATATGTTAACATGTTTCTTAATAATTCATTTTATAAAGATGCTAACTTTTCGTTAATTTCCAAATATATCATCATGACACGTTTTTATCAATATTTATAGCTGAACAGTAGCAAATTATAATTTGTATGCTTCTTAGCACTCAATCACATAGATGTTGCCACCGCAACATGCAACTATTTTAATGTGAATTAGCTCAAACGACAAAATGTCACACCCCGAGTCGGCGGGCTGGATCGCCTTCCCGTCTGGCGGAATAGTCTAGGGGCGCGATATAAAGTGATAATCGAAATGATCAGATAGTTTACATGGCACATGATATATATAATGAGAAATGCTAAATAGAAATAAAATTACAAAGTGATATTACATCAGTCATGTTTCATAATTTAACAATGTAAACCTACCAAAAGAATCATGAGTTTACTATCCTGTATCGGCACAAAATGTACAAAAGTGATTCACAATATGTCATCAAAATGTATGGACGCAAAAGAAGCTAGGTCCACTATCAAGGCCCACTTGCTATAAGTCCCAAATCCTGGTGAATAAACATGTTCGTCACCTGAGAAAGCATGCAAGTAAAACAAGTCAACACGAGGTTGGTGAGTTCATATGTTTTGTAATTTGAAAATGTTTAGTATTGTTGTTCTCAAGTCTTATTTCTCATCAATGTCCTCTCCGTAGTTCCGAATACAAATAGAGTCCTATTCAGTCAAGTAATGCTTATATATAGTGCATACATGCCAACAAGTGGAGCCGCCATCCCACCACACACTTGACTGAATACAACACTACCTGTATTGTAACTAAGGTTAACACATATCATTCACACAGATTGTTTTCTCCCATATGAATTGTTCTCATACACAATGTTATATTGAAATAATGCTTAAATAAGGTATATACTACCAGAACATAAGTAATGGTAGTCCCTTACTGTCTTAAAGTTATAAGATCTTATTCAATCTTAATGACATATTGTTTACATAGCACATGATAATATGAGAACACTAATTTACATTGATAAAATTAAATTAAATTACAACTATTTCATAATTTAATTCTATTACAACTTGACTTGGGCATCTGGGGCGTGACCCAGATGTCTCACAAAAATTGCTTGCAAAAGAGCAAGTCTTGAATCTTGTAGTCGATGAGGCCTTGTAAGATTCCATGCAGGAGTTGTAGGGTCCTTTAATGGATCCTATCTTTCTCTCTCTAAAGGCATCCTGCTTACACTTGTTCATCACCTGAGAACATGTAAAACATGTCAACACTAGGTTGGTGAGTTCACACGAGTTTTAATAGATTAGGTTTTGAAAAAGGCTTGAAGAAAACTCTTTCCATTCATAACGGTTTTGAAAATGTTGTGTAAATGGTGTTGAAAATGTGAATGAATTACAAGTGTTCAATTCTGAACCTCATTACTGACACGTCCCAAATCATCGAAGGTAGTTTATATATAGGGCATACGTAGAGCCGAAACTCAATCGCCAGCCCACCACCCTTTTGGTGATTCATGAGGATGTCCTTAAAGAAAATTAAATTTCTCCACTTCTGCACTCCTATTCGACTCAACAAATGCATTGGAAAAATAAATGTCTTGAGGAAAAGAGTGTATGCTTTGTCTCCTTATATAGGAAAATTTGCTTCGTTTTGCTTGTTTGAAAATCACAAAGTTTACACTCCTTTCTTGTTGTTCTACGTTGTTTGTCTTGTACTCGTTTGAAAATCGTTCAAGCATAATTTTGAAAACTGTTTGTATTGAAAACCCAAAATAGTTTGTTGGGTTAGTTTATTAGTGTGGTCTGTCCGTAATGTCATACATGTGATCATTTAGCAAACCTAACTAATATGCCCTTGTTGATCAGATTCCCTGGATCTGACCTGAGAATTGACCTTTGTACTTATGCGCTTAACGTACCAGCATCAGCGCTGGAGGTTGGTTAGACCTATGGTACCATCTACATTACCGTCGGTTGACCCATGTCAACTAATGGTAAATGACTCTTGAAAAGGGACTTACTTGAGAATTCCTACACGAATTCTTGATGTGTATGATGTATGGACAAATGCTCTAGTGAATTACTCTAGACAATACCCTACTAAACTTGTTTATTTGATGGGGGTTCCCATGAAAATGTATGTTTTCGATTGTGCATCAATACAATTTTCTCGGGTCGTGTCCGTTCACCTCTTGGTTGGGCACAAAGCCTCAAACTGTTATGATTAACGTACACCTCCTCCCTGATTTGTGTTTCAACCCTCAAAAGTCCTCGTTCTTGGTGTTTAAAACATTCCGAAATGAAATGATGAATGCTCAGTAAAATAGTTTAAAATACTCTTTTTCGATTAACATTCGAATAAGATGTTTTAAAATGATTTCTTCTTTTAATTTAATTGAAAATAACTCTTATTCGAATATCATTCGAATAAAAGGTTTTATGTTCTCAGCCCCAAATGATGTGGAAGGTAGAAAATTGAAAACAAGGTGTCTATGAACTCACATGTGGTTATGGGCCGTAGGTCGTTAATGCACTCACTCGATGTATTCACTCGGTTTAAATTCCTGTACTTTTAAGTATCCATTAGTTAATTAAGTGTTGGGTGTTCTGCTCTTGATGTAATTTTGGAAAATGGGTTTTTTTTATTTGTTTTCATTTGATTAGATATAAAATTTGGTCAAAGGTTATCTTTAACCAATACTAACAGTGTTAGGAGAAACATTCAACACTTAGCCATTTTGGCCTCATATTCATGCGAATAACCGTCATTCACACCAATGGAATGATACGAATGCCTATTTTCATTAAAACCCACATTTTTTTATACCTACAACAACAACACGTACCTAGTAAAATCCCACTTTATGGGGTCTGGATGAGAGATGAATACATACCTTACCCCTACTACTTTGTGGCAGTAACTCACATCCTGGGCAGCCCAGGAAGACCCGTTACGACCAAACTCTCGGGGTTACGGCCTAAACCAAAAATTGAGTTTTTTTCTTTTTTTACATTTTGACTTGGGGACTTTGAGGATTGACGTACTTGGTTCATATGAACTAATTGTTAGCTTATATGTAATGTTTACAGGTCACAAATAGATATGCATCAGATAACATAATCGGGCACGTTTTTGGAGCAGAATCAAACATTATGTTAATTTGGTGATTGTAAACTTACACACACTAGTTTTGGTTAGTTGTGGTTGTTAATATCATGTATTTAAGCGTATTAAACTTATGCGATAACATTTTCATGCCTCCGAACCAAAATTTGATATTTTTTTTGCGTTAAAACGTAACTAGGACCTTGTTTTGACACGTGTCACACCCCCAATTTTCAACTAACGGAATCATACCGTTTGGGACGTGACAAACCAGGATCTCAGATCATTAGATATAACGAAGACCTCTATATGATTTTCAAACATACTTTGGTCTAAAACTGTAATATCAAAGTTCTAACGTTGCGGAAGCATTTTTAAAACAAAAACAAACATAACGGTTTGAAAACTGTAAATTACAAAGCAATGTCTCAAATGTTCACATGTATGACATTACGGACAGACCACACTAATAAACTAGGTGGCATACGATATGAAGACTCCTCGGTGGGATCCTCCTCAGGAGCCTTCTGTGGGTCTCCCTGTGGTTCCTCCTGTGGGTCATCCTCTGGATCCTCCTCTGGGTCGTCCTCCTCCGGGTCTTCCTACAGATCCTCGTCCGAGTCCTCTACGGGATCCTCCTCATGATCCTGAAATGCTGGAGCTATCGGCTCCTCATCATCGAGTACGATCACGTGCGGTGGTGACGGTGCTGCCATATCTGTTACATAAGACCATATGTAAATACTAGGCAACATCAATGGTGTAAACAAGTATCTAATGTCTAACAGTTATAGTATAAGTCTACTAATGCAAACCTAGTTCGCTATAACCAACCTGGCTCTGATACCAATCTGTCACACCCCCAATTTTCAACTAACGGAATCATACCGTTTGGGACGTGACAAACCAGGATCTCAGATCATTAGACAAAATGAAGACCTCTATATGATTTTCAAACATACTTTGGTCTAAAAATGTAATATCAAAGTTCTAACGTTGCGGAAGCGTTTTTAAAACAAAAACAAACATAACGGCTTGAAAACTGTAAATTACAAAGCAATGTCTCAAATGTTCAAATCCAAATTAACAGAAATGTAAAATATGCATGCGACTCGATCTCCTAGTCCATGCTTGCTTGCTTGTGTACCTTAGCGTCCTGAGAAAACATGTAAATCAAGTCAACACAAAGGTTGGTGCATACACAGGTTTAAGTATTCACAAATGTTTGAAACAACTGTTTGTACAAAATGTTGCAGATAACATAATCACACATGCATAGTCATGATAGCTAGTCATTTATACTATTTACATAAGTAGTCGACACCGAAGCTTACTGTTGCATGCTGTTGCATGTTTTGCCTTTCCACTATTGTCTAGCACAAACAATAGTAATGTGAATTGGCTAGTCAAACACTTGTGTAGATCCCATATACCAAGTGAGGTTTGTCAAACCTAATAGATCTATTTCCAACTACCACGCTTTGCACTACGGCAAACTAAACGGTTCGATATGTAAGAACTTGTAATGCTATGTTCGCACTTAATGTAAACAGCTAACTCATGCAAGTGATATGTATCTAAAAGCTTTGTTTGCACATGTTTTCTCCCCCAAAGCAATAAAATAAGAAAAGGGGCCGTGTACGCACCTTTGATTGTGAATAGAATGATCAAACACACGTGCAGCTGCGTAGATAATCCTCTACGAAGAATCTGTGTTTAAACAATAACGTTGTGTTATTCGGAATGTCGTTTAGTGTTTGAACTCACATACGTGTCAACACACGTATGTTAGATTGTTAGAATCGTGCATACGTAAGTACGCGTGACTTTAGAGTCGTTTAATAAAATCATATAGTCGTTTATGATTTTATTTAAATAACCGTAATTATACGCGATTACGTTTTCGAGTTAAAATATAAATTTTATTATTCTAATATGTTCGGAATTGAATTCTGGTTCTAACGCAATTCGAATGGATTAAATCGGAGTTCGTACGCGAAAGTTATTGCAAAAATACCAAAAATGGTATTTTTACAAAAACCGGCCAATGCTTGGCTCGAACCCGCGACCCTTCACTCAATACACACGCATCTTACCAGTCTCGCCTGCTAGGGTATCGCAACATGTATCAGAATTCAATTTTTTTAACCATTAACAACCCGGTTCCCCTTTGTTTGTAAACCGAAACCATGAATTTCCAATTGGACCTCAAATCGAATCCAATCAGTCCCAAACCCATGGGGTTATTGTTCTACAGATTCAGGCGATCCTGCTAGTGATTTTAATTCCAAATTAAATCAATATAACCTAGTTAATCGGCCATGCACATGTTCGAACCCCAACTCACCAATTTCCAATTCAATCGATCGAATTGATGATTACCTGATCTTGATTTCATAGGGTTTTCATTACACCATTGATTTAGACTCACACTGTACAAATTAATCGAATTTTTGTGTTCTTTTTAACCAAGAACCCTAACTCGTTCTTAACATGCATACTTGAAACCGGTTAACACCCAATTCTATGATCTTTGTTAAAATTAACATAAGGTTTACACTAATCGGGGTCTTCTGAAACGGAGGGTATCATTTGATTAAATTTTTAAACTCGTTTTACTAGAAAACCCCAAAACGTTTTATGTTACAAGCCCTAGAATTCGAACCTATAAAATTTGTTGTTGTTTGTTGCAATTAACAGAGGGATATCATCAACCCTATGATTTCGCACCTCTCTGTTTAATTTAATCAAATTTTTAAACGCGTTTAAATCAAAACCCCCAAAACCGTTTTTATATGAACCCTAGAAACTTGAACTTAATCAATTCGTTATGATGTGATGAAATTGATTTATGGGTTTTGTTAATCGGCACTTTATGAAACTGAGTATACCATTTAATTTGATTTCTAAACACGTTTGAGAAGAAATCCCCAATTCGGTTTTAAGTATGAACCCTAGGACTAGAAATCGTAGCATTCGATTTTTGTTCACGACACTCCTATGGGTTAGCTTAGTCGGTCGTTTTAGGTGGTGTAGGATTGAAAACTTACTTGATTTGATATCCAATTGAGGTATCTCGACTTTGGGTTGGAGTTCGGCCAAGCTCTCGATCAATTCTTCAATCTGAGACTTGATACTTCGAATCTTTGTATGAAATGGATCCTAATGAGGCCGACTATGAGTTCTATGAGTGTAATTGTGGTTCTATTAATCGAATTGTATCAATTTTACCTCAACCCTTGACGGTTACGACTTTTGGTTTTATTTGTGGTTTAATTCGAGTAATTAATGGTTCCACAATGTGTGTAAACGGTTAGTAATCATCAAGGTGATGATTTTAACTCATTTAATTTGATTATTATCAAGTTTAAGCATGAATTTCGAACTCAATTTGTAGTTTAGCCGAATTTTGACTTTCAAAGTCAAAGTTTTCCATTTTAACCTAATTACAAACTCAATCCTTGTAATTGTGATATCTTTGGACTGATTTTGTTTAATTTCAACCCTTGTAATTTGTTTTGTTCAATTTGATGACATTTCGATTAGTTTTGGGGTTAACGGTGTTAATCCGAAAAGTCGAATTGTCACAACACGTGTTAACGTGTATATAGTTTAGGTATCGCAATTTATAACCGTAATGTCGTAAATTATAATTTATATGTTTGTTACACACTCAGTTGCATAGTTGTTGCCACCGCAACCGCAACTCTTTTAACATTAATTGATAATAAAAGTACGAGGTTGAGATTATTAAACCATCTCTAACAAGTTCAATTACCGTTCGAAGTTAAAGATACTAAAAATGTCCATAATAAAAACACAAGGGGCTATGTGTAACTCCGACCGGGTCTATGAATTAAGCATTGAGCCGGATCTTCCTAAATTGCAATATTCGAAAACAAGAACTCGCCGGAAGAGAAAATGAAGCCGATGCCGGTGGAACTGTTCGGAGAGATGGAAGAGCAAGCATCGACGGTGGCTATGGACGTCGATGACGTCGAAGCACTCGATATCTTTGGAGAAGGTCCTCTTGCCGCCATGGATCACCATCGATTGACTGATTCTGATTTCTTCAACTCATTTGAAGACGATTTCGATGACGCCGACATCAACTGATGCTAATTTATGGAACTTCTAGGGTTCTTTATGGTGAAGTTTGTTCTTTGATTCTAATTTTCATGTTTTAAACTATGTTTTGTGTATTTATCTAACTATCTCGTATCAATCGCTTAATCGGATCGTTATTTAAGTGATTGAAACCTAATCTAGAACTTGATTATTGTTTATCGTTGATCTATTTTGCGTTTATCGATTCTTGTTGGTGCCAGAACACTTTAGATTTTTTAGGTTTTGTACGTATTTGTGGATTTGATGTAAGAGAGTGACTGATGTACCAATTTAGGGTTTCTAGCTTTCTGTAAGTAATTAAGTATGAATGCTCCATTAGAAATTCTTTCTATTTTCTTGGGATCATAGCATTTTGATGTCTTTAATTGGTATGATATAATAAAGTATGTGTTAGGGTTGGATGTCAAAATCTTTCAGGGTCTGTTTTCGAAGATACAAGACCATATGAGCTGATTGCTTTGATCAGTGTTGTGGAAGAAAAATATTTTCAGGATCTTGACTCTTGAATACTTTAAAAAATAAAAAAAAAACAATTGTTTTGAGACTAGCTAACCGGTCATGGCTAGGGGTGTTCAAAAACCAACTGAACCGTCTAAACTATGCAGAACCAGACCAAGCCGAAGACAATTGATTGGTTTGGTCGGTTTTAAAACTTGATGGTTTGGTTTATTGTTTGAGTATTCTAAAAACCAAATGGTTTACGATTTGCATTTTTACAAAACCATATAAACCGCACAAACCGTGCGTGATATATCATTATTTGTTTATAAAAAACATAATTTTTGCATAAAACTTTTGAAAATATATATTTTTTGGACGATAACTTATTATATAATAGACACATGACTTACAATTATTGAAAGCCCTAAAGATGAAAACCAAAAGCATTCGGAATGAAGTATGACTTTGTGGATTATGACTTTGTTTAACATATCATCGCCTTTTTTTGATTAATTTTGTTATTTTGATAATGGTTGACTTTTCTTATTGGTTTTCAACTTTTTAAATGTGAATTTGAAATGAATTATGGTATCTTGCATCATTATATTAACTGTTCTCTATTGTTATTTATAAAATCGAGAAATCGTGAAAACCAAACTGTGAAACCGTCAATACCGGTCGGTTTGGTTTACCCAACTTAGGTGGTCGATTTGGTTTGATATTTCTTGAAACCGTAGTTGGTGGTTTGGTTCAGAAATTTTTGCAAAACCGTCCAAATTGCACCCCAAACATCTCTCGTCATGGCATCCTGCTCTATAAATCCATAGGAGACAATGCAGCTCACGAGGCCTTCCATAACCAAGGTGTGGGGTTCGAACTACCATCCTTGCCCCAATATTGCATTATACTCAGACCCCTTGCGATCCCAATCATTGACCATAGCTGTACCTGGCAATCTTAGTTCATAACAAGATAAATGGATAGAATTGGGCAAACAATTATTGCATTTTGGGTTAAAATGAGTAACATTATGATATAATCTAGGTTGGGATGAGTAACATCTTAACACAAAGCGGGTCAAGATGGGTTACTTAAAAACCATGTGAACATAATGAATTTTAATGGGTAAGAATGACCAATAAAATATTTAATGAGAAAATCATTAAAAATTATTCAAATAAACTATACGTGTAATTACAACTCATTTTAACTGGAGTGAAATTGATTTTTTTTATTAACATGACCTGTTTAGACCCAAATAGACTATGCTTAAAATCCGTTTTGATCCGAACACATCCTAATCCGCACCCGTTTTGATCTGTTACCCAACCCAACCCGCCCATTTTGCAAGTCATAATCATAGCCTGGCCACTCTAAGATCTGTCTAAATTAATTTACATCTCACTTTACACTACAAACTGTCTTTAACATGATTTGGGCTCTTCATCTAAGAGAAAAGACATCTTAACGCTGTACTTTTGAGATTTTGTCTTTCTTGTTGAGGCAATTAATGACGTGCATGAAAAGCCACTTAAACAAACCAAAAGGATACACTGTCTATAACACCCTAAAAATCTATAAAATTTATAGGTATTTAAATAAATAAATAATATATATATATATATTATGTATATATAAAAAAAATAAAAAAAAAATAAATGGGTGTCTATGTACGTGGGGGAAACATTCACAAAAGTAGGAGGATGAGTCAAATTTTTCAAAATTGGCATAACTCCTTTGACCTAATTGCTGCCATATTTTCGCCCAACCAAACGTTTTATGTTACAAGCCCTAGAATTCGAACCTATAAAATTTGTTGTTGTTTGTTGCAATTAACAGAGGGATATCATCAACCCTATGATTTCGCACCTCTCTGTTTAATTTAATCAAATTTTTAAACGCGTTTAAATCAAAACCCCCAAAACCGTTTTTATATGAACCCTAGAAACTTGAACTTAATCAATTCGTTATGATGTGATGAAATTGATTTATGGGTTTTGTTAATCGGCACTTTATGAAACTGAGTATACCATTTAATTTGATTTCTAAACACGTTTGAGAAGAAATCCCCAATTCGGTTTTAAGTATGAACCCTAGGACTAGAAATCGTAGCATTCGATTTTTGTTCACGACACTCCTATGGGTTAGCTTAGTCGGTCGTTTTAGGTGGTGTAGGATTGAAAACTTACTTGATTTGATATCCAATTGAGGTATCTCGACTTTGGGTTGGAGTTCGGCCAAGCTCTCGATCAATTCTTCAATCTGAGACTTGATACTTCGAATCTTTGTATGAAATGGATCCTAATGAGGCCGACTATGAGTTCTATGAGTGTAATTGTGGTTCTATTAATCGAATTGTATCAATTTTACCTCAACCCTTGACGGTTACGACTTTTGGTTTTATTTGTGGTTTAATTCGAGTAATTAATGGTTCCACAATGTGTGTAAACGGTTAGTAATCATCAAGGTGATGATTTTAACTCATTTAATTTGATTATTATCAAGTTTAAGCATGAATTTCGAACTCAATTTGTAGTTTAGCCGAATTTTGACTTTCAAAGTCAAAGTTTTCCATTTTAACCTAATTACAAACTCAATCCTTGTAATTGTGATATCTTTGGACTGATTTTGTTTAATTTCAACCCTTGTAATTTGTTTTGTTCAATTTGATGACATTTCGATTAGTTTTGGGGTTAACGGTGTTAATCCGAAAAGTCGAATTGTCACAACACGTGTTAACGTGTATATAGTTTAGGTATCGCAATTTATAACCGTAATGTCGTAAATTATAATTTATATGTTTGTTACACACTCAGTTGCATAGTTGTTGCCACCGCAACCGCAACTCTTTTAACATTAATTGATAATAAAAGTACGAGGTTGAGATTATTAAACCATCTCTAACAAGTTCAATTACCGTTCGAAGTTAAAGATACTAAAAATGTCCATAATAAAAACACAAGGGGCTATGTGTAACTCCGACCGGGTCTATGAATTAAGCATTGAGCCGGATCTTCCTAAATTGCAATATTCGAAAACAAGAACTCGCCGGAAGAGAAAATGAAGCCGATGCCGGTGGAACTGTTCGGAGAGATGGAAGAGCAAGCATCGACGGTGGCTATGGACGTCGATGACGTCGAAGCACTCGATATCTTTGGAGAAGGTCCTCTTGCCGCCATGGATCACCATCGATTGACTGATTCTGATTTCTTCAACTCATTTGAAGACGATTTCGATGACGCCGACATCAACTGATGCTAATTTATGGAACTTCTAGGGTTCTTTATGGTGAAGTTTGTTCTTTGATTCTAATTTTCATGTTTTAAACTATGTTTTGTGTATTTATCTAACTATCTCGTATCAATCGCTTAATCGGATCGTTATTTAAGTGATTGAAACCTAATCTAGAACTTGATTATTGTTTATCGTTGATCTATTTTGCGTTTATCGATTCTTGTTGGTGCCAGAACACTTTAGATTTTTTAGGTTTTGTACGTATTTGTGGATTTGATGTAAGAGAGTGACTGATGTACCAATTTAGGGTTTCTAGCTTTCTGTAAGTAATTAAGTATGAATGCTCCATTAGAAATTCTTTCTATTTTCTTGGGATCATAGCATTTTGATGTCTTTAATTGGTATGATATAATAAAGTATGTGTTAGGGTTGGATGTCAAAATCTTTCAGGGTCTGTTTTCGAAGATACAAGACCATATGAGCTGATTGCTTTGATCAGTGTTGTGGAAGAAAAATATTTTCAGGATCTTGACTCTTGAATACTTTAAAAAATAAAAAAAAAACAATTGTTTTGAGACTAGCTAACCGGTCATGGCTAGGGGTGTTCAAAAACCAACTGAACCGTCTAAACTATGCAGAACCAGACCAAGCCGAAGACAATTGATTGGTTTGGTCGGTTTTAAAACTTGATGGTTTGGTTTATTGTTTGAGTATTCTAAAAACCAAATGGTTTACGATTTGCATTTTTACAAAACCATATAAACCGCACAAACCGTGCGTGATATATCATTATTTGTTTATAAAAAACATAATTTTTGCATAAAACTTTTGAAAATATATATTTTTTGGACGATAACTTATTATATAATAGACACATGACTTACAATTATTGAAAGCCCTAAAGATGAAAACCAAAAGCATTCGGAATGAAGTATGACTTTGTGGATTATGACTTTGTTTAACATATCATCGCCTTTTTTTGATTAATTTTGTTATTTTGATAATGGTTGACTTTTCTTATTGGTTTTCAACTTTTTAAATGTGAATTTGAAATGAATTATGGTATCTTGCATCATTATATTAACTGTTCTCTATTGTTATTTATAAAATCGAGAAATCGTGAAAACCAAACTGTGAAACCGTCAATACCGGTCGGTTTGGTTTACCCAACTTAGGTGGTCGATTTGGTTTGATATTTCTTGAAACCGTAGTTGGTGGTTTGGTTCAGAAATTTTTGCAAAACCGTCCAAATTGCACCCCAAACATCTCTCGTCATGGCATCCTGCTCTATAAATCCATAGGAGACAATGCAGCTCACGAGGCCTTCCATAACCAAGGTGTGGGGTTCGAACTACCATCCTTGCCCCAATATTGCATTATACTCAGACCCCTTGCGATCCCAATCATTGACCATAGCTGTACCTGGCAATCTTAGTTCATAACAAGATAAATGGATAGAATTGGGCAAACAATTATTGCATTTTGGGTTAAAATGAGTAACATTATGATATAATCTAGGTTGGGATGAGTAACATCTTAACACAAAGCGGGTCAAGATGGGTTACTTAAAAACCATGTGAACATAATGAATTTTAATGGGTAAGAATGACCAATAAAATATTTAATGAGAAAATCATTAAAAATTATTCAAATAAACTATACGTGTAATTACAACTCATTTTAACTGGAGTGAAATTGATTTTTTTTATTAACATGACCTGTTTAGACCCAAATAGACTATGCTTAAAATCCGTTTTGATCCGAACACATCCTAATCCGCACCCGTTTTGATCTGTTACCCAACCCAACCCGCCCATTTTGCAAGTCATAATCATAGCCTGGCCACTCTAAGATCTGTCTAAATTAATTTACATCTCACTTTACACTACAAACTGTCTTTAACATGATTTGGGCTCTTCATCTAAGAGAAAAGACATCTTAACGCTGTACTTTTGAGATTTTGTCTTTCTTGTTGAGGCAATTAATGACGTGCATGAAAAGCCACTTAAACAAACCAAAAGGATACACTGTCTATAACACCCTAAAAATCTATAAAATTTATAGGTATTTAAATAAATAAATAATATATATATATATATATATATTATGTATATATAAAAAAATAAAAAAAAAATAAATGGGTGTCTATGTACGTGGGGGAAACATTCACAAAAGTAGGAGGATGAGTCAAATTTTTCAAAATTGGCATAACTCCTTTGACCTAATTGCTGCCATATTTTCGCCCAACCATTTCAACCTACACCTTCACGTTGCTGGGCAACAAACTCACCTGGAGATTCGGATGGCAGAGGCTTTAACTCATGCCTCACCATTTGATTTAGAACCTTCAAATCTCAATCGCGTTTCACACACACAAAACCGCAATCACGCGAACTCTCGATTTACTCTCTGGTTCTATTCGCGTCACCGCCACCACACTACGCCTTTGTTAAATCAGCCGGTCATTGGCATCAATCTGTTCCGTCTGCTCGTTCATGTTGTCAGATTTGTGTGACCAGTTTCACAGTCGGTGATTCATTGTATTCGGGCTACAAGCAACCTTACCGGTCTCGTATTCGCTCGATAAGGTAACGATATCTATTCTCTGTTTTTGGTTTTGTATGTGCTGTTCGAAGTATTTAAACTAAACTGAGTAATCTGGTGACAAAGGTGATGTGAAACTAGAAGTTGATTTAGAGGATAATTAATGTATGACAAATTTGGAAGATGATGTTCAATGGGTTCTTCTTCGTTTATATTTGTACCCATCAATTTGTATTCCTATTATGAGGATCCACAATTTAATTATAAGCCTAATTATTGAGATTTAGATCCTAGAAGTTCTATGAATTTCATCTGGTTATTGCTCCTAAAATGAGGAATCTCAGTAACTAGGTTTACATAATACAACTCATCAGCTTTAATACAACAATGATTTATATTAACAAATTTAATCAATACCGATTGTAATTTGATTACTCACATGATCGTAATTATTTATTCACATGCAACTGTAGGTGGGATATAGATTTAGGTGTAGATAATTATAATATATAATTGTGTAGATAATCAAAAAAATTTGATGTGGGAACCTGACAACCATTAAGACATAGGTAAAGAAAATAAGAAATTAATAATAGAATATGTTTTTCAAATGTCTTTCTTGCTGGAAGATCAAATAACCAACTGTTAAGAAAAATTGATTAAAGTTTTGTAAATCTAACTCAAGAAGATAAAATTGTAGGCATAAATACCAGTTGAGGATTTTGGATTGGTTCTGTTTTTGATCTTGCGAATAAGGTACGGATTCGTTTACTTTCACTCATAGTGTTCTCACTTTGCTTCCGTTGATATGACCGTTTAGTATTTGAGAAAATTCGTTTCTTTTTAAAGGCTATTATGTTTGATCCGTTTGATTATGCATTCTGATTTGAGAATTGTAGCATGCAATAGACTTCTTAAGTTTGTACTCATTATTGCATGTTCTTTTTTATAATAAAATTTCAGAATTTATTTATATAATTAGCTATGCCGTTTTCGGTTTAGTAATCCGTTACCCGAGCATGTCCGACATGTCATTGTGGCGTCAATGATATGACACTTTTCGTGACGGTGTATAATAAATAGTCACGGCGTCTCCATTATACGTTTAGTATTCAGGGATTGCATTGGCCATTGGAGGTGTATGGATCGATCCTAGTTCAGTTATATGTTATACGTTTATACGTTCAGGGGGATGGCACTATGTGTGTACGCCCACACACCATCTCATTAGGTGCATAGTCTAGCTAGCTGTGTATCCTTCAGATCAGTTTCGGCTCTGGGTATTTCTATTTAATTACACGACTATTTTTTTTTGATCAGTCGTGTTCAGTTATGTGTTCAGTTATATGTTCAGTTATGCGATCAGATACATGTTCAGTTATTGTTCAGATACATGTTCAGTTTAGCATCACACGATCAGTTTTGTAACAGTTATAATTGCTTCCGCTGATTTGTCTTTTATCATTACTATTGTTCTTCTGTTACTGAGCAACTTTTGGCTCAGCCGTTTTCTTTTCTTGTGTTTTCTGTTGTTTCTATAACAGGTACACAAGGGAACCAGGGAAATCATGGGAACGTGTGATGAGAGAAATTGAAGCTGATTAATTGAATAAAAGACTTTCTTAATGTTTAAATTAAGATGTTTAAGACTTGGATTATTTAAGTTGTTTTGAATTTATTTTGGGATTATTATTATTGCTTTAAATGAAGGATGTTTTTGATTTGATATCTGTAATAGTAACATTTCAGCTCTAGTCGGGTTGGGGTGTTACACTGTCAACCACTATTAAGTTAAAAGAGTCCATCTAGAATGCTGTGAAGGACAGGTAATTGCTTGGTAGAATTATCAACAACCACTATTAAGATAAAAGAGTCCATCTATATCGTCTTGATGATGATTATTATACCAAAATAATAGTTTTACAAAACGTAATTGATATTTTAATATTGTAAAACCATTTAATTGTTTGGTAGAATTATCAAATGAATTTATATGATAATCAACAATAATTGCTTGATTTGCTGCTAATTATGTTTGAGTTTTTCTTTTTACTAATATAATTAACCACCGAGGTTACAAATTACAATTTATTGATTGTCATACCATTTTGCATAAAGTTGCAACATTTTAACAAATCACTGTCTTAGTTCTTCTACCATATAAGGACGATTTTGTATCTAAATCTAATATGTAGTTTTCATAACAAATTTGCGTACTTGTAGCCTTTTGGAATTATCAGTATCAATAAAATATTTTAATGTGAATGTAAACTTTCGCCTCTCATCGCTTCAAAAAATTAACATGTATTCTATGTCTCGTAAATTTCCATCTCTTCTTTCAAAGCACTCAAGCTCCGTCACTAGACATGAGTGAGTGACACGCCTGTCACTTGGGTGCACACGCCACGCCCATTACACACAACCTAAAGGTTATGTTATACACCCACATACAGGAGATACATGCCTACAGCGCTATACGTCCGTATTATAGAGTTAATTTAACATAGGTTAACTTTTAAGGATGTCTCAACATATTTTAAAATAAATATTTTGTTTAAAGAGCTAAAATATAATTAATTTTAATATTTAATAATTCAATCGTATTTATATAAGCCGAGGGAGAGGGTATATAAAGCAGGAAGGAAACTGGAAAAACGTAAGGGAAGACGTTTCCGTTATAGTTGGAGGAAAATAAACACACAAAGATCGGACATTCGGACATGGAATCACAAACACCAAACAATTTGATCAAATTAGGGTTTCCGATCATCGAGGATGGTAAAACACGACGGAAACGTCGCCGGAGCTCTTTCATTTCAGTAATCCGAGCATCTTTACCGTTAATAGTTTCTGCAGCGTTTCCACATTGAACTTACAATGTCAAAACAATCATTCCGCTTCTATTTTGGTTTATTGACGGTAAAAAGAATTTGAATAAGGTTCAGAATATTTCTCTTCGTTTGATTATCATCAGATTTCTACATTGTAATCAAGATATTGGAGGTGTTTTCCCAAATGGTAGGTTTCTTTTAACCTAATAACACGATCCCCAAATTTTGTTACGATATTGTCATTAAGGGCTCTTTATGATTATCTATGTAACGTGCTTCAAAGTGAGTTAATTTTTGATCACCGTTGAGGACTATGAAGTGTTCACTGAATCTATTATAATAGCAATCGATGATGAATGATATGTTAGAACTTTTGTTTTAGCATTTTCACTTAATTATCATCAATTTGTTTTATTACTTATCTTAGTTGATCCTTTATGCATAGCTTGGTTTTTTAATTCTAAAAGATTTTATCAATGATCAATGCATGTTTGTTATTCAGTCTACTTCATCTAATATCATAGTTGGATCTCAAGTCTGGGTGGAGGATAATGAGATATCTTGGATAGATGGTGATGTTCTAGAAATCAATGGCAAAGAAATAAAAGTAAAATGTTCATCCGGAAAAGAAGTAAGTTTTTCCTTTATCGAGTTTACATTCTTGGACCTAACCAACATACTTTAATAACTTTCATGTTTTTTGTACTGATGCAATTGTTACTATAGGTTGTGACTACTGTGTCATCTGTGTATCCAAAAGATCCCGAGTTCCCTGAATGTGGAGAGAATGATATGACAAAGTTGGCTTATCTGCATGAGCCTGGGGTTCTACAGAATTTAAAAAGTCGATTTGACATGGATGAAATTTATGTAAGCACTAAGCACATATTTGGCTTATGAAAGATTTTTATTTCATTACAAAAACTAAATTCTGGCTTCCTGCTGCTTTTCCAGACTTACACAGGAAATATTTTGATTGCGGTGAACCCTTTTAAAAGAATACCAAATATATATGACAAAACTGTGATGGAAAAATACAAAGGGGTAGCTCTAGGGGAACTGAATCCACATCCTTATGCTATTGCGGATATGGCCTACAGGCATTTTTTTAATCTTCCTTATTTCAATTTATTAATACATGGTAGCAAAATGGATGGGTTGGGCAGGTTGGTAACAGGTCAAAACGGGCCTAGCTGGGGCTGATTTACCTGTTTTTTGTGAATAACAATTTGGTTACTTGTGATTACAACAACATTTTATCTTGATAAAATATAATCATTTTAATAAAGGGATTAGTAGGTTGTATACATTATAAAAACACCATAGGTGACTATCGAACCATTTGACTAGTTAAAAATAAAACATAATCTGATTGACCCTTTTGTGGATTATAAGCATCAACTTAAAATTTCCACCTCTAGTTATTAAGTTCCAAAATATTAGTATATACATGAAGAATAAGGACCTTTTCAAATGCAGGCAGATGGTTAATGAAGGGATAAGCCAGTCAATTCTGGTCAGCGGAGAAAGCGGTGCTGGCAAGACCGAAAGCACAAAAAATCTTATGCAATATCTTGCTTATATGGGAGGTCGAATTGGAGATGAAAGGAGCGTGGAGCAGAAAGTTCTAGAAGTATGCTATATCTATTTAAAATTCACATAAATGTTACGCATGATGTCACTTAGAGGTGACCATTCTAACCCATGTAGTTATGAATGAGCTGATTCGGTTCATGTTTTCCTATAACGGGTCAAACAGGTAAGATTATAAAAAATTGCTCAAAAGGCCATGGTTCAAAGAGGTCGACAGTCCTCTAAAGTATAGTTTTAATGCACAATTACTGAAATAATAAAATATTCGTGATAATATTTGACACACTAGTTACTTATAGTTAGTTTATTTATCTTGGACAAAACATTTCAGGTCAACCCAACCCATTTCTGTTCCTTCCTTTTTTGAATCATTTTTGTCCGTTTGTATTCATTTTGAGCTGCCCATGCTGTCACTTTACTTTCAGTTATCAATTGTTGGGGTCATGGTTACCATTATTTCTGTCAGGACATGCAAGCACACATTAAAATAAAACCTGTTTAATTTTCTTACTTCACCTTTTTATTTTTTCCTTTTGGCAGTCTAATCCAGTTTTAGAAGCATTTGGTAATGCCAAGACAGTCAGGAACAACAATTCAAGGTTTACAAAGGCTTTTGTGGAAAGTTTTTCAAGTATTGAGTTTTTTTTTGGTTAATTAGCTTTATTTAACTTTAAGTTTATATTATTTCAGTCGATTTGGTAAGTTTGTTGAGCTCCAATTCAACGAACAGGGAAGCATATCTGGAGCAGCTATAAGAACCTATTTGTTGGAAAGATCACGTGTTTGTCAAGTTTCAGACCCTGAGAGAAGTTATCATTGCTTTTACATGCTTTGTGCTGCGCCACCTGAGGTAATCAGTATATCTGTGAATACAACAACAACAACAACATCAACAACAACTTTACCCAGTATATTCCCACTTTTCAGTAGGGTCTGGGGGGGAAGGATAGATACAAACCTTACCCCTATCCCAATTGGGATAGAGAGGCTGTTCCGAAAGAGTTCCTGGCTCAAAGTTATCGTTTGAAGTTGATCATCCCAATGATTTTAACGTTATTTTCACAAAATAATTAAAATAACGTTAAAATTAGTGCACTTTTACTTTTGTCCCTTAAGGGCCCACACATATATACATTATATGCGTGCACCGCAAATGGGGCGTTCAGTATATCTGTGAATCAAAATCTGAATATTTGTGTATGTATACTTTCTGAAATTCATATACCTCATGTATTAGTAGAGGAGAATCAGACAGTAATTAGATAAGGTAATTGAGATATTTGAATAAAATTGGCCTATATGTGCTTGATAATTCTTGTAAGTTTTTATTTACAACATTATGATTTTTTCTTCTTAGGTTTTTAGTAACATGTTGATTATTTTTTAACTGGATTATGTATTCTTGAGCTCATATCTTCTTTTGCTTTTCTACAACCTTCGCTGGTGCATTTGTCAGGTGTCTGAAAAGTATAAATTGGGGGACCCGAGAATGTTTCGTTACCTTAATCAATCAAATTGTTATCAACTCACAGGAGTTGATGAGTCTAAAGAGTACCTTGCCACTAAACATGCCATGGGAGTTGTTGGTATTAGTCCTGATGAGCAGGTACTTATCAAACATGTGATGTTTCATTATAATATATCAGTGAAATGTAATCTTAAATGCTCTATTCTCTTGTAGGAAGCTATATTCCGAGTTGTGGCTGCAATTATCCATTTAGGCAATGTTGAATTCAATAGGGGGAGCGAACCAGATTCCTCTCAACCTAAAGATGATAAATCTCGATTTCACCTGAAAACTGCAGCTGAACTCTTCATGTAGTTAGTCTTTTTAGTTTTTTTTTTGTTAATTATATTTTCAAGAAAGCATTTCATGTAAAATAAACATGTTCTGTTTAGGTGTGATGAGACAGCTCTTCAAGAATCTTTCTGCCAGCGAGTGATGGTAACTCGTGGTGAGAGCATTAAAAAGTCTCTAGATCCAAATTCTGCAGCTATCAGTAGAGATGCTTTGGCCAAAATTGTTTATTCAAGATTGTTTGATTGGTAAGTTTAATCAAAATGCAAGATTATTACCATATGCTAGAGGTGATTTTGACACATTAATTAATGAAAGGGCTATCTGGCATATTTTATCTCCACCCAGTCAATTTAAGAAACAAGCTAAAAGGGGAACAAGTCAAATGTGTTGACCAGATCAAGTGAGTTGAAAGTCTGCAGAAGCATATACATAATATATACAACCTCCTAAATGTCTAATTCAAAGATTTAGGTTATCACTGTAATAATATCAATTTTATTAACCATAAGTAATCCATTGGTAAGAGATAAAAATGGGCAAAATGTTTGTAGTTCAACCCATCCTACCTGTTTTGGTTGTTTCTCAAATTTCCTGTTTTGACCTACTCCCATTTTGATCCGTTTGCCACTTTGGCCTTCCCCTCTTGTCACATCTACCATTCTTCTATCCTTTTTCGTTCTTATTTTTGGGTTATAACTCAAGATTATTATTGCATCACCCAGGATTGTGACCAGGATAAATAATTCTATTGGTCAAGATGCAAAGTCGAAATTCTTGATTGGGGTTCTGGATATTTATGGATTGAGAGTTTCAAGACGAACAGGTGCTTAACTGGTATGCTTTTGGTTCATCATTTAAAATAGGTTAATGGTTAAATTAATAAATAACTTTTATTAGGATTTGCCGCCGATTATGACTTCCCTAAAGTAAGTTACAGAAGTTTTGTTAATGTGAAATTATCTTGGTCACTCATGAACATAAGAATCATATTACCAAATATTTATTTGCTTTATAGAATATAAGATGCTAGTTTTTTATTAGTTTAACTTACAAGTTTATTGGTTGTATGCAGCTTTGAGCAATTTTGCATCAATCTAACTAATGAAAAACTCCAACAACATTTTAATCAGGTTTGTTTATATATCATGTATTTAAATGTTTCAAGTAGGTCTAGTTGCTTAATTTGGGTGTTGGGAAATTGTGATTTTGGCAGCATGTTTTCAAGATGGAGCAAGAAGAATATTCCAAGGAAGAAATCAATTGGAGTTACATAGAGTTTGTGGACAATCAAGACATTCTAGATCTAATTGAAAAGGTACGTGTATGTGTTCAGGTTTATTTTTATCTTTAATAGATCAAACAGGAAAAATAAAAATAGCTAAAGGGAAATAGGTTCAATGGGCTTATCAGAAGTAAATCATCCAAGTGTATTTTTTTAAGCATAAAACCTTATATATCATTTTATTCAAAATTTTAATTTACTATTGAAATAAAAAACAATCTTGTAACTGTTATATATAAAATATATCAATTTTGCACATGAAGTATTTTATTTGGGTCACCAAGTCCTGGCATGTGCAAATCATTTGTTTGACGCAAACGTGTTTTGATCAATTACCCGTTCCACTACATCTAGCCGCTTAAAATATTCCTCTGATGATCTAATCTAGTTTTTGATTACTTCAGAAGCCAGGGGGAATCCTTGCTCTTTTGGATGAAGCTTGGTATGCATGCACTTTGTATAACTTGCAAAGAATTTATCTAGTTTATACTTATTGATATCACTTGGTCATTCATGGTGAACGACTACTAGTTCGAATAGAGTTATAAAATAGTGTTTGTCTTGTGTACTTGGGTAGGTGTTATGACATACTTTGCTTAGTAACATGTCATCTTTTATGATATTAAAACAACCAAAACTAAGGGTGTTAACGGTCCAGTTCCAAACCGCAAAACAGTTCAAACCGGTCATCGGTTTGGTTTCACGGTTGGGTTTTCTCAAACATTTGGTCGGTCGGTTTCAAAACTTTAGAACCGTAATAAACGGTTCGGTTTACGGTTTCCACCAAAAACCGGTTGTAAAAAGCCGGACCGGTCGACCCGTATGTGTGTGTGTATAAATATAGATATATGTAAATACACATAGATACATAGATACATACATATATATATATACACACAGATGTCTATATATGCGTGTGTGTAAACCGTGAAAACGGACCACGAACACCCCTTGCCAAAACGCAGTGTTAAAGTTTCAAAACTGAATTTGTCATGCCAATTCCATGCAGCATGTTTCCAAGATCCACTCATGCTACCTTTGCTGAAAAGCTTTACCAGACGTTTAAAGATCATAAACGTTTTAGCAAACCAAAGTTATCAAATACAGACTTCACCATCTGCCATTATGCTGGTGATGTATGCATATATGTCCTTATATTCTATAGTGATAACTTAAATAATTAGATGAATATTGTTAAGGGGTGTTCAGCTGTGCACTTGAAAAGTGACTATGTAAGATTTTGAATTATCAGAATCAGATAATCAACTGTAATAAAAATGCTAGAGGAGATAGGCTTTGGAATTTGGATGTGCTTTTGTTGATTGGCATTGTAAATCATCAGTTCGAGTGCTTGATGATTTATGGTTATTAAGAAACTAATACACAAAATGCCCTAAAAAAGGCCGTTTTTTTAAAAAACTGGAGGACAATGACTTGTAAAATTAGAAAAGTCTCATATTGCCCTTTACTAAATCAGTTTGGTTGCAGCTTTTATGAAACTGATGCTTATAATAAGTAGATAATCAGATGTAGAACCAGTAGATCCAACATATAATACTGCTCATTGTGATTTCAACTCTCAGTTATCTGATAGTCAATTTCAAAATGCAAATCCAACACCCTCTAATACATTTGTACAATTGTACCTAGATAAAATGCAAAATGTTTCTTATTTTCAGTTATTTGACGTGCTTTTGTATCAGGTTACTTATCAAAGTGACTATTTCTTGGATAAAAACAAGGACTATGTTGTTGCTGAGCACCAGGCTCTCATGAATGCATCTAAGTGTTTCTTTGTATCCAGCTTATTCCCACCTTCTTTGCAAGATTCATCTAAAGCTTCAAAGTTCATATCAATTGGTTCTCAATTCAAGGTCTAATTTCTTTTCTGTCAGTCCATTATTCTTGCATTTCATACAAAAATGGCAATTTTGAGCCATTTACTTATGAACAGGGTTGATCTAGGTTGTTTTTTTTTTAGCTCAAATGAGTTACCATTAAAACTTGGCCACTGGTACAATGGGTTGATATTCGTCTAAAATATATTTTTAATGCTTACAACCTCCTAATTATTTTGTTGAATGTTTAGCTTGTAATTATAATATTGTTGTTGTGATGAAAAGCTTTAAAAAACAGAGAAAAAGTGTTTGTCGGTCAATGCAACAGGATCATTTGAAGCTGCAATAAAAAGACACCCTTTTCCACCACCTGAACCTGTTTTGACCCGTAACCGTCTGCCAACCCACACATAAAATTCCACCCCTCATTTAATAGTTTAACTCATGTTGGAATGTCTTATATCACAGCAACAATTACAAGCATTGCTTGAGACACTCAGTCACACTGAGCCGCATTACGTTCGCTGTGTCAAACCAAATAATCTTTTAAAGCCTGCTATATTTGAAAATCCAAATATATTGCAACAACTAAGATGCGGGGTATGTTTAGCATTTCTAGGATTTTCATGTCTCCAATTTAACAGACTTGGTCTTGCATAAGCAAAAGTCATGTTTTTCAGGGAGTTATGGAGGCAATAAGGATCAGTTGTGCAGGTTTCCCTACTCGTAAACCTTTCCATGAATTTGTAGACCGTTTCAAGATCCTTTCACCTAATGTCATGAAACTAAGGTAGTACCATTGACCTTAATGGAGTTCATACTTTCTTTTAGAACATAGAAGGCTAGGGGAAAGGTCCTGGCCTGATCCTAAAATAACCTGTCCCTTTTGGCCTGGTTAGGACTGAAAGTTGCAACCATTCCTAATGTTTTATTGAAAACCCTGTTAAGACTAATTAATCGTGGGCAAGCCAGGTATGATAACTTGTTAGATTTTAAGGTCCAACCCCTTAAAAGCAAACCGGAAAATTTGTTTTTTTTTAGTTATTTTTACATGTATAAACAAAAATTTATCTATTTTTTACACCTTATTAAATGAATTATTTTTTTTTGAAGTATGGTTTTATTCTTCAAAATGTCACATCACTAGGAGTTTTTTAATAATTATGTTTTCAAAAGTATTGTAATTTAAAAAAATGATATTGATTACAAATATGTATCTTGCATAAATTTTGCATTGTTTGTAGTGATGAGGTGGAGGCTTCAAAGATTTTATTA